>JAPDOI010000984.1:0-242081 GCA_029168955.1 Aplectana chamaeleonis | reverse complement strand
TAAGATCCTGCACATATTATACCACGTCCTGCACACATTCTACGACGTCCTGCACACCCCTAATGGGGTTCTGCACAGGTTCCATGATGTCCTGCACACTCCTACTAAGGTCCTGCACATATTATACGACGTCCTGCACACATTCTGCAACGTCCTGCACACCCCTACTGGGGTTCTGCACAGGTCCCAGGATGTCCCGCACACTCCTACTACGGTCCTGCACAGGTCCCATGATGTCATGCACACTCCTACTAAGGTCCTGCACACTCCTACTAAGGTCCTGCACACATTCTACGACGTCCTGCACACCCTTACTGGGGTCCAGCACAAGTTCCTTGATGTCCTGCACACTCCTACCGAGGTCCTGCACACATTCTACGACGTCCTGCACACCCCTACTGGGGTTCTGGACAGGTCTCATGATGCCCTTCACACTCCTACTAAGGTCCTGCACGGGTCTCATGATGTCCTGCACACCCCTACTGGGGTTCTGCACAGGTCCCAGGACGTCCTGCACACTCCTACTACGGTCCTGCACAGGTCCCATGATGTCCTGCACACTCCTACTAAGGTCCTGCACACATTCTACGACGTCCTGCACACCCCTACTGGGGTCCTGCACAGGTCCCATAATGTCCTGCACACTCCTACTGAGGTCCTGCACACATTATACGACGTCCTGCACACCCCTACTGGGGTTCTGCACAGGTCCCAGGATGTCCTGCACACTCCTACTGGGGTCCTGCACAGGTTCCATGAGGTCCTGCACACATTTTACGACGTCCTGCACACCCCTAATGGGGTTCTACACAGGTCTCATGATGTCCTGCACACTCCTACTACGGTCCTGCACAGGTCCCATGATGCCCTGCACACTCATACTACGGTCCAGCACAAGTTCCTTGATGTCCTGCACACTCCTACCGAGGTCCTGCACACATTCTGCGACGTCCTGCACACCCCTACTGGGGTTCTGGACAGGTCTCATGATGCCCTGCACACTCCTACTAAGGTCCTGCACAAGTTCTTTGAAGTCCTGCACACTCTACCGAGGTCCTGCACACATTCTACGACGTCCTGCACACCCCTACTGGGGTTCTGCAAGGGTCCCATGATGTCCTGCACACTTCCTACTACGGTCCTGCACAGGTCCCATGATGTCATGCACACTCCTACTAAGGTCCTCCACAGGTCCCATGATGTCCTGCACACTCCTACTAAGGTCCTGCACACATTCTACGACGTCCTGCACACCCTTACTGGGGTCCAGCACAAGTTCCTTGATGTCCTGCACACTCCTACCGAGGTCCTGCACACATTCTACGACGTCCTGCACACCCCTACTGGGGTTCTGGACAGGTCTCATGATGCCCTGCACACTACTACTGAGGTCCTGCACACATTCTACGACGTCCTGCACACCTCCTACTGGTGTCCTGCACAGGTCCCTTTATGTCCTGCACACTCCTACTGGGGTCCTGCACAGGTCCCTTTATGTCCTGCACACTCCTACTGGTGTCCTGCACAGGTCCCTTTATGTCCTGCACACTCCTACTGGGGTCCTGCACAGGTTCCATGAGGTCCTGCACACATCTTACGACGTCCTGCACACCCCCAATGGGGTTCTGCACAGGTCTCATGATGTCCTGCACACTCCTACTACGGTCCTGCACAGGTCCCATGATGTCCTGCACACTCCTACCGAGGTCCTGCACACATTCTACGACGTCCTGCACACTCCTACTAAGGTCCTGCACACATTCTACGACGTCCTGCACACCCCTACTGGGGTTCTGCACAGGTCCCATGATGTCCTGCACACTCCTACTACGGTCCTGCACAGGTCTCATGATGTCCTGCACACTCCTACTAAGGTCCTGCACAGGTCCCATGATGTCCTGCACACTCCTACTAAGGTCCTGCACAGGTCCCATGATGTCCTGCACACTCCTACTAAGGTCCTGCACACATTCTACGACGTCCTGCAAACTCCTACCGAGGTCCTGTACAGGTCCAATGATGTCCTGCACACTCCCACTAAGGTCCTGCACACATTCTACGACGTCCTGTAAACCCCTATTGGGGTTCTGCACACGTTCCATGATGTCCTGCACACTCCTACTAAGGTCCTGCACACATTATACGACGGTCCTGCACACATCTTTGCAACGTCCTGCACACCCTACTGGGGTTCTGCACAGGTCCCAGGATGTTCTGCACACTCCTACTAAAGTCCTGCACAGGTCCCATAATGTCCTGCACACTCCTACTAAGGTCTTGCACACGCTCCATGATGTTCTGCACACTCCTACTAAAGTCCTGCACAGGTCCCATAATGTCCTGCACACTCCTACTGAGGTCCTGCACAGGTCTTATGATGTCCTGCACACCCCTACTGGGGTCCTGCACAGGTCCCATAATGTCCTGCACACTCCTACTGAGGTCCTGCACAGGTCTTATGATGTCCTGCACACTCCTACTAAGGTCCTGCACACATTCTACGACGTCCTGCAAACTCCTACTGAGGTCCTGCACAGGTCCAATGATGTCCTGCACACTCCCACTAAGGTCCTGCACACATTCTACGACGTCCTGTAAACCCCTATTGGGGTTCTGCACACGTTCCATGATGTCCTGCACACTCCTACTAAGGTCCTGCACACATTATACGACGTCCTGCACACATTCTACAACGTCCTGCACACCCCTACTGGGGTTCTGCACAGGTCCCAGGATGTCCTGCACACTCCTACTACGGTCCTGCACAGGTCCCATGATGTCCTGCACACTCCTACTACGGTCCTGCACAGGTCTCATGATGTCCTGCACACCCCTAATGGGGTTCTGCACAGGTTCCATGATGTCCTGCACACTCCTACTAAGATCCTGCACATATTATACGACGTCCTGCACACATTCTACGACGTCCTGCACACCCCTAATGGGGTTCTGCACAGGTCCCATGATGTCCGTCCTGCACAGGTCCCATGATGCCCTGCACACTTTTACTAAGGTCCTGCACACATTCTACGACGTCCTGCACACCCTTACCTGGGTCCAGCACAAGTTCCTTGATGTCCTGCACACTCCTACCGAGGTCCTGCACACATTCTACGACGTCCTGCACACATTCTACAACGTCCTGCACACCCCTACTGGGGTTCTGGACAGGTCTCATGATGCCCTTCACACTCCTACTAAGGTCCTGCACATATTATACGACGTCCTGCACACATTCTACACCGTCCTGCACACCCCTACTGGGGTTCTGCACAGGTCCCATGATGCCCTGCACACTTCTACTAAGGTCCTGCACACATTCTACGACGTCCTGCACACTCCTACTGGGGTCCTGCACAGGTTCCTTGATGTCCTGCACACTCCTACCGAGGTCCTGCACACATTCTACGACGTCCTGCACACCCCTACTGGGGTTCTGGACAGGTCTCATGATGCCCTTCACACTCCTACTAAGGTCCTGCACAGGTCTCATGATGTCCTGCACACTCCTACTACGGTCCTGCACAGGTCTCATGATGTCCTGCACACTCCTACTAAGGTCCTGCACAGGTCCCATGATGTCCTGCACACTCCTACTAAGGTCCTGCACACATTCTACGACGTCCTGCACACCCCTAATGGGGTTCTGCACAGGTTCCATGATGTCCTGCACACTCCTACTAAGATCCTGCACATATTATACGACGTCCTGCACACATTCTACGACGTCCTGCACACCCCTAATGGGGTTCTGCACAGGTTCCATGATGTCCTGCACACTCCTACTAAGGTCCTGCACATATTATACGACGTCCTGCACACATTCTACAACGTCCTGCACACCCCTACTGGGGTTCTGCACAGGTCCCATGATGCCCTGCACACTTCTACTAAGGTCCTGCACACATTCTACGACGTCCTGCAAACTCCTACCGAGGTCCTGCACAGGTCCAATGATGTCCTGCACACTCCCACTAAGGTCCTGTACACATTCTACGACGTCCTGCACACCCCTACTGGGGTTCTGGACAGGTCTCATGATGTCCTGCACACTCCTACTGGGGTTCTGCACAGGTCTCATGATGTCCTGCACACTCCTACTACGGTCCTGCACAGGTCTCATGATGTCCTGCACACTCCTACTAAGGTCCTGCACAGGTCCCATGATGTCCTGCACACTCCTACTAAGGTCCTGCACACATTCTACGACGTCCTGCAAACTCCTACCGAGGTCCTGCACAGGTCCAATGATGTCCTGCACACTCCCACTAAGGTCCTGCACACATTCTACGACGTCCTGCACACCCCTACTGGGGTTCTGCTCAGGTCCCAGGATGTCCTGCACACTCCTACTACGCTCCTGCACAGGTCCCATGATGTCCTGCACACTCCTACTACGGTCCTGCACAGGTTCTCACGATGTCCTGCACACCCCTACCAAGGTCCTGCACAAGTTCTTTGATGTCCTGCACACCTCCTACCGAGGTCCTGCAAACATTCTACAACGTCCTGCACACCTCTACTGGGGTCCTGCACAGGTCCCATGATGTCCTGCTCACCCCTACTGGGGTCCTGCACAGGTCTCATGATGCCCTGCACACTCCTACTAAGGTCCTGCATACGTTCCATGATGTCCTGCACACTCCTACTGAGGTCCTGCACACATTCTACGACGTCCTGCCTCCTACCGAGGTCCTGCACAGGTTCAATGATGTCCTGCACACTCCCACTAAGGTCCTGCACACATTCTACGACGTCCTGCACACCCCTAATGGGGTTCTGCACAGGTTTCAGGCTGTCCTGCACACTCCTACTACGGTCCTGTACAGGTCCCATGATGTCCTGCACACTCCTACTACGTTCCTGCACAGGTATCATGATGTCCTGCACACTCCTACTAAGTTCCTGCACAGGTACCATCGTGTCCTGCACACTCCTACTAAGCTCCTGCACACATTATACGACGTCTTGCACACGACTAATGGGGTTCTGCACAGGTTCCATGATGTCCTGCCCACCCCTACTAAGGTCCTGCACATATTATACGACGTCCTGCACACATTCTACAACGTCCTGCACACACCCCTAATGGGGTTCTGCACAGGTTCCATGATGTCCTGCACACTCCTACTAAGGTCCTGCACATATTATACGACGTCCTGCACACAATCTACGACGTCCTGCACACCCCTACTGGGGTTCTGCACAGGTCTCATGATGTCCTGCACACTTCTACTAAGGTCCTGCACACATTCTACGACGTTATGCACACCGCTACTGGGGTCCTGCACAGGTCCCATGATGTCCTGCACACTCCTACTGAGGTCCTGCACACATTCTATGACGTCCTGCACACCCCTACTGGGGTTCTGCACAGGTCCCATAATCTCCTGCACACTCATACTAAGGTCCTGCACACATTCTCCGGCGTCCTGCACACTCCTACTGGGGTCCTGCACAGGTCCCATGATGTCCTGCACACTCCTACTGAGGTGCTGCACACTTTCTACGACGTCCTGCACACCCCTACTGGGGTTATGCACAGATCCCATGATGTACTGCACACTCCTACTACGGTCCTGCACAGGTCCCATGATGTCCTGCTCACCCCTACTGGGGTCCTGCACACGTTCCATGATGTCCTGCACACTCCTACTACGGTCCTGCACAAGTTCCTTGATGTCCTGCACACTCATACTGAGGTCCTGCACACATTCTACGACGTTCTGCACACCCCTACTGAGGTCCTGCACAGGTCCCATACTGTCCTGCACACCCCTTCTGGGGTCCTGCACAGGTCCCATGATGTACTGCACACTCCTACTACGGTCCTGCACGCACATTCATACGACGTCTGCCTGATAGGTCTACATGATGTCCTGCACACTCCTACTGGGGTCCTGCACAGGTCCCATGATGTCCTGCACACTCCTACTAAGGTCCTGCACACATTCTACGACGTCCTGCACACTCCTACCGAGGTCCTGCACAGGTCCAATGATGTCCTGCACACTCCTACTAAGGTCCTGCACACATTCTACGACGTCCTGCACACCCCTAATGGGGTTCTGCACACGTTTCAGGATGTCCTGCACACTCCTACTACGGTCCTGCACAGGTCCCATGATGTCCTGCACACTCCTACTACGGTCCTGCACAGGTCTCATGATGTCCTGCACACTCCTACTAAGGTCCTGCACAGGTCCCATGATGTCCTGCACACTCCTACTAAGGTCCTGCACACATTCTACGACGTCCTGCACACCCCTAATGGGGTTCTGCACAGGTTCCATGATGTCCTGCACACTCCTACTAAGATCCTGCACATATTATACGACGTCCTGCACACATTCTACGACGTCCTGCACACCCCTAATGGGGTTCTGCACAGGTTCCATGATGTCCTGCACACTCCTACTAAGGTCCTGCACATATTATACGACGTCCTGCACACATTCTACAACGTCCTGCACACATTCTACAACGTCCTGCACACCCCTACTGGGGTTCTGCACAGGTCCCATGATGCCCTGCACACTTCTACTAAGGTCCTGCACACATTCTACGACGTCCTGCACACCCTTACTGGGGTCCAGCACAAGTTCCTTGATGTCCTGCACACTCCTACCGAGGTCCTGCACACATTCTACGACGTCCTGCACACCCCTACTGGGGTTCTGGACAGGTCTCATGATGCCCTTCACACTCCTACTAAGGTCCTGCACAGGTCTCATGATGTCCTGCACACTCCTACTAAGGTCCTGCACAGGTCCCATGATGCCCTGCACACTCCTACTACGGTACTGCACACATTCTACGACGTCCTGCACACTCCTACTGGGGTCCTGCACAGGTTCCATGAGGTCCTGCACACATTTTACGACGTCCTGCACACCCCTACTGGGGTTCTGCACAGGTCTCATGATGTCCTGCACACTCCTACTACGGTCCTGCACAGGTCTCATGATGTCCTGCACACTCCTACTAAGGTCCTGCACAGGTCCCATGATGTCCTGCACACTCCTACTAAGGTCCTGCACAGGTCCCATGATGTCCTGCACACTCCTACTAAGGTCCTGCACACATTCTACGACGTCCTGCACACTCCTACTGGGGTCCTGCACAGGTCCCATAATGTCCTGCACACTCCTACTGAGGTGCTGCATACATTCTACGACGTCCTGCACATCCCTATTGGGGTTCTGCACACGTTCCACGATGTCCTGCACACTCTCACTGAGGTCATGCACACGTTCTATGACGTCCTGCACACCCAATACATTCTACGACGTCCTGCACACCCTTACTGGGGTCCAGCACAAGTTCCTTGATGTCCTGCACACTCCTACTAAGGTCCTGCACATATTATACGACGTCCTGCACACATTCTACAACGTCCTGCACACCCCTACTGGGGTTCTGCACAGGTCCCATGATGCCCTGCACACTTCTACTAAGGTCCTGCACACATTCTACGACGTCCTGCACACCCTTACTGGGGTCCAGCACAAGTTCCTTGATGTCCTGCACACTCCTACCGAGGTCCTGCACACATTCTACGACGTCCTGCACACCCCTACTGGGGTTCTGGACAGGTCTCATGATGCCCTTCACACTCCTACTAAGGTCCTGCACAGGTCTCATGATGTCCTGCACACTCCTACTACGGTCCTGCACAGGTCTCATGATGTCGTGCACACTCCTACTAAGGTCCTGCACAGGTCCCATGATGTCCTGCACACTCCTACTAAGGTCCTGCACACATTCTACGACGTCCTGCACACCCCTAATGGGGTTCTGCACAGGTTCCATGATGTCCTGCACACTCCTACTAAGATCCTGCACATATTATACGACGTCCTGCACACATTCTACGACGTCCTGCACACCCCTAATGGGGTTCTGCACAGGTTCCATGATGTCCTGCACACTCCTACTAAGGTCCTGCACATATTATACGACGTCCTGCACACATTCTACAACGTTCTGCACACCCCTACTGGGGTTCTGCACAGGTCCCATGATGCCCTGCACACTTCTACTAAGGTCCTGCACACATTCTACGACGTCCTGCACACCCTTACTGGGGTCCAGCACAAGTTCCTTGATGTCCTGCACACTCCTACCGAGGTCCTGCACACATTCTACGACGTCCTGCACACCCCTACTGGGGTTCTGGACAGGTCTCATGATGCCCTTCACACTCCTACTAAGGTCCTGCACAGGTCTCATGATGTCCTGCACACTCCTACTACGGTCCTGCACAGGTCTCATGATGTCCTGCACGCTCCTACTAAGGTCCTGCACAAGTTCTTTGATGTCCTGCACACTCTTACCGAGGTCCTGCACACATTCTACGACGTCCTGCACACCCCTACTGGGGTTCTGCAAGGGTCCCATGATGTCCTGCACACTCCTACTGGGGTTCTGCACAGGTCCCATGATGTCCTGCACACTCCTACTACGGTCCTGCACAGGTCTCATGATGTCCTGCACACTCCTACTAAGGTCCTGCACAGGTCCCATGATGTCCTGCACACTCCTACTAAGGTCCTGCACACATTCTACGACGTCCTGCAAACTCCTACCGAGGTCCTGCACAGGTCCAATGATGTCCTGCACACTCCCACTAAGGTCCTGCACACATTCTACGACGTCCTGTACACCCCTAATGGGGTTCTGCACACGTTCCAGGATGTCCTGCACACTCCTACTACGGTCCTGCACAGGTCCCATGATGTCCTGCACACTCCTACTACGGTCCTGCACAGGTCTCATGATGCCCTGCACACTCCTACTAAGGTCCTGCACAGGTCCCATGATGTCCTGCACACTCCTACTAAGGTCCTGCACACATTCTACGACGTCCTGCACACCCCTAATGGGGTTCTGCACAGGTTCCATGATGTCCTGCACACTCCTACTAAGATCCTGCACATATTATACGACGTCCTGCACACATTCTACGACGTCCTGCACACCCCTAATGGGGTTCTGCACAGGTTCCATGATGTCCTGCACACTCCTACTAAGGTCCTGCACACATTCTACGACGTCCTGCACACCCTTACTGGGGTCCAGCACAAGTTCCTTGATGTCCTGCACACTCCTACCGAGGTCCTGCACACATTCTACGACGTGTTGCACACATTCTACAACGTCCTGCACACCCCTACTGGGGTTCTGCACAGGTTCCATGATGTCCTGCACACTCCTACTAAGGTCCTGCACATATTATACGACGTCCTGCACACATTCTACAACGTCCTGCACACCCCTACTGGGGTTCTGCACAGGTCCCATGATGCCCTGCACACTTCTACTAAGGTCCTGCACACATTCTACGACGTCCTGCACACCCTTACTGGGGTCCAGCACAAGTTCCTTGATGTCCTGCACACTCCTACTAAGGTCCTCCACAGGTCCCATGATGCCCTGCACACTCCTACTACGGTCCTGCACAGGTCCCATGATGTCCTGCACACTCCTACTAAGGTCCTGCACACATTCTACGACGTCCTGCACACCCCTACTGGGGTTCTGCACAGGTCCCATGATGTCCTGCACACTCCTACTACGGTCCTGCACAGGTCCCATGATGTCCTGCACACTCCTACTAAGGTCCTGCACACATTCTACGACGTCCTGCACACCCTTACTGGGGTCCAGCACAAGTTCCTTGATGTCCTGCACACTCCTACCGAGGTCCTGCACACATTCTACGACGTCCTGCACACATTCTACAACGTCCTGCACACCCCTACTGGGGTTCTGCACAGGTTCCATGATGTCCTGCACACTCCTACTAAGGTCCTGCACATATTATACGACGTCCTGCACACATTCTACAACGTCCTGCACACCCCTACTGGGGTTCTGCACAGGTCCCATGATGCCCTGCACACTTCTACTAAGGTCCTGCACACATTCTACGACGTCCTGCACACCCTTACTGGGGTCCAGCACAAGTTCCTTGATGTCCTGCACACTCCTACCGAGGTCCTGCACACATTCTACGACGTCCTGCACACCCCTACTGGGGTTCTGGACAGGTCTCATGATGCCCTTCACACTCCTACTAAGGTCCTGCACAGGTCTCATGATGTCCTGCACACTCCTACTACGGTCCTGCACAGGTCTCATGATGTCCTGCACACTCCTACTAAGGTCCTGCACAGGTCCCATGATGTCCTGCACACTCCTACTAAGGTCCTGCACACATTCTACGACGTCCTGCACACCCCTAATGGGGTTCTGCACAGGTTCCATGATGTCCTGCACACTCCTACTAAGATCCTGCACATATTATACGACGTCCTGCACACATTCTACGACGTCCTGCACACCCCTAATGGGGTTCTGCACAGGTTTTATGATGTCCTGCACACTCCTACTAAGGTCCTGCACATATTATACGACGTCCTGCACACATTCTACAACGTCCTGCACACCCCTACTGGGGTTCTGCACAGGTCCCATGATGCCCTGCACACTTCTACTAAGGTCCTGCACACATTCTACGACGTCCTGCACACCCTTACTGGGGTCCAGCACAAGTTCCTTGATGTCCTGCACACTCCTACCGAGGTCCTGCACACATTCTACGACGTCCTGCACACCCCTACTGGGGTTCTGGACAGGTCTCATGATGCCCTTCACACTCCTACTAAGGTCCTGCACAGGTCTCATGATGTCCTGCACACTCCTACTACGGTCCTGCACAGGTCTCATGATGTCCTGCACACTCCTACTAAGGTCCTGCACAAGTTCTTTGATGTCCTGCACACTCTTACCGAGGTCCTGCACACATTCTACGACGTCCTGCACACCCCTACTGGGGTTCTGCAAGGGTCCCATGATGTCCTGCACACTCCTACTGGGGTTCTGCACAGGTCCCATGATGTCCTGCACACTCCTACTACGGTCCTGCACAGGTCTCATGATGTCCTGCACACTCCTACTAAGGTCCTGCACAGGTCCCATGATGTCCTGCACACTCCTACTAAGGTCCTGCACACATTCTACGACGTCCTGCACACTCCTCCCGAGGTCCTCCACAGGTCCAATGATCTCCTGCACACTCCCACTAAGGTCCTGCACACATTCTACGACGTCCTGTACACCCCTAATGGGGTTCTGCACACGTTCCAGGATGTCCTGCACACTCCTACTACGGTCCTGCACAGGTCCCATGATGTCCTGCACACTCCTACTACGGTCCTGCACAGGTCTCATGATGCCCTGCACACTCCTACTAAGGTCCTGCACAGGTCCCATGATGTCCTGCACACTCCTACTAAGGTCCTGCACACATTCTACGACGTCCTGCACACCCCTAATGGGGTTCTGCACAGGTTCCATGATGTCCTGCACACTCCTACTAAGATCCTGCACATATTATACGACGTCCTGCACACATTCTACGACGTCCTGCACACCCCTAATGGGGTTCTGCACAGGTTCCATGATGTCCTGCACACTCCTACTAAGGTCCTGCACACATTCTACGACGTCCTGCACACCCTTACTGGGGTCCAGCACAAGTTCCTTGATGTCCTGCACACTCCTACCGAGGTCCTGCACACATTCTACGACGTGTTGCACACATTCTACAACGTCCTGCACACCCCTACTGGGGTTCTGCACAGGTTCCATGATGTCCTGCACACTCCTACTAAGGTCCTGCACGTATTATACGACGTCCTGCACACATTCTACACCGTCCTGCACACCCCTACTGGGGTTCTGCACAGGTCCCATGATGCCCTGCACACTTCTACTAAGGTCCTGCACACATTCTACGATGTCCTGCACACCCTTACTGGGGTCCAGCACAAGTTCCTTGATGTCCTGCACACTCCTACCGAGGTCCTGCACACATTCTACGACGTCCTGCACACCCCTACTGGGGTTCTGGACAGGTCTCATGATGCCCTTCACACTCCTACTAAGGTCCTGCACAGGTCTCATGATGTCCTGCACAGTCCTACTACGGTCCTGCACAGGTCTCATGATGTCCTGCACACTCCTACTAAGGTCCTGCACAGGTCCCATGATGTCCTGCACACTCCTACTAAGGTCCTGCACACATTCTACGACGTCCTGCACACCCCTAATGGGGTTCTGCACAGGTTCCATGATGTCCTGCACACTCCTACTAAGATCCTGCACATATTATACGACGTCCTGCACACATTCTACGACGTCCTGCACACCCCTAATGGGGTTCTGCACAGGTTCCATGATGTCCTGCACACTCCTACTAAGGTCCTGCACATATTATACGACGTCCTGCACACATTCTACAACGTCCTGCACACCCCTACTGGGGTTCTGCACAGGTCCCATGATGCCCTGCATACTTCTACTAAGGTCCTGCACACATTCTACGACGTCCTGCACACCCTTACTGGGGTCCAGCACGAGTTCCTTGATGTCCTGCACACTCCTACCGAGGTCCTGCACACATTCTACGACGTCCTGCACACCCCTACTGGGGTTCTGGACAGGTCTCATGATGCCCTTCACACTCCTACTAAGGTCCTGCACAGGTCTCATGATGTCCTGCACACTCCTACTATGGTCCTGCACAGGTCTCATGATGTCCTGCACACTCCTACTAAGGTCCTGCACAAGTTCTTTGATGTCCTGCACACTCTTACCGAGGTCCTGCACACATTCTACGACGTCCTGCACACCCCTACTGGGGTTCTGCAAGGGTCCCATGATGTCCTGCACACTCCTACTGGGGTTCTGCACAGGTCCCATGATGTCCTGCACACTCCTACTACGGTCCTGCACAGGTCTCATGATGTCCTGCACACTCCTACTAAGGTCCTGCACAGGTCCCATGATGTCCTGCACACTCCTACTAAGGTCCTGCACACATTCTACGACGTCCTGCAAACTCCTACCGAGGTCCTGCACAGGTCCAATGATGTCCTGCACACTCCCACTAAGGTCCTGCACACATTCTACGACGTCCTGTACACCCCTAATGGGGTTCTGCACACGTTTCAGGATGTCCTGCACACTCCTACTACGGTCCTGCACAGGTCCCATGATGTCCTGCACACTCCTACTACGGTCCTGCACAGGTCTCATGATGTCCTGCACACTCCTACTAAGGTCCTGCACAGGTCCCATGATGTCCTGCACACTCCTACTAAGGTCCTGCACACATTCTACGACGTCCTGCACACCCCTAATGGGGTTCTGCACAGGTTCCATGATGTCCTGCACACTCCTACTAAGATCCTGCACATATTATACGACGTCCTGCACACATTCTACGACGTCCTGCACACCCCTAATGGGGTTCTGCACAGGTTCCATGATGTCCTGCACACTCCTACTAAGGTCCTGCACATATTATACGACGTCCTGCACACATTCTACAACGTCCTGCACACCCCTACTGGGGTTCTGCACAGGTCCCATGATGCCCTGCACACTTCTACTAAGGTCCTGCACACATTCTACGACGTCCTGCACACCCTTACTGGGGTCCAGCACAAGTTCCTTGATGTCCTGCACACTCCTACCGAGGTCCTGCACACATTCTACGACGTCCTGCACACCCCTACTGGGGTTCTGGACAGGTCTCATGATGCCCTTCACACTCCTACTAAGGTCCTGCACAGGTCTCATGATGTCCTGCACACTCCTACTACGGTCCTGCACAGGTCTCATGATGTCCTGCACACTCCTACTAAAGTCCTGCACAAGTTTTTTTGATGTCCTGCACACTCTTACCGAGGTCCTGCACACATTCTACGACGTCCTGCACACCCATACTGGGGTTCTGCAAGGGTCCCATGATGTCCTGCACACTCCTACTGGGGTTCTGCACAGGTCCCATGATGTCCTGCACACTCCTACTACGGTCCTGCACAGGTCTCATGATGTCCTGCACACTCCTACTAAGGTCCTGCACAGGTCCCATGATGTCCTGCACACTCCTACTAAGGTCCTGCACACATTCTACGACGTCCTGCAAACTCCTACCGAGGTCCTGTACAGGTCCAATGATGTCCTGCACACTCCCACTAAGGTCCTGCACACATTCTACGACGTCCTGTACACCCCTATTGGGGTTCTGCACACGTTCCATGATGTCCTGCACACTCCTACTAAGGTCCTGCACACATTATACGACGTCCTGCACACATTCTACAACGTCCTGCACACCCCTACTGGGGTTCTGCACAGGTCCCAGGATGTCCTGCACACTCCTACTACGGTCCTGCACAGGTCCCATGATGTCCTGCACACTCCTACTACGGTCCTGCACAGGTCTCATGATGTCCTGCACACTCCTACTAAGGTCCTGCACAGGTCCCATGATGTCCTGCACACTCCTACTAAGGTCCTGCACACATTCTACGACGTCCTGCACACCCCTAATGGGGTTCTGCACAGGTTCCATGATGTCCTGCACACTCCTACTAAGATCCTGCACATATTATACGACGTCCTGCACACATTCTACGACGTCCTGCACACCCCTAATGGGGTTCTGCACAGGTCCCATGATGCCCTGCACACTTCTACTAAGGTCCTGCACACATTCTACGACGTCCTGCACACCCTTACTGGGGTCCAGCACAAGTTCCTTGATGTCCTGCACACTCCTACCGAGGTCCTGCACACATTCTACGACGTCCTGCACACCCCTACTGGGGTTCTGGACAGGTCTCATGATGCCCTTCACACTCCCACTAAGGTCCTGCACACATTCTACGACGTCCTGTACACCCCTAATGGGGTTCTGCACACGTTTCAGGATGTCCTGCACACTCCTACTACGGTCCTGCACAGGTCCCATGATGTCCTGCACACTCCTACTACGGTCCTGCACAGGTCTCATGATGTCCTGCACACTCCTACTAAGGTCCTGCACAGGTCCCATGATGTCCTGCACACTCCTACTAAGGTCCTGCACACATTCTACGACGTCCTGCACACCCCTAATGGGGTTCTGCACAGGTTCCATGATGTCCTGCACACTCCTACTAAGATCCTGCACATATTATACGACGTCCTGCACACATTCTACGACGTCCTGCACACCCCTAATGGGGTTCTGCACAGGTTCCATGATGTCCTGCACACTCCTACTAAGGTCCTGCACATATTATACGACGTCCTGCACACATTCTACAACGTCCTGCACACCCCTACTGGGGTTCTGCACAGGTCCCATGATGCCCTGCACACTTCTACTAAGGTCCTGCACACATTCTACGACGTCCTGCACACCCTTACTGGGGTCCAGCACAAGTTCCTTGATGTCCTGCACACTCCTACCGAGGTCCTGCACACATTCTACGACGTCCTGCACACCCATACTGGGGTTCTGCAAGGGTCCCATGATGTCCTGCACACTCCTACTGGGGTTCTGCACAGGTCCCATGATGTCCTGCACACTCCTACTACGGTCCTGCACAGGTCTCATGATGTCCTGCACACTCCTACTAAGGTCCTGCACAGGTCCCATGATGTCCTGCACACTCCTACTAAGGTCCTGCACACATTCTACGACGTCCTGCAAACTCCTACCGAGGTCCTGTACAGGTCCAATGATGTCCTGCACACTCCCACTAAGGTCCTGCACACATTCTACGACGTCCTGCACACCCCTAATGGGGTTCTGCACAGGTTCCATGATGTCCTGCACACTCCTACTAAGGTCCTGCACATATTATACCACGTCCTGCACACATTCTACAACGTCCTGCACACCCCTACTGGGGTTCTGCACAGGTCCCAGGATGTCCTGCACACTCCTACTACGGTCCTGCACAGGTCCCATGATGTCCTGCACACTCCTACTACGGTCCTGCACAGGTCTCATGATGTCCTGCACACTCCTACTAAGGTCCTGCACAGGTCCCATGATGTCCTGCACACTCCTACTAAGGTCCTGCACACATTCTACGACGTCCTGCACACCCCTAATGGGGTTCTGCACAGGTCCCATGATGCCCTGCACACTTCTACTAAGGTCCTGCACACATTCTACGACGTCCTGCACACCCTTACTGGGGTCCTGCACAGGTCCCATAATGTCCTGCACACTCCTACTGAGGTCCTGCACACATTCTACGACTTCCTGCACACCCCTACTGGGGTTCTGCACAGGTCTGATGATGTCCCGCACACTCCTACTAAGGTCATGCACACATTCTACGACGTCCTGCACACCCCTACTGGGGTCCTGCACAGGTCCCATAATATCCTGCACACTCCTCCTGAGGTCCTGCACAGGTCCCATAATGTCCTGCACACTCCTACTACGGTCCTGCACAGGTCTCATGATGTCCTGCACACTCCTACTAAGGTCCTGCACAGGTCCCATGATGTCCTGCACACTCCTACTAAGGTCCTGCACACATTCTACGACGTCCTGCACACCCCTAATGGGGTTCTGCACAGGTTCCATGATGTCCTGCACACTCCTACTAAGATCCTGCACATATTATACGACGTCCTGCACACATTCTACGACGTCCTGCACACCCCTAATGGGGTTCTGCACAGGTTCCATGATGTCCTGCACACTCCTACTAAGGTCCTGCACATATTATACGACGTCCTGCACACATTCTACAACGTCCTGCACACCCCTACTGGGGTTCTGCACAGGTCCCATGATGCCCTGCACACTTCTACTAAGGTCCTGCACACATTCTACGACGTCCTGCACACCCTTACTGGGGTCCAGCACAAGTTCCTTGATGTCCTGCACACTCCTACCGAGGTCCTGCACACATTCTACGACGTCCTGCACACCCCTACTGGGGTTCTGGACAGGTCTCATGATGCCCTTCACACTCCTACTAAGGTCCTGCACAGGTCTCATGATGTCCTGCACACTCCTACTACGGTCCTGCACAGGTCTCATGATGTCCTGCACACTCCTACTAAGGTCCTGCACAAGTTCTTTGATGTCCTGCACACTCTTACCGAGGTCCTGCACACATTCTACGACGTCCTGCACACCCCTACTGGGGTTCTGCAAGGGTCTCATGATGTCCTGCACACTCCTACTACGGTCCTGCACAGGTCTCATGATGTCCTGCACACTCCTACTAAGGTCCTGCACAGGTCCCATGATGTCCTGCACACTCCTACTAAGGTCCTGCACACATTCTACGACGTCCTGCAAACTCCTACCGAGGTCCTGCACAGGTCCAATGATGTCCTGCACACTCCCACTAAGGTCCTGCACACATTCTACGACGCCCTGCACACCCCTAATGGGGTTCTGCACAGGTTCCATGATGTCCTGCACACTCCTACTAAGGTCCTGCACATATTATACGACGTCCTGCACACATTCTACAACGTCCTGCACACCCCTACTGGGGTTCTGCACAGGTCCCAGGATGTCCTGCACACTCCTACTACGGTCCTGCACAGGTCCCATGATGTCCTGCACACTCCTACTACGGTCCTGCACAGGTCTCATGATGTCCTGCACACTCCTACTAAGGTCCTGCACAGGTCCCATGATGTCCTGCACACTCCTACTAAGGTCCTGCACACATTCTACGACGTCCTGCACACCCCTAATGGGGTTCTGCACAGGTTCCATGATGTCCTGCACACTCCTACTAAGATCCTGCACATATTATACGACGTCCTGCACACATTCTACGACGTCCTGCACACCCCTAATGGGGTTCTGCACAGGTCCCATGATGCCCTGCACACTTCTACTAAGGTGCTGCACACACTCCACGACGTCCTGCACACCCCTTCTGGGGTCCTGCAAAAGTTCCTTGATGTCCTGCACACTCCTACCTAGGTCCTGCACACATTCTACGACGTTCTGCACAACCCTACTGGGGTGCTGCACAGGTCCCATAATGTCCTGCACACTCCTACTGAGGTCCTGCACACATTCTACGACGTCCTGCACACATTCTACGACGTCCTGCACACCCCTACTGGGGTTCTGCACAGGTCCCATAATGTCCTGCACACTCCTACTGAGGTCCTGCACACATTCTACGACGTCCTGCACACCCTTACTGGGGTCCAGCACAAGTTCCTTGATGTCCTGCGCACTCCTACCGAGGTCCTGCACACATTCTACGACGTCCTGCACACCCCTAATGGGGTTCTGCACAGGTTCCATGATGTCCTGCACACTCCTACTAAGATCCTGCACAGGTCCCATGATGTCCTGCACACTCCTACTACGGTCCTGCACAGGTCTCATGATGTCCTGCACACTCCTACTAAGGTCCTGCACAGGTCCCATGATGTCCTGCACACTCCTACTAAGGTCCTGCACACATTCTACGACGTCCTGCACACCCCTAATGGGGTTCTGCACAGGTTCCATGATGTCCTGCACACTCCTACTAAGATCCTGCACATATTATACGACGTCCTGCACACATTCTACGACGTCCTGCACACCCCTAATGGGGTTCTGCACAGGTTCCATGATGTCCTGCACACTCCTACTAAGGTCCTGCACATATTATACGACGTCCTGCACACATTCTACAACGTCCTGCACACCCCTACTGGGGTTCTGCACAGGTCCCATGATGCCCTGCACACTTCTACTAAGGTCCTGCACACATTCTACGACGTCCTGCACACCCTTACTGGGGTCCAGCACAAGTTCCTTGATGTCCTGCACACTCCTACCGAGGTCCTGCACACATTCTACGACGTCCTGCACACCCCTACTGGGGTTCTGGACAGGTCTCATGATGCCCTTCACACTCCTACTAAGGTCCTGCACAGGTCTCATGATGTCCTGCACACTCCTACTACGGTCCTGCACAGGTCTCATGATGTCCTGCACACTCCTACTAAGGTCCTGCACAAGTTCTTTGATGTCCTGCACACTCTTACCGAGGTCCTGCACACATTCTACGACGTCCTGCACACCCCTACTGGGGTTCTGCAAGGGTCCCATGATGTCCTGCACACTCCTACTGGGGTTCTGCACAGGTCCCATGATGTCCTGCACACTCCTACTACGGTCCTGCACAGGTCTCATGATGTCCTGCACACTCCTACTAAGGTCCTGCACAGGTCCCATGATGTCCTGCACACTCCTACTAAGGTCCTGCACACATTCTACGACGTCCTGCAAACTCCTACCGAGGTCCTGCACAGGTCCAATGATGTCCTGCACACTCCCACTAAGGTCCTGCACACATTCTACGACGCCCTGCACACCCCTAATGGGGTTCTGCACAGGTTCCATGATGTCCTGCACACTCCTACTACGGTCCTGCACAGGTCCCATGATGTCCTGCACACTCCTACTACGGTCCTGCACAGGTCCCATGATGTCCTGCACACTCCTACTAAGGTCCTGCACAGGTCCCATGATGTCCTGCACACTCCTACTAAGGTCCTGCACACATTCTACGACGTCCTGCACACCCCTAATGGGGTTCTGCACAGGTTCCATGATGTCCTGCACACTCCTACTAAGATCCTGCACATATTATACGACGTCCTGCACACATTTTACGACGTCCTGCACACCCCTAATGGGGTTCTACACAGGTCTCATGATGTCCTGCACACCCCTACTGGGGTCCTACACACGCTCCATGGCGTCCTGCACACCACTACTGAGATCCTGCACACGTTCCATGATGTCCTGCACACTTCTACTGAGGTCCTGCACACATTCTACGACGTCCTGCACACATTCTACAACGTGCTGCACACCCCTACTTGGGTTCTGCACACGTCCCATGATGTCCTGCACACTCCTACTGATGTTCTGCACATATTATACGACGTCCTGCATTCTACACGTCCTGCACACCCCTACTGGGGTTCTGCACAGGTTCCCATGATGTCCTGCACACTCCTACTAAGGTCCTGCACACATTCTACGACGTCCTGCACACCCCTACTGGGGTTCTGCACAAGTTCCTTGATGTCCTGCACACTCCTACTAAGGTCCTGCACAGGTCTCATGATGTCCTGCACACTCCTACTACGGTCCTGCACAGGTCTCATGATGTCCTGCACACTCCTACTAAGGTCCTGCACAGGTCCCATGATGTCCTGCACACTCTTACCGAGGTCCTGCACACCCTACTGGGGTTCTGCACAGGTCCCATGATGTCCTGCACACTCCTACTGGGGTTCTGCACAGGTCCCATGATGTCCTGCACACTCCTACTACGGTCCTGCACAGGTCTCATGATGTCCTGCACACTCCTACTAAGGTCCTGCACAGGTCCCATGATGTCCTGCACACTCCTACTAAGGTCCTGCACACATTCTACGACGTCCTGCAAACTCCTACCGAGGTCCTGCACAGGTCCAATGATGTCCTGCACACTCCCACTAAGGTCCTGCACACATTCTACGACGTCCTGCACACCCCTAATGGGGTTCTGCACAGGTTCCATGATGTCCTGCACACTCCTACTAAGGTCCTGCACATATTATACGACGTCCTGCACACATTCTACAACGTCCTGCACACCCCTACTGGGGTTCTGCACAGGTCCCAGGATGTCCTGCACACTCCTACTACGGTCCTGCACAGGTCCCATGATGTCCTGCACACTCCTACTACGGTCCTGCACAGGTCTCATGATGTCCTGCACACTCCTACTAAGGTCCTGCACAGGTCCCATGATGTCCTGCACACTCCTACTAAGGTCCTGCACACATTCTACGACGTCCTGCACACCCCTAATGGGGTTCTGCACAGGTTCCATGATGTCCTGCACACTCCTACTAAGATCCTGCACATATTATACGACGTCCTGCACACATTCTACGACGTCCTGCACACCCCTAATGGGGTTCTGCACAGGTCCCATGATGTCCTGCACACTCCTACTAAGGTCCTGCACACATTCTACGACGTCCTGCACACCTTTACTGGGGTCCAGCACAAGTTCCTTGATGTCCTGCACACTCTTACCGAGGTCCTGCACACAATCTACGACGTCCTGCACACCCCTAATGGGGTTCTGCACAGGTTCCATGATGTCCTGCACACTCCTACTAAGGTCCTGCACATATTATACGACGTCCTGCACACATTCTACAACGTCCTGCACACCCCTACTGGGGTTCTGCACAGGTCCCATGATGCCCTGCACACTTCTACTAAGGTCCTGCACACATTCTACGACGTCCTGCACACCCTTACTGGGGTCCAGCACAAGTTCCTTGATGTCCTGCACACTCCTACCGAGGTCCTGCACACATTCTACGACGTCCTGCACACCCCTACTGGGGTTCTGGACAGGTCTCATGATGCCCTTCACACTCCTACTAAGGTCCTGCACAGGTCTCATGATGTCCTGCACACTCCTACTACGGTCCTGCACAGGTCTCATGATGTCCTGCACACTCCTACTAAGGTCCTGCACAGGTCCCATGATGTCCTGCACACTCCTACTAAGGTCCTGCACACATTCTACGACGTCCTGCACACCCCTAATGGGGTTCTGCACAGGTTCCATGATGTCCTGCACACTCCTACTAAGATCCTGCACATATTATACGACGTCCTGCACACATTCTACGACGTCCTGCACACCCCTAATGGGGTTCTGCACAGGTTCCATGATGTCCTGCACACTCCTACTAAGGTCCTGCACATATTATACGACGTCCTGCACACATTCTACAACGTCCTGCACACCCCTACTGGGGTTCTGCACAGGTCCCATGATGCCCTGCACACTTCTACTAAGGTCCTGCACACATTCTACGACGTCCTGCACACCCTTACTGGGGTCCAGCACAAGTTCCTTGATGTCCTGCACACTCCTACCGAGGTCCTGCACACATTCTACGACGTCCTGCACACCCCTACTGGGGTTCTGGACAGGTCTCATGATGCCCTTCACACTCCTACTAAGGTCCTGCACAGGTCTCATGATGTCCTGCACACTCCTACTACGGTCCTGCACAGGTCTCATGATGTCCTGCACACTCCTACTAAGGTCCTGCACAAGTTCTTTGATGTCCTGCACACTCTTACCGAGGTCCTGCACACATTCTACGACGTCCTGCACACCCCTACTGGGGTTCTGCAAGGGTCCCATGATGTCCTGCACACTCCTACTGGGGTTCTGCACAGGTCCCATGATGTCCTGCACACTCCTACTACGGTCCTGCACAGGTCTCATGATGTCCTGCACACTCCTACTAAGGTCCTGCACAGGTCCCATGATGTCCTGCACACTCCTACTAAGGTCCTGCACACATTCTACGACGTCCTGCAAACTCCTACCGAGGTCCTGCACAGGTCCAATGATGTCCTGCACACTCCCACTAAGGTCCTGCACACATTCTACGACGTCCTGTACACCCCTAATGGGGTTCTGCACACGTTCCATGATGTCCTGCACACTCCTACTAAGGTCCTGCACATATTATACGACGTCCTGCACACATTCTACAACGTCCTGCACACTCCTACTACGGTCCTGCACAGGTCTCATGATGTCCTGCACACTCCTACTAAGGTCCTGCACAGGTCCCATGATGTCCTGCACACTCCTACTGAGGTCCTGCACACATTCTACGACGTCCTGAGCACCCCTAATGGGGTCCTGCACAGGTCTCATAATGTCCTGCACACTCCTACTGAGGTCCTGCACACATTCTACGACGTCCTGCACACTCCTACTGGGGTTCTGCACAGGTCTCATGATGTCCTGCACACTTCTACTAAGGTCCTGCACAGGTTCCATGATGTCCTGCACACTCCTACTGAGGTCCTGCACACATTTTACTACGTCCTGCACACCCTTACTGGGGTCCAGCACAAGATCCTTGATGTCCTGCACACTCCTACCGATGTCCTGCACACATTCTACGACGTCCTGCACACATTCTACAACGTCCTGCACACCCTACTGGGGTTCTGCACAGGTTCCATGATGTCCTGCACACTCCTACTAAGGTCCTGCACATATTATACGACGTCCTGCACACATTCTACACCGTCCTGCACACCCCTACTGGGGTTCTGCACAGGTCCCATGATGCCCTGCACACTTCTACTAAGGTCCTGCACACATTCTACGACGTCCTGCACACCCTTACTGGGGTCCAGCACAAGTTCCTTGATGTCCTGCACACTCCTACCGAGGTCCTGCACAGGTCTCATGATGTCCTGCACACTCCTACTACGGTCCTGCACAGGTCTCATGATGTCCTGCACACTCCTACTAAGGTCCTGCACAGGTCCCATGATGTCCTGCACACTCCTACTAAGGTCCTGCACACATTCTACGACGTCCTGCACACCCCTAATGGGGTTCTGCACAGGTTCCATGATGTCCTGCACACTCCTACTAAGATCCTGCACATATTATACGACGTCCTGCACACATTCTACGACGTCCTGCACACCCCTAATGGGGTTCTGCACAGGTTCCATGATGTCCTGCACACTCCTACTAAGGTCCTGCACATATTATACGACGTCCTGCACACATTCTACAACGTCCTGCACACCCCTACTGGGGTTCTGCACAGGTCCCATGATGCCCTGCACACTTCTACTAAGGTCCTGCACACATTCTACGACGTCCTGCACACCCTTACTGGGGTCCAGCACAAGTTCCTTGATGTCCTGCACACTCCTACCGAGGTCCTGCACACATTCTACGACGTCCTGCACACCCCTACTGGGGTTCTGGACAGGTCTCATGATGCCCTTCACACTCCTACTAAGGTCCTGCACAGGTCTCATGATGTCCTGCACACTCCTACTACGGTCCTGCACAGGTCTCATGATGTCCTGCACACTCCTACTAAGGTCCTGCACAAGTTCTTTGATGTCCTGCACACTCTTACCGAGGTCCTGCACACATTCTACGACGTCCTGCACACCCCTACTGGGGTTCTGCAAGGGTCCCATGATGTCCTGCACACTCCTACTGGGGTTCTGCACAGGTCCCATGATGTCCTGCACACTCCTACTACGGTCCTGCACAGGTCTCATGATGTCCTGCACACTCCTACTAAGGTCCTGCACAGGTCCCATGATGTCCTGCACACTCCTACTAAGGTCCTGCACACATTCTACGACGTCCTGCAAACTCCTACCAAGGTCCTGCACAGGTCCAATGATGTCCTGCACACTCCCACTAAGGTCCTGCACACATTCTACGACGTCCTGTACACCCCTAATGGGGTTCTGCACACGTTTCAGGATGTCCTGCACACTCCTACTACGGTCCTGCACAGGTCCCATGATGTCCTGCACACTCCTACTACGGTCCTGCACAGGTCTCATGATGTCCTGCACACTCCTACTAAGGTCCTGCACAGGTCCCATGATGTCCTGCACACTCCTACTAAGGTCCTGCACACATTCTACGACGTCCTGCACACCCCTAATGGGGTTCTGCACAGGTTCCATGATGTCCTGCACACTCCTACTAAGATCCTGCACATATTATACGACGTCCTGCACACATTCTACGACGTCCTGCACACCCCTAATGGGGTTCTGCACAGGTTCCATGATGTCCTGCACACTCCTACTAAGGTCCTGCACATATTATACGACGTCCTGCACACATTCTACAACGTCCTGCACACCCCTACTGGGGTTCTGCACAGGTCCCATGATGCCCTGCACACTTCTACTAAGGTCCTGCACACATTCTACGACGTCCTGCACACCCTTACTGGGGTCCAGCACAAGTTCCTTGATGTCCTGCACACTCCTACCGAGGTCCTGCACACATTCTACGACGTCCTGCACACCCCTACTGGGGTTCTGGACAGGTCTCATGATGCCCTTCACACTCCTACTAAGGTCCTGCACAGGTCTCATGATGTCCTGCACACTCCTACTACGGTCCTGCACAGGTCTCATGATGTCCTGCACACTCCTACTAAGGTCCTGCACAAGTTCTTTGATGTCCTGCACACTCTTACCGAGGTCCTGCACACATTCTACGACGTCCTGCACACCCATACTGGGGTTCTGCAAGGGTCCCATGATGTCCTGCACACTCCTACTGGGGTTCTGCACAGGTCCCATGATGTCCTGCACACTCCTACTACGGTCCTGCACAGGTCTCATGATGTCCTGCACACTCCTACTAAGGTCCTGCACAGGTCCCATGATGTCCTGCACACTCCTACTAAGGTCCTGCACACATTCTACGACGTCCTGCAAACTCCTACCGAGGTCCTGCACAGGTCCAATGATGTCCTGCACACTCCCACTAAGGTCCTGCACACATTCTACGACGTCCTGTACACCCCTAATGGGGTTCTGCACACGTTCCATGATGTCCTGCACACTCCTACTAAGGTCCTGCACACATTATACGACGTCCTGCACACATTCTACAACGTCCTGCACACCCCTACTGGGGTTCTGCACAGGTCCCAGGATGTCCTGCACACTCCTACTACGGTCCTGCACAGGTCCCATGATGTCCTGCACACTCCTACTACGGTCCTGCACAGGTCTCATGATGTCCTGCACACTCCTACTAAGGTCCTGCACAGGTCCCATGATGTCCTGCACACTCCTACTAAGGTCCTGCACACATTCTACGACGTCCTGCACACCCCTAATGGGGTTCTGCACAGGTTCCATGATGTCCTGCACACTCCTACTAAGATCCTGCACATATTATACGACGTCCTGCACACATTCTACGACGTCCTGCACACCCCTAATGGGGTTCTGCACAGGTCCCATGATGCCCTGCACACTTCTACTAAGGTCCTGCACACATTCTACGACGTCCTGCACACCCTTACTGGGGTCCAGCACAAGTTCCTTGATGTCCTGCACACTCCTACCGAGGTCCTGCACACATTCTACGACGTCCTGCACACCCCTACTGGGGTTCTGGACAGGTCTCATGATGCCCTTCACACTCCTACTAAGGTCCTGCACATATTATACGACGTCCTGCACACATTCTACACCGTCCTGCACACCCCTACTGGGGTTCTGCACAGGTCCCATGATGCCCTGCACACTTCTACTAAGGTCCTGCACACATTCTACGACGTCCTGCACACCCTTACTGGGGTCCAGCACAAGTTCCTTGATGTCCTGCACACTCCTACCGAGGTCCTGCACACATTCTACGACGTCCTGCACACCCCTACTGGGGTTCTGGACAGGTCTCATGATGCCCTTCACACTCCTACTAAGGTCCTGCACAGGTCTCATGATGTCCTGCACACTCCTACTACGGTCCTGCACAGGTCTCATGATGTCCTGCACACTCCTACTAAGGTCCTGCACAGGTCCCATGATGTCCTGCACACTCCTACTAAGGTCCTGCACACATTCTACGACGTCCTGCACACCCCTAATGGGGTTCTGCACAGGTTCCATGATGTCCTGCACACTCCTACTAAGATCCTGCACATATTATACGACGTCCTGCACACATTCTACGACGTCCTGCACACCCCTAATGGGGTTCTGCACAGGTTCCATGATGTCCTGCACACTCCTACTAAGGTCCTGCACATATTATACGACGTCCTGCACACATTCTACAACGTCCTGCACACCCCTACTGGGGTTCTGCACAGGTCCCATGATGCCCTGCACACTTCTACTAAGGTCCTGCACACATTCTACGACGTCCTGCACACCCTTACTGGGGTCCAGCACAAGTTCCTTGATGTCCTGCACACTCCTACCGAGGTCCTGCACACATTCTACGACGTCCTGCACACCCCTACTGGGGTTCTGGACAGGTCTCATGATGCCCTTCACACTCCTACTAAGGTCCTGCACAGGTCTCATGATGTCCTGCACACTCCTACTACGGTCCTGCACAGGTCTCATGATGTCCTGCACACTCCTACTAAGGTCCTGCACAAGTTCTTTGATGTCCTGCACACTCTTACCGAGGTCCTGCACACATTCTACGACGTCCTGCACACCCCTAATGGGGTTCTGCACAGGTTCCATGATGTCCTGCACACTCCTACTGGGGTTCTGCCCAGGTCCCATGCTGTCCTGCGCACTCCTACTCCGGTCCTGCACAGGTCTCATGATGTCCTGCACACTCCTACTAAGGTCCTGCACAGGTCCCATGATGTCCTGCACACTCCTACTAAGGTCCTGCACACATTCTACGACGTCCTGCACACTCCTAATAAGGTCCTGCACACGTCCAATGATGTCCTGCACACTCCTACTAAAGTTCTGCACACATTCTACGACGTCCTGCACACCCCTAATGGGGTTCTGCACAGGTCTCATGATGTCCTGCACACTCCTACTAAGGTCCTGCACAGGTCCCATGATGTCCTGCACACTCCTACTACGGTCCTGCACAGGTCTCATGATGTCCTGCACACTCCTACTAAGGTCCTGCACAGGTCCCATGATGTCCTGCACACTCCTACTAAGGTCCTGCACACATTCTACGACGTCCTGCACACCCCTAATGGGGTTCTGCACAGGTTCCATGATGTCCTGCACACTCCTACTAAGATCCTGCACATATTATACGACGTCCTGCACACATTCTACGACGTCCTGCACACCCCTAATGGGGTTCTGCACAGGTTCCATGATGTCCTGCACACTCCTACTAAGGTCCTGCACATATTATACGACGTCCTGCACACATTCTACAACGTCCTGCACACCCCTACTGGGGTTCTGCACAGGTCCCATGATGCCCTGCACACTTCTACTAAGGTCCTGCACACATTCTACGACGTCCTGCACACCCTTACTGGGGTCCAGCACAAGTTCCTTGATGTCCTGCACACTCCTACCGAGGTCCTGCACACATTCTACGACGTCCTGCACACCCCTACTGGGGTTCTGGACAGGTCTCATGATGCCCTTCACACTCCTACTAAGGTCCTGCACAGGTCTCATGATGTCCTGCACACTCCTACTACGGTCCTGCACAGGTCTCATGATGTCCTGCACACTCCTACTAAGGTCCTGCACAAGTTCTTTGATGTCCTGCACACTCTTACCGAGGTCCTGCACACATTCTACGACGTCCTGCACACCCCTACTGGGGTTCTGCAAGGGTCCCATGATGTCCTGCACACTCCTACTGGGGTTCTGCACAGGTCCCATGATGTCCTGCACACTCCTACTACGGTCCTGCACAGGTCTCATGATGTCCTGCACACTCCTACTAAGGTCCTGCACAGGTCCCATGATGTCCTGCACACTCCTACTAAGGTCCTGCACACATTCTACGACGTCCTGCAGACTCCTACCGAGGTCCTGCACAGGTCCAATGATGTCCTGCACACTCCCACTAAGGTCCTGCACACATTCTACGACGTCCTGTACACCCCTAATGGGGTTCTGCACACGTTTCAGGATGTCCTGCACACTCCTACTACGGTCCTGCACAGGTCCCATGATGTCCTGCACACTCCTACTACGGTCCTGCACAGGTCTCATGATGTCCTGCACACTCCTACTAAGGTCCTGCACAGGTCCCATGATGTCCTGCACACTCCTACTAAGGTCCTGCACACATTCTACGACGTCCTGCACACCCCTAATGGGGTTCTGCACAGGTTCCATGATGTCCTGCACACTCCTACTAAGATCCTGCACATATTATACGACGTCCTGCACACATTCTACGACGTCCTGCACACCCCTAATGGGGTTCTGCACAGGTTCCATGATGTCCTGCACACTCCTACTAAGGTCCTGCACATATTATACGACGTCCTGCACACATTCTACAACGTCCTGCACACATTCTACGACGTCCTGCACACCCTTACTGGGGTCCAGCACAAGTTCCTTCATGTCCTGCACACTCCTACCGAGATCCTGCACACATTCTACGACGTCCTGCACACCCCTACTGGGGTTCTGGACAGGTTTCATGATGCCCTTCACACTCCTACTAAGGTCCTGCACAGGTCTCATGATGTCCTGCACACTCCTACTACGGTCCTGCACAGGTCTCATGATGTCCTGCAAACTCCTACCGAGGTCCTGTACAGGTCCAATGATGTCCTGCACACTCCCACTAAGGTCCTGCACACATTCTACGACGTCCTGCACACCCATACTGGGGTTCTGCAAGGGTCCCATGATGTCCTGCACACTCCTACTGGGGTTCTGCACAGGTCCCATGATGTCCTGCACACTCCTACTGCGGTCCTGCACAGGTCTCATGATGCCCTGCACACCCCTACTGGGGTCTTGCACAGGTCCCATAACGTCCTGCACACTCCTACTAAGGTCCTGCACACAATCTACGACGTCCTTCACACCCCTACTGGGGTTCTGCACAGGTCTGATGATGTCCCGCACACTCCTACTAAGGTCCTACACACATTCTACGACGTCCTGCACACCCCTACTGGGGTCCTGCACAGGTCCCATAATGTTCTGCACACTCCTGCTGAGGTCCTGCACACATTCTACGACGTCCTGCACACATTCTACAACGTCCTGCACACCCCTACTGGGGTTCTGCACAGGTCCCAGGATGTCCTGCACACTCCTACTACGGTCCTGCACAGGTCTCATGATGTCCTGCACACTCCTACTAAGGTCCTGCACAGGTCCCATGATGTCCTGCACACTCCTACTAAGGTCCTGCACACATTCTACGACGTCCTGCACACCCCTAATGGGGTTCTGCACAGGTTCCATGATGTCCTGCACACTCCTACTAAGATCCTGCACATATTATACGACGTCCTGCACACATTCTACGACGTCCTGCACACCCCTAATGGGGTTCTGCACAGGTTCCATGATGTCCTGCACACTCCTACTAAGGTCCTGCACATATTATACGACGTCCTGCACACATTCTACAACGTCCTGCACACCCCTACTGGGGTTCTGCACAGGTCCCATGATGCCCTGCACACTTCTACTAAGGTCCTGCACACATTCTACGACGTCCTGCACACCCTTACTGGGGTCCAGCACAAGTTCCTTGATGTCCTGCACACTCCTACCGAGGTCCTGCACACATTCTACGACGTCCTGCACACCCCTACTGGGGTTCTGGACAGGTCTCATGATGCCCTTCACACTCCTACTAAGGTCCTGCACAGGTCTCATGATGTCCTGCACACTCCTACTACGGTCCTGCACAGGTCTCATGATGTCCTGCACACTCCTACTAAGGTCCTGCACAAGTTCTTTGATGTCCTGCACACTCTTACCGAGGTCCTGCACACATTCTACGACGTCCTGCACACCCATACTGGGGTTCTGCAAGGGTCCCATGATGTCCTGCACACTCCTACTGGGGTTCTGCACAGGTCCCATGATGTCCTGCACACTCCTACTACGGTCCTGCACAGGTCTCATGATGTCCTGCACACTCCTACTAAGGTCCTGCACAGGTCCCATGATGTCCTGCACACTCCTACTAAGGTCCTGCACACATTCTACGACGTCCTGCAAACTCCTACCGAGGTCCTGCACAGGTCCAATGATGTCCTGCACACTCCCACTAAGGTCCTGCACACATTCTACGACGTCCTGTACACCCCTAATGGGGTTCTGCACACGTTTCAGGATGTCCTGCACACTCCTACTACGGTCCTGCACAGGTCCCATGATGTCCTGCACACTCCTACTACGGTCCTGCACAGGTCTCATGATGTCCTGCACACTCCTACTAAGGTCCTGCACAGGTCCCATGATGTCCTGCACACTCCTACTAAGGTCCTGCACACATTCTACGACGTCCTGCACACCCCTAATGGGGTTCTGCACAGGTTCCATGATGTCCTGCACACTCCTACTAAGATCCTGCACATATTATACGACGTCCTGCACACATTCTACGACGTCCTGCACACCCCTAATGGGGTTCTGCACAGGTTCCATGATGTCCTGCACACTCCTACTAAGGTCCTGCACATATTATACGACGTCCTGCACACCCTTACTGGGGTCCAGCACAAGTTCCTTGATGTCCTGCACACTCCTACCGAGGTCCTGCACACATTCTACGACGTCCTGCACACCCCTACTGGGGTTCTGCAAGGGTCTCATGATGTCCTGCACACTCCTACTAAGGTCCTGCACACATTCTACGACGTCCTGCACACTCCTACTAAGGTCCTGCACACATTCTACGACGTCCTGCACACCCCTACTGGGGTTCTGCACAGGTCCCATGATGTCCTGCACACTTCTACTAAGGTCCTGCACACCTTCTACGACGTCCTGCACACCCTAAGGGGTCCTGCACAGGTCCCATGATGTCCTGCACACTCCTACCGAGGTCCTGCACACATTCTACGACGTCCTGCACACCCCTACTGGGGTTCTGGACAGGTCTCATGATGCCCTTCACACTCCTACTAAGGTCCTGCACAGGTCTCATGATGTCCTGCACACTCCTACTACGGTCCTGCACAGGTCTCATGATGTCCTGCACACTCCTACTAAGGTCCTGCACAGGTCCCATGATGTCCTGCACACTCCTACTAAGGTCCTGCACACATTCTACGACGTCCTGCACACCCCTAATGGGGTTCTGCACAGGTTCCATGATGTCCTGCACACTCCTACTAAGATCCTGCACATGCCCCATGATGTCCTGCACACTCCTACTAAGGTCCTGCACACATTCTACGACGCCCTGCACACCCCTAATGGGGTTCTGCACAGGTTCCATGATGTCCTGCACACTCCTACTAAGGTCCTGCACATATTATACGACGTCCTGCACACATTCTACGACGTCCTGCACACCTTTACTGGGGTCCAGCACAAGTTCCATGATGTCCTGCACACTCCTACTAAGGTCCTGCACACATTCTACGACGTCCTGTACACCTTTACTGGGGTCCAGCACAAGTTCCTTGATGTCCTGCACACTCTTACCGAGGTCCTGCACACAATCTACGACGTCCTGCACACCCCTACTGGGGTTCTGCAAGGGTCTCATGATGTCCTGCACACTCCTACTACGGTCCTGCACAGGTCTCATGATGTCCTGCACACTCCTACTACGGTCCTGCACAGGTCTCATGATGTCCTGCACACTCCTACTAAGGTCCTGCACAAGTTCTTTGATGTCCTGCACACTCTTACCGAGGTCCTGCACACATTCTACGACGTTCTGCACACCCAACTGGGGTTCTGCAAGGGTCCCATGATGTCCTGCACACTCCTACTGGGGTTCTGCACAGGTCCCATGATGTCCTGCACACTCCTACTACGGTCCTGCACAGGTCTCATGATGTCCTGCACACTCCTACTAAGGTCCTGCACAGGTCCCATGATGTCCTGCACACTCCTACTAAGGTCCTGCACACATTCTACGACGTCCTGCAAACTCCTACCGAGGTCCTGCACAGGTCCAATGATGTCCTGCACACTCCCACTAAGGTCCTGCACACATTCTACGACGTCCTGTACACCCCTAATGGGGTTCTGCACACGTTTCAGGATGTCCTGCACACTCCTACTACGGTCCTGCACAGGTCCCATGATGTCCTGCACACTCCTACTACGGTCCTGCACAGGTCTCATGATGTCCTGCACACTCCTACTAAGGTCCTGCACAGGTCCCATGATGTCCTGCACACTCCTACTAAGGTCCTGCACACATTCTACGACGTCCTGCACACCCCTAATGGGGTTCTGCACAGGTTCCATGATGTCCTGCACACTCCTACTAAGATCCTGCACATATTATACGACGTCCTGCACACATTCTACGACGTCCTGCACACCCCTAATGGGGTTCTGCACAGGTTCCATGATGTCCTGCACACTCCTACTAAGGTCCTGCACATATTATACGACGTCCTGCACACATTCTACAACGTCCTGCACACCCCTACTGGGGTTCTGCACAGGTCCCATGATGCCCTGCACACTTCTACTAAGGTCCTGCACACATTCTACGACGTCCTGCACACCCTTACTGGGGTCCAGCACAAGTTCCTTGATGTCCTGCACACTCCTACCGAGGTCCTGCACACATTCTACGACGTCCTGCACACCCCTACTGGGGTTCTGGACAGGTTTCATGATGCCCTTCACACTCCTACTAAGGTCCTGCACAGGTCTCATGATGTCCTGCACACTCCTACTACGGTCCTGCACAGGTCTCATGATGTCCTGCACACTCCTACTAAAGTCCTGCACAAGTTCTTTGATGTCCTGCACACTCTTACCGAGGTCCTGCACACATTCTACGACGTCCTGCACACCCATACTGGGGTTCTGCAAGGGTCCCATGATGTCCTGCACACTCCTACTGGGGTTCTGCACAGGTCCCATGATGTCCTGCACACTCCTACTACGGTCCTGCACAGGTCTCATGATGTCCTGCACACTCCTACTAAGGTCCTGCACAGGTCCCATGATGTCCTGCACACTCCTACTAAGGTCCTGCACACATTCTACGACGTCCTGCAAACTCCTACCGAGGTCCTGTACAGGTCCAATGATGTCCTGCACACTCCCACTAAGGTCCTGCACACATTCTACGACGTCCTGCACACCCCTACTGGGGTTCTGCACAGGTCCCAGGATGTCCTGCACACTCCTACTAAGATCCTGCACATATTATACGACGTCCTGCACACATTCTACAACGTCCTGCACACCCCTACTGGGGTTCTGCACAGGTCCCAGGATGTCCTGCACACTCCTACTACGGTCCTGCACAGGTCCCATGATGTCCTGCACACTCCTACTACGGTCCTGCACAGGTCTCATGATGTCCTGCACACTCCTACTAAGGTCCTGCACAGGTCCCATGATGTCCTGCACACTCCTACTAAGGTCCTGCACACATTCTACGACGTCCTGCACACCCCTAATGGGGTTCTGCACAGGTTCCATGATGTCCTGCACACTCCTACTAAGATCCTGCACATATTATACGACGTCCTGCACACATTCTACGACGTCCTGCACACCCCTAATGGGGTTCTGCACAGGTTCCATGATGTCCTGCACACTCCTACTAAGGTCCTGCACATATTATACGACGTCCTGCACACATTCTACAACGTCCTGCACACCCCTACTGGGGTTCTGCACAGGTCCCATGATGCCCTGCACACTTCTACTAAGGTCCTGCACACATTCTACGACGTCCTGCACACCCTTACTGGGGTCCAGCACAAGTTCCTTGATGTCCTGCACACTCCTACCGAGGTCCTGCACACATTCTACGACGTCCTGCACACCCCTACTGGGGTTCTGGACAGGTCTCATGATGCCCTTCACACTCCTACTAAGGTCCTGCACAGGTCTCATGATGTCCTGCACACTCCTACTACGGTCCTGCACAGGTCTCATGATGTCCTGCACACTCCTACTAAAGTCCTGCACAAGTTCTTTGATGTCCTGCACACTCTTACCGAGGTCCTGCACACATTCTACGACGTCCTGCACACTCCTACTGGGGTTCTGCACAGGTCCCATGATGTCCTGCACACTCCTACTACGGTCCTGCACAGGTCTCATGATGTCCTGCACACTCCTACTAAGGTCCTGCACAGGTCCCATGATGTCCTGCACACTCCTACTAAGGTCCTGCACACATTCTACGACGTCCTGCAAACTCCTACCGAGGTCCTGTACAGGTCCAATGATGTCCTGCACACTCCCACTAAGGTCCTGCACACATTCTACGACGTCCTGTACACCCCTATTGGGGTTCTGCACACGTTCCATGATGTCCTGCACACTCCTACTAAGGTCCTGCACATATTATACGACGTCCTGCACACATTCTACAACGTCCTGCACACCCCTACTGGGGTTCTGCACAGGTCCCAGGATGTCCTACACACTCCTACTACGGTCCTGCACAGGTCCCATGATGTCCTGCACACTCCTACTACGGTCCTGCACAGGTCTCATGATGTCCTGCACACTCCTACTAAGGTCCTGCACAGGTCCCATGATGTCCTGCACACTCCTACTAAGGTCCTGCACACATTATACGACGTCCTGCACACATTCTACGACGTCCTGCACACCCCTAATGGGGTTCTGCACAGGTTCCATGATGTCCTGCACACTCCTACTAAGGTCCTGCACATATTATACGACGTCCTGCACACATTCTACAACGTCCTGCACACCCCTACTGGGGTTCTGCACAGGTCCCATGATGCCCTGCACACTTCTACTAAGGTCCTGCACACATTCTACGACGTCCTGCACACCCTTACTGGGGTCCAGCACAAGTTCCTTGATGTCCTGCACACTCCTACCGAGGTCCTGCACACATTCTACGACGTCCTGCACACCCCTACTGGGGTTCTGGACAGGTTTCATGATGCCCTTCACACTCCTACTAAGGTCCTGCACAGGTCTCATGATGTCCTGCACACTCCTACTACGGTCCTGCACAGGTCTCATGATGTCCTGCACACTCCTACTAAAGTCCTGCACAAGTTCTTTGATGTCCTGCACACTCTTACCGAGGTCCTGCACACATTCTACGACGTCCTGCACACCCATACTGGGGTTCTGCAAGGGTCCCATGATGTCCTGCACACTCCTACTGGGGTTCTGCACAGGTCCCATGATGTCCTGCACACTCCTACTACGGTCCTGCACAGGTCTCATCATGTCCTGCACACTCCTACTAAGGTCCTGCACAGGTCCCATGATGTCCTGCACACTCCTACTAAGGTCCTGCACACATTCTACGACGTCCTGTACACCCCTAATGGGGTTCTGCACACGTTCCATGATGTCCTGCACACTCCTACTAAGGTCCTACACATATTATACGACGTCCTGCACACATTCTACAACGTCCTGCACACCCCTACTGGGGTTCTGCACAGGTCACAGGATGTCCTGCACACTCCTACTACGGTCCTGCACAGGTCCCATGATGTCCTGCACACTCCTACTGAGGTCCTGCACACATTCTACGACGTCCTGCACACCCCTAATGGGGTTCTGGACAGGTCTCATGATGCCCTTCACACTCCTACTAAGGTCCTGCACAGGTCTCATGATGTCCTGCACACTCCTACTACGGTCCTGCACAGGTCTCATGATGTTCTGCACACTCCTACTAAGGTCCTGCACAGGTCCCATGATGTCCTGCACACTCCTACTAAGGTCCTGCACACGTTCCATGATGTCCTGCACACTCCTACTAAGGTCCTGCACACATTCTACCACGTCCTGCACACCCCTACTGGGGTTCTGCACAGGTCCCAGGATGTCCTGCACACTCCTACTACGGTCCTGCACAGGTCCCATGATGTCCTGCACACTCCTACTAAGGTCCTGCACACATTCTACGACGTCCTGCACACTCCTACTGGGGTCCTGCACAGGTTCCATGAGGTCCTGCACACATTTTACGACGTCCTGCACACCCCTAATGGGGTTCTACACAGGTCTCATGATGTCCTGCACACTCCTACTACGGTCCTGCACAGGTCCCATGATGTCCTGCACACTCCTACTAAGGTCCTGCACAGGTCCCATGATGCCCTGCACACTCCTACTACGGTCCTGCACAGGTCCCATGATGTCCTGCACACTCCTACTAAGGTCCTGCACACATTCTACGACGTCCTGCACACCCCTACTGGGGTTCTGCACAGGTCCCATGATGTCCTGCACACTCCTACTACGGTCCTGCACAGGTCCCATGATGTCCTGCACACTCCTACTAAGGTCCTGCACACATTCTACGACGTCCTGCACACCCCTAATGGGGTTCTGCACAGGTTCCATGATGTCCTGCACACTCCTACTAAGATCCTGCACATATTATACGACGTCCTGCACACATTCTACGACGTCCTGCACACCCCTAATGGGGTTCTGCACAGGTTCCATGATGTCCTGCACACTCCTACTAAGATCCTGCACATATTATACGACGTCCTGCACACATTCTACAACGTCCTGCACACCCCTACTGGGGTTCTGCACAGGTCCCAGGATGTCCTGCACACTCCTACTACGGTCCTGCACAGGTCCCATGATGTCCTGCACACTCCTACTAAGGTCCTGCACACATTCTACGACGTCCTGCACACCCCTAATGGGGTTCTGCACAGGTTCCATGATGTCCTGCACACTCCTACTAAGATCCTGCACATATTATACGACGTCCTGCACACATTCTACGACGTCCTGCACACCCCTAATGGGGTTCTGCACAGGTTCCATGATGTCCTGCACACTCCTACTAAGGTCCTGCACATATTATACGACGTCCTGCACACATTCTACAACGTCCTGTACACCCCTACTGGGGTTCTGCACAGGTCCCATGATGCCCTGCACACTTCTACTAAGGTCCTGCACACATTCTACGACGTCCTGCACACCCTTACTGGGGTCCAGCACAAGTTCCTTGATGTCCTGCACACTCCTACCGAGGTCCTGCACACATTCTACGACGTCCTGCACACCCCTACTGGGGTTCTGGACAGGTCTCATGATGCCCTTCACACTCCTACTACGGTCCTGCACAGGTCTCATGATGTCCTGCACACTCCTACTAAGGTCCTGCACAGGTCCCATGATGTCCTGCACACTCCTACTAAGGTCCTGCACACGTTCCATGATGTCCTGCACACTCCTACTGAGGTCCTGCACACATTATACGACGTCCTGCACACCCCTACTGGGGTCCTGCACAGGTCCCATAATGTCCTGCACACTACTACTGAGGTCCTGCACACATTCTACGACGTCCTGCACACCCCTACTGATGTCCTGCACAGGTCCCTTTATGTCCTGCACACTCCTACTGGGGTCCTGCACAGGTTCCATGAGGTCCTGCACACATTTTACGACGTCCTGCACACCCCTGATGGGGTTCTGCACAGGTCTCATGATGTCCTGCACACTCCTACTACGGTCCTGCACAGGTCCCATGATGCCCTGCACACTAATACTACGGTCTAGCACAAGTTCCTTGATGTCCTGCACACTCCTACCGAGGTCCTGCACACATTCTACGACGTCCTGCACACCCCTACTGGGGTTCTGGACAGGTCTCATGATGCCCTGCACACTCCTACTAAGGTCCTGCACAAGTTCTTTGATGTCCTGCACACTCTTACCGAGGTCCTGCACACATTCTACGACGTCCTGCACACCCCTACTGGGGTTCTGCAAGGGTCCCATGATGTCCTGCACACTCCTACTACGGTCCTGCACAGGTCTCATGATGTCGTGCACACTCCTACTAAGGTCCTGCACAGGTCCCATGATGTCCTGCACACTCCTACTAGGATCCTGCACACATTCTACGACGTCCTGTACACCCTTACTGGGGTCCAGCACAAGTTCCTTGATGTACTGCACACTCATACTGAGGCCCTGCACACATTCTACGACGTCCTGCACACCCCTACTGGGGTCCCGCACAGGTCCCATGATGTCCTGCACGCTCCTACTGAGGTCCTGCTTACATTCTACGACGTCGTGCACACCCCTACTGGGGTTCTGCACAGATCCCATGATGTACTGCACACTCCTACTGAGGTCCTGCACATATTATACGACGTCCTGCACACATTCTCCGCCGTCCTGCACACCCCTACTGGGGTCCTGCACAGGTCCCATGATGTCCTGCACACTCCTACTGGGGTCCTGCACAGGTCCCATGATGTCCTGCACACTCCCACTAAGGTCCTGCACACATTCTACGACGTCCTGCACACCCCTACTGGGGTCCTGCACAGGTCCCATGATGTCCTGCACACTCCTACTAAGGTTTTGCACACGTTCCATAATGTCCTGCACACTCCTACTGGGGTCCTGCACACATTCTACGACGTCCTGCACACTCCTACTAAGGTCCTGCACAGGTCTCATGATGTCCTGCACACTCCTACTAAGGTCCTGCACAGGTCCCATGATGCCCTGCACACTCCTACTACGGTACTGCACTGGTCCCATGATGTCCTTCCTGCACACTCCTACTAAGGTCCTGCACACCCCTACTGGGGTTCTGCACAGGTCCCATGATGTCCTGCACACTCCTACTACGGTCCTGCACAGGTCCCATGATGTCCTGCACACTCCTACTAAAGTCCTGCACACATTCTACGACGTCCTGCACACTCCTACTGGGGTCCTGCACAGGTCCCATAATGTCCTGCACACTACTACTGAGGTCCTGCACACATTCTACGACGTCCTGCACACCCCTACTGGTGTCCTGCACAGGTCCCATTATGTCCTGCGCACTCCTACTAAGGTCCTGCTCACCCTATACCACGTCCTGCACACGTTCTAGATCGTCCTGCACATCCCTACTGGGGTTCTGCACAGGTCCCATGATGTCCTGCACACTCCTACTTCGGTCCTGCACAGGTCCCATGATGTCCTGCACACTCCTACTAAGGTCCTGCACAGGTCCCATGATGTCCTGCACACTCCTACTGGGGTCTTGCACAGGTCTTATGATGTCCTGCACACTCCTACTGAGGTCCTGCACAGGTCGTATGATGTCCTGCACACTCCTACTAAGGTCCTGCACACCCCTACTAAGGTCCTGCACACTCCTACTGAGGTCCTGCACAGGTTCCATGATGTCCTGCACACTCCTACTAAGGTCCTGCACACATTCTACGACGTCCTGCACACCCCTACTGGGGTTCTGCACAGGTTCCATGATGTCCTGCACACTCCTACTAAGGTCCTGCACAGGTCTCATTATACACTGACGTCCTGCACACATTCTACAACGTCCTGCACACCCCTACTGGGGTTCTGCACAGGTCCCAGGATGTCCTGCACACTCCTACTACGGTCCTGCACAGGTCCCATGATGTCCTGCACACTCCTACTAAGGTCCTGCACAGGTCTCTACGATGTCCTGCACACCCCTAATGGGGTTCTGCACAGGTTCCATGATGTCCTGCACACTCCTACTAAGGTCCTGCACATATTATACGACGTCCTGCACACGTTCTACGACGTCCTGCACACCCCTACTGGGGTTTTGCATAGGTCTCATGATGTCCTGCACACTCCTACAAAGGTCCTGCACACATTCTACGACGTCCTGCACACCCCTACTGGGGTCCTGCACAGGTCCCATGATGTCCTGCACACTCCTACTAAGGTCCTGCACACATTCTACGACGTCCTGCACACCCCTACTGGGGTCCTGCACAGGTTCCATGATGTCCTGCACACTCCTACTAAGGTCCTGCACATATTATACGACGTCCTGCACACATTCTACGACGTCCTGCACACCCCTACTGGGGTTCTGCACAGGTCCCATAATCTCCTGCACACTCCTACTAAGGTCCTGCACACATTCTACGACGTCCTGCACACCCTTTCTGGGGTCCAGCACAAGTTCCTTGATGTCCTGCACACTCCTACTGAGGTCCTGCATACATTATACGACGTCCTGCACACCCCTACTGGGGTCCTGCACAGGTCCCAGGATGTCCTGCACACTCCTACTACGGTCCTGCACAGGTCCCATGATGTCCTGCACACTCCTACTACGGTCCTGCACAGGTCCCATGATGTCCTGCACACTCCTACTACGGTCCTGCACAGGTCCCATGATGTCCTGCACACTCCTACTAAGGTCCTGCACACATTCTACGACGTCCTGCACACCCCTACTGGGGTTCTGCACAGGTTCCATGATGTCCTGCACACTCCTACTAAGGTCCTGCACATATTCTGCAGACGTCCTGCACACATTCTACGACGCCCTGCACACCCCTAATGGGGTTCTGCACAGGTTCCATGATGTCCTGCACACTCCTACTAAGGTCCTGCACATATTATACGACGTCCTGCACACAATCTACAACGTCCTGCACACCCCTACTGGGGTTCTGCACAGGTCCCATGCTGTCCTGCACACTCCTACTTAGGCCCTGCACAGGTCTCATAATGCCCTGCACACTCCTACTGGGGTCCTGCACAGGTCCCATAATGTCCTGCACACTCCTACTGAGGTCCTGCACACATTCTACGACTTCCTGCACACCCCTACTGGGGTTCTGCACAGGTCTGATGATGTCCCGCACACTCCTACTAAGGTCATGCACAGGTCTCATGATGTCCTGCACACTCCTACTACGGTCCTGCACAGGTCTCATGATGTCCTGCACACTCCTACTAAGGTCCTGCACAGGCCCATGATGTCCTGCACACTCCTACTAAGGTCCTGCACACATTCTACGACGTCCTGCACACTCCTACTGAGGTCTTGCACAGGTCCCATGATGTCCTGCACACTCCTACTAAGGTCCTGCACTCATTCTACGACTTCCTGCACACCCCTACTGGGGCCCTGCACAGGTCCCATGAGGTCCTGCACACTCCTACTAAGGTCCTGCACAGGTCCCATGATGTCCTGCACACTCCTACTAAGGTCCTGCACAGGTCTCATGATGTCCTGCACACTCCTACTGGGGTCCTGCACAAGTTCCATGATGTCCTGCACACTCTTACCGAGGTCCTGCACACATTCTCTACGACGTCCTGCACACCCCTACTGGGGTTCTGCACAGGTCCCATGATGTCCTGCACACTCCTACTAAGGTCCTGCACAGGTCTCATGATGTCCTGCACACTCCTACTAAGGTCCTGCACAGGTTCCATGATGTCCTGCACACTCCTACCGAGGTCCTGCACACATTCTACGACGTCCTGCACACTCCTACCGAGGTCCTGCACAGGTCCAATGATGTCCTGCACACTCCCACTAAGGTCCTGCACACATTCTACGACGTCCTGCACACCCCTAATGGGGTTCTGCACAGGTTCCATGATGTCCTGCACACTCCTACTAAAGTCCTGCACAGGGCTCATGCTGGCCTGCACACTCCTAGTACGGGCCTGCACAGGTCTCACGATGTCCTGCACACTCCTACTAAGGTCCTGCACAGGTCCCATGAAGTCCTGCACACTCCCAGTAAGGAACTGCACACATTCTACGCCGTCCTGCATCACCCTACTCGGGTTCTGCACAGCTTCCATGACGTCCAGCACACTCCTACTAAGATCCTGCACATATTATACGACGTCCTGCACACATTCTACGACGTCCTGCACACCCCTAATGGGGTTCTGCACAGGTTCCATGATGTCCTGCACACTCCTACTAAGGTCCTGCACATATTATACGACGTCCTGCACACATTCTACAACGTCCTGCTCACCCCTACTGGGGTTCTGCACAGGTCCCATGATGCCCTGCGCACTCCTACTAAGGTCCTGCACACATTCTACGACGTCCTGCACATCCTTACTGGGGTCCAGCACAAGTTCCTTGATGTCCTGCACACTCCTACCGAGGTCCTGCACACATTCTACGACGTCCTGCACACCCCTACTGGGGTTCTGGACAGGTCTCATGATGCCCTTCACACTCCTACTAAGGTCCTGCACAGGTCTCATGATGTCCTGCACACTCCTACTACGGTCCTGCACAGGTCTCATGATGTCCTGCACACTCCTACTAAGGTCCTGCACAAGTTTTTGATGTCCTGCACACTCCTACTAAGGTCCTGCACACATTCTACGACGTCCTGCACACCCCTACTGGGGTTCTGCACAGGTCCCATGATGTCCTGCACACCTTTACTGGGGTCCAGCACAAGTTCCATGATGTCCTGCACACTCCTACTACGGTCCTGCACAGGTCTCATGATGTCCTGCACACTCCTACTAAGGTCCTGCACAGGTCCCATGATGTCCTGCACACTCCTACTAAGGTCCTGCACACATTCTACGACGTCCTGCAAACTCCTACCGAGGTCCTGCACAGGTCCCATGATGTCCTGCACACTCCTACTAAGGTCCTGCACACATTCTACGACGTCCTGCACACCCCTAATGGGGTTCTGCACAGGTCCCATGATGTCCTGCACACTCCTACTACGGTCCTGCACAGGTCCCATGATGTCCTGCACACTCCTACTACGGTCCTGCACAGGTCTCATGATGTCCTGCACACTCCTACTAAGGTCCTGCACAGGTCCCATGATGTCCTGCACACTCCTACTAAGGTCCTGCACACATTCTACGACGTCCTGCACACCCCTAATGGGGTTCTGCACAGGTTCCATGATGTCCTGCACACTCCTACTAAGATCCTGCACATATTATACGACGTCCTGCACACATTCTACGACGTCCTGCACACCCCTAATGGGGTTCTGCACAGGTTCCATGATGTCCTGCACACTCCTACTAAGGTCCTGCACATATTATACGACGTCCTGCACACATTCTACAACGTCCTGCACACATGGGTTCTGCACAGGTCCCAGGATGTCCTGCACACTCTACTGGGGTCCTGCACAGGTCCCATGATGCCCTGCACCCTTCTACTAAGGTCCTGCACACATTCTACGACGTCCTGCACACCCTTACTGGGGTCCAGCACAAGTTCCTTGATGTCCTGCACACTCCTACCGAGGTCCTGCACACATTCTACGACGTCCTGCACACCCCTACTGGGGTTCTGGACAGGTCTCATGATGCCCTTCACACTCCTACTAAGGTCCTGCACAGGTCTCATGATGTCCTGCACACTCCTACTACGGTCCTGCACAGGTCTCATGATGTCCTGCACACTCCTACTAAGGTCCTGCACAAGTTCTCTGGTGTCCTGCACACTCCTACCGAGGTCCTGCACACATTCTACGACGTCCTGCACACCCCTACTGGGGTTCTGCACAGGTCCCATGATGTCCTGCACACTCCTACTGGGGTTCTGCAAGGGTCTCATGATGTCCTGCACACTCCTACTACGGTCCTGCACAGGTCTCATGATGTCCTGCACACTCCTACTAAGGTCCTGCACAGGTCCCATGATGTCCTGCACACTCCTACTAAGATCCTGCACACATTCTACGACGTCCTGCAAACTCCTACCGAGGTCCTGCACAGGTCCAATGATGTCCTGAACACTCCCACTAAGGTCCTGCACACATTCTACGACGTCCTGCACACCCCTAATGGGGTTCTGCACAGGTTCCATGATGTCCTGCACACTCCTACTAAGGTCCTGCACATATTATACGACGTCCTGCACACATTCTACAACGTCCTGCACACCCCTACTGGGGTTCTGCTCAGGTCCCAGGATGTCCTGCACACTCCTACTACGCTCCTGCACAGGTCCCATGATGTCCTGCACACTCCTACTAAGGTCCTGCACAGGTCCCATGATGTCCTGCACACTCCTACTAAGGTCCTGCACAGGTCCCATGATGTCCTGCACACTCCTACTAAGGTCCTGCACACATTCTACGACGTCCTGCACACCCCTAATGGGGTTCTGCACAGGTTCCATGATGTCCTGCACACTCCTACTAAGATCCTGCACATATTATACGACGTCCTGCACACTCCAACTAAGGTCCTGCACAGGTCCCATGATGTCCTGCACACCTTTACTGGGGTTCTGCACAGGTTCCATGATGTCCTGCACACTCCTACTAAGGTCCTGCACATATTATACGACGTCCTGCACACATTCTACAACGTCCTGCACACCCCTACTGGGGTTCTGCACAGGTCCCATGATGTCCTGCACACTCCTACTAAGGTCCTGCACACATTCTACGACGTCCTGCAAACCCTTACTGGGGTCCAGCACAAGTTCCTTGATGTCCTGCACACTCCTACCGAGGTCCTGCACACATTCTACGACGTCCTGCACACCCCTACTGGGGTTCTGGACAGGTCTCATGATGTCCTGCACACTCCTACTAAGGTCCTGCACAGGTCCCATGATGTCCTGCACACTCCTACTACGGTACTGCACAGGTCTCATGATGTCCTGCACACTCCTACTAAGGTCCTGCACACATTCTACGACGTCCTGCACACTCCTACTAAGGTCCTGCACAGGTCTCATGATGTCCTGCACACTCCTACTACGGTCCTGCACAGGTCCTGCACACATTCTACGACGTCCTGCACACCCCTAATGGGGTTCTGCACAGGTTCCATGATGTCCTGCACACTCCTACTAAGGTCCTGCACATATTATACGACGTCCTGCACACATTCTACAACGTCCTGCACACCCTACTGAGGTTCCTGCACATGTCCCATAATGTCCTGCACACTCCTACTAAGGTTCTGCACACATTCTACGACGTCCTGCACACCCCTACTGGGGTTCTGCACAGGTTCCATGATGTCCTGCACACTCCTACTAAGGTCCTGCACATATTATACGACGTCCTGCACACACTCTACGACGTCCTGCACACCCCTACGGGGATCCTGCACAAGTCCCATGATGTCCTGCACACTCCCACTACGGTCCTGCACAAGTCCCATGATGTCCTGCACACTCCTACTACGGTCCTGCACAGGTCTCATGATGTCCTGCACACTCCTACTAAGGTCCTGCACAGGTCCCATGATGTCCTGCACACTCCTACTAAGGCCTTGCACACATTCTACGACGTCCTGCACACCTCTACTGGGGTTCTGCACAGGTTCCATGATGTCCTGCACACTCCTACTAAGGTCCTGCACATATTATACGACGTCCTGCACACATTCTACGACGTCCTGCACACCCCCTAATGGGGTCCTGCACAGGTTCCATGATGTCCTGCACACTCCTACTAAGGTCCTGCACAGGTCCTGCATGATGTCCTGCACACTCCTACTGAGGTCCTGCACACATTCCATGATGTCCTGCACACTCCTACTGAGGTCCTGCACGCATTCTATGACGTCCTGCACACCCCTACTGGGGTCCTGCAAAAGTTCCTTGATGTCCTGCACACTCCTACCTAGGTCCTGCACACATTCTACGACGTTCTGCACACCCCTACTGGGGTCCTGCACAGGTCTCATGCTGTCCTGCTCACTCCTACTGAGGTCCTGCACAGGTCTCATGATGTCCTGCACACTCCTACTACGGTCCTGCACAGGTCTCATGATGTCCTGCACACTCCTACTAAGGTCCTGCACAGGTCCCATGATGTCCTGCACACTCCTACTAAGGTCCTGCACACATTTTACGACGTCCTGCACACCCCTTATGGGGTTCTGCACAGGTCCCTTGATGTCCTGCACACTCTTACTAAGGTCCTGCACAGGTCCCATGATGCCCTGCACACTCCTACTACGGTCCTGCACAGGTTCTACGACGTCCTGCACACCCCTAATGGGGTTCTGCACAGGTTCCATGATGTCCTGCACACTCCTACTAAGGTCCTGCACATATTATACGACGTCCTGCACATACATTCTACAACGTCCTGCACACCCCTACTGGGGTTCTGCACAGGTCCCATGATGTCCTGCGCACTCCTACTACGGTCCTGCACAGGTCCCATGATGTCCTGCACACTCCTACTAAGGTCCTGCACACATTCTACGACGTCCTGCACACCCTTACTGGGGTCCAGCACAAGTTCCTTGATGTCCTGCACACTCCTACCGAGGTCCTGCACACATTCTACGACGTCCTGCACACCCCTACTGGGGTTCTGGACAGGTCTCATGATGCCCTTCACACTCCTACTAAGGTCCTGCACAGGTCTCATGATGTCCTGCACACTCCTACTACGGTCCTGCACAGGTCTCATGATGTCCTGCACACTCCTACTAAGGTCCTGCACAAGTTCTTTGATGTCCTGCACACTCTTACCGAGGTCCTGCACACATTCTACGACGTCCTGCACACCCCTACTGGGGTTCTGCAAGGGTCCCATGATGTCCTGCACACTCCTACTGGGGTTCTGCACAGGTCCCATGATGTCCTGCACACTCCTACTACGGTCCTGCACAGGTCTCATGATGTCCTGCACACTCCTACTAAGGTCCTGCACAGGTCCCATGATGTCCTGCACACTCCTACTAAGGTCCTGCACACATTCTACGACGTCCTGCAAACTCCTACCGAGGTCCTGCACAGGTCCAATGATGTCCTGCACACTCCCACTAAGGTCCTGCACACATTCTACGACGCCCTGCACACCCCTAATGGGGTTCTGCACAGGTTCCATGATGTCCTGCACACTCCTACTAAGGTCCTGCACATATTATACGACGTCCTGCACACATTCTACAACGTCCTGCACACCCCTACTGGGGTTCTGCACAGGTCCCAGGATGTCCTGCACACTCCTACTACGGTCCTGCACAGGTCCCATGATGTCCTGCACACTCCTACTAAGGTCCTGCACACATTCTACGACGTCCTGCACACCTTTACTGGGGTCCAGCACAAGTTCCATGATGTCCTGCACACTCCTACTAAGGTCCTGCACACATTCTACGACGTCCTGTACACCCCTAATGGGGTTCTGCACAGGTTCCATGATGTCCTGCACACTCCTACTAAGCTCCTGCACATATTATACGACGTCCTGCACACATTCTACGACGACCTGCACACCCCTAATGGGGTTCTGCACAGGTTCCATGATGTCCTGCACACTCCTACTAAGGTCCTGCACACAATCTACGACGTCCTGCGCAATCCTACCGGGATTCTGCACACGTTCCATGATATCCTGCGCACTCCTACTGAGGTCCTGCACAGGTCCCATGATGTCCTGCACACTCCTACTAAGGTCCTGCACACATTCTACGACGTCCTGCACACCCTTACTGGGGTCCTGCACAGGTCCCATAATTTCCTGCACACTCCTACTGAGGTCCTGCACACTTTCGACCACGTCCTGCACACCCCTACTGGGGTTCTGCACAGGTATGATGATGTCCTGCACACTCCTACTAAGGTCCTGCTTAGGTCCCATAATGTCCTGCACACTCCTACTGAGGTCCTGCACAGGTCTCATGATGTCCTGCACACTCCTACTAAAGTCCTGCACAAGTTCTTTGATGTCCTGCACACTCTTACCGAGGTCCTGCACACATTCTACGACGTCCTGCACACCCCTACTGGGGTTCTGCACAGGTCCCATGATGTCCTGCACACTCCTACTACGGTCCTGCACAGGTTCCATGATGTCCTGCACACTCCTACTAAGGTCCTGCACAGGTCCCATGATGTCCTGCACACTCCTACTAAGGTCCTGCACACATTCTACGACGTCCTGCAAACTCCTACCGAGGTCCTGCACAGGTCCAATGATGTCCTGAACACTCCCACTAAGGTCCTGCACACATTCTACGACGTCCTGCATACCCCTAATGGGGTTCTGCACAGGTTCCATGATGTCCTGCACACTCCTACTAAGGTCCTGCACATATTATACGACGTCCTGCACACATTCTACAACGTCCTGCACACCCCTACTGGGGTTCTGCACAGGTCCCAGGATGTCCTGCACACTCCTACTACGGTCCTGCACAGGTCCCATGATGTCCTGCACACTCCTACTAAGTTCCTGCACAGGTCTCATGATGTCCTGCACACCCCTACTGGGGTTCTGCACAGGTTCCATGATGTCCTGCACACTCCTACTAAGGTCCTGCACACATTCTACGACGTCCTGCACACCCCTAATGGGGTTCTGCACAGGTTCCATGATGTCCTGCACACTCCTACTAAGATCCTGCACATATTATACGACGTCCTGCACACATTCTACGACGTCCTGCACACCCCTAATGGGGTTCTGCACAGGTTCCATGATGTCCTGCACACTCCTACTAAGGTCCTGCACATATTATACGACGTCCTGCACACATTCTACAACGTCCTGCACACCCCTACTGGGGTTCTGCACAGGTCCCATGATGCCCTGCACACTTCTACTAAGGTCCTGCACACATTCTACGACGTCCTGCACACCCTTACTGGGGTCCAGCACAAGTTCCTTGATGTCCTGCACACTCCTACCGAGGTCCTGCACACATTCTACGACGTCCTGCACACCCCTACTGGGGTTCTGGACAGGTCTCATGATGCCCTTCACACTCCTACTAAGGTCCTGCACAGGTCTCATGATGTCCTGCACACTCCTACTACGGTCCTGCACAGGTCTCATGATGTCCTGCACACTCCTACTAAGGTCCTGCACAAGTTCTTTGATGTCCTGCACACTCTTACCGAGGTCCTGCACACATTCTACGACGTCCTGCACACCCCTACTGGGGTTCTGCAAGGGTCCCATGATGTCCTGCACACTCCTACTGGGGTTCTGCACAGGTCCCATGATGTCCTGCACACTCCTACTACGGTCCTGCACAGGTCTCATGATGTCCTGCACACTCCTACTAAGGTCCTGCACAGGTCCCATGATGTCCTGCACACTCCTACTAAGGTCCTGCACACATTCTACGACGTCCTGCAAACTCCTACCGAGGTCCTGCACAGGTCCAATGATGTCCTGCACACTCCCACTAAGGTCCTGCACACATTCTACGACGTCCTGTACACCCCTAATGGGGTTCTGCACACGTTCCATGATGTCCTGCACACTCCTACTAAGGTCCTGCACATATTATACGACGTCCTGCACACATTCTACAACGTCCTGCACACCCCTGGTGGGGTTCTGCACAGGTCCCAGGATGTCCTGCACACTCCTACTACGGTCCTGCACAGGTCCCATGATGTCCTGCACACTCCTACTGAGGTCCTGCACACATTCTACGACGTCCTGCACACCCCTAATGGGGTTCTGGACAGGTCTCATGATGCCCTTCACACTCCTACTAAGGTCCTGCACAGGTCTCATGATGTCCTGCACACTCCTACTACGGTCCTGCACAGGTCTCATGATGTCCTGCACACTCCTACTAAGGTCCTGCACAAGTTCTTTGATGTCCTGCACACCCCTACTGGGGTCCTGCACACATTCTGCGACGTCCTGCACACCCCTACTGGGGTTCTGCACAGGTCCAATGATGCCCTGCACACTCCTACTGGGGTCCTGAACAGGTCCCATGATGTCCTGCACACTCCTACCCACGTCCTGCACAGGTCTCATGATGTCCTGCACACTCCTACTAAGGTCCTGCACAGGTCCCATGATGTCCTGCACACTCCTACTAAGGTCCTGCACACATTCTACGACGTCCTGCACACTCCTACCGAGGTCCTGCACAGGTCCCATAATGTCCTGCACACTCCCACTAAGGTCCTGCACACATTCTACGACGTCCTGCACACCCCTAATGGGGTTCTGCACAGGTTCCATGATGTCCTGCACACTCCTACTAAGATCCTGCACATATTATACGACGTCCTGCACACATTCTACAACGTCCTGCACACCCCTACTGGGGTTCTGAACAGGTCCCATGATGTCCTGCACACTCCTACTACGGTCCTGCACAGGTCCCATGATGTCCTGCACACTCCTACTACGGTCCTGCACAGGTCTCATGATGTCCTGCACACTCCTACTAAGGTCCTGCACAGGTCCCATGATGTCCTGCACACTCCTACTAAGGTCCTGCACACATTCTACGACGTCCTGCACACCCCTAATGGGGTTCTGCACAGGTTCCATGATGTCCTGCACACTCCTACTAAGATCCTGCACATATTATACGACGTCCTGCACACATTCTACGACGTCCTGCACACCCCTAATGGGGTTCTGCACAGGTTCCATGATGTCCTGCACACTCCTACTAAGGTCCTGCACATATTATACGACGTCCTGCACACATTCTACAACGTCCTGCACACCCCTACTGGGGTTCTGCACAGGTCCCATGATGCCCTGCACACTTCTACTAAGGTCCTGCACACATTCTACGACGTCCTGCACACCCTTACTGGGGTCCAGCACAAGTTCCTTGATGTCCTGCACACTCCTACCGAGGTCCTGCACACATTCTACGACGTCCTGCACACCCCTACTGGGGTTCTGGACAGGTCTCATGATGCCCTTCACACTCCTACTAAGGTCCTGCACAGGTCTCATGATGTCCTGCACACTCCTACTACGGTCCTGCACAGGTCTCATGATGTCCTGCACACTCCTACTAAGGTCCTGCACAAGTTCTTTGATGTCCTGCACACTCTTACCGAGGTCCTGCACACATTCTACGATGTCCTGCACACCCATACTGGGGTTCTGCACAGGTCCCATGATGTCCTGCACACTCCTACTGGGGTTCTGCACAGGTCCCATGATGTCCTGCGCACTCCTACTACGGTCCTGCACAGGTCTCATGATGTCCTGCACACTCCTACTAAGGTCCTGCACAGGTCCCATGATGTCCTGCACACTCCTACTAAGGTCCTGCACACATTCTACGACGTCCTGCAAACTCCTACCGAGGTCCTGCACAGGTCCAATGATGTCCTGCACACTCCCACTAAGGTCCTGCACACATTCTACGACGTCCTGTACACCCTATTGGGGTTCTGCACACGTTCCATGATGTCCTGCACACTCCTACTAAGGTCCTGCACATATTATACGACGTCCTGCACACATTCTACAACGTCCTGCACACCCCTACTGGGGTTCTGCACAGGTCCCAGGATGTCCTGCACACTCCTACTACGGTCCTGCACAGGTCCCATGATGTCCTGCACACTCCTACTACGGTCCTGCACAGGTCTCATGATGTCCTGCACACTCCTACTAAGGTCCTGCACAGGTCCCATGATGTCCTGCACACTCCTACTAAGGTCCTGCACACATTCTACGACGTCCTGCACACCCCTAATGGGGTTCTGCACAGGTTCCATGATGTCCTGCACACTCCTACTAAGATCCTGCACATATTATACGACGTCCTGCACACATTCTACGACGTCCTGCACACCCCTAATGGGGTTCTGCACAGGTTCCATGATGTCCTGCACACTCCTACTAAGGTCCTGCACATATTATACGACGTCCTGCACACATTCTACAACGTCCTGCACACCCCTACTGGGGTTCTGCACAGGTCCCATGATGCCCTGCACACTTCTACTAAGGTCCTGCACACATTCTACGACGTCCTGCACACCCTTACTGGGGTCCAGCACAAGTTCCTTGATGTCCTGCACACTCCTACCGAGGTCCTGCACACATTCTACGACGTCCTGCACACCCCTACTGGGGTTCTGGACAGGTCTCATGATGCCCTTCACACTCCTACTAAGGTCCTGCACAGGTCTCATGATGTCCTGCACACTCCTACTACGGTCCTGCACAGGTCTCATGATGTCCTGCACACTCCTACTAAAGTCCTGCACAAGTTCTTTGATGTCCTGCACACTCCTACTAAGGTCCTGCACACATTCTACGACGTCCTGCACACCCATACTGGGGTTCTGCAAGGGTCCCATGATGTCCTGCACACTCCTACTGGGGTTCTGCACAGGTCCCATGATGTCCTGCACACTCCTACTACGGTCCTGCACAGGTCTCATCATGTCCTGCACACTCCTACTAAGGTCCTGCACAGGTCCCATGATGTCCTGCACACTCCTACTAAGGTCCTGCACACATTCTACGACGTCCTGCAAACTCCTACCGAGGTCCTGCACAGGTCCAATGATGTCCTGCACACTCCCACTAAGGTCCTGCACACATTCTACGACGTCCTGCACACCCCTAATGGGGTTCTGCACAGGTTCCATGATGTCCTGCACACTCCTACTAAGGTCCTGCACATATTATACGACGTCCTGCACACATTCTACAACGTCCTGCACACCCCTACTGGGGTTCTGCACAGGTCCCAGGATGTCCTGCACACTCCTACTACGGTCCTGCACAGGTCCCATGATGTCCTGCACACTCCTACTGAGGTCCTGCACACATTCTACGACGTCCTGCACACCCCTAATGGGGTTCTGGACAGGTCTCATGATGCCCTTCACACTCCTACTAAGGTCCTGCACAGGTCTCATGATGTCCTGCACACTCCTACTACGGTCCTGCACAGGTCTCATGATGTTCTGCACACTCCTACTAAGGTCCTGCACAAGTTCTTTGATGTCCTGCACACTCTTACCGAGGTCCTGCACACATTCTACGACGTCCTGCACACCCATACTGGGGTTCTGCAAGGGTCCCATGATGTCCTGCACACTCCTACTGGGGTTCTGCACAGGTCCCATGATGTCCTGCACACTCCTACTACGGTCCTGCACAGGTCTCATGATGTCCTGCACACTCCTACTAAGGTCCTGCACAGGTCCCATGATGTCCTGCACACTCCTACTAAGGTCCTGCACACATTCTACGACGTCCTGCAAACTCCTACCGAGGTCCTGCACAGGTCCAATGATGTCCTGCACACTCCCACTAAGGTCCTGCACACATTCTACGACGTCCTGTACACCCCTAATGGGGTTCTGCACACGTTCCATGATGTCCTGCACACTCCTACTAAGGTCCTGCACATATTATACGACGTCCTGCACACATTCTACAACGTCCTGCACACCCCTACTGGGGTTCTGCACAGGTCCCAGGATGTCCTGCACACTCCTACTACGGTCCTGCACAGGTCCCATGATGTCCTGCACACTCCTACTACGGTCCTGCACAGGTCTCATGATGTCCTGCACACTCCTACTAAGGTCCTGCACAGGTCCCATGATGTCCTGCACACTCCTACTAAGGTCCTGCACACATTCTACGACGTCCTGCACACCCCTAATGGGGTTCTGCACAGGTTCCATGATGTCCTGCACACTCCTACTAAGATCCTGCACATATTATACGACGTCCTGCACACATTCTACGACGTCCTGCACACCCCTAATGGGGTTCTGCACAGGTTCCATGATGTCCTGCACACTCCTACTAAGGTCCTGCACATATTATACGACGTCCTGCACACATTCTACAACGTCCTGCACACATTCTACAACGTCCTGCACACCCCTACTGGGGTTCTGCACAGGTCCCATGATGCCCTGCACACTTCTACTAAGGTCCTGCACACATTCTACGACGTCCTGCACACCCTTACTGGGGTCCAGCACAAGTTCCTTGATGTCCTGCACACTCCTACCGAGGTCCTGCACACATTCTACGACGTCCTGCACACCCCTACTGGGGTTCTGGACAGGTCTCATGATGCCCTTCACACTCCTACTAAGGTCCTGCACAGGTCTCATGATGTCCTGCACACTCCTACTACGGTCCTGCACAGGTCTCATGATGTCCTGCACACTCCTACTAAAGTCCTGCACAAGTTCTTTGATGTCCTGCACACTCTTACCGAGGTCCTGCACACATTCTACGACGTCCTGCACACCCATACTGGGGTTCTGCAAGGGTCCCATGATGTCCTGCACACTCCTACTGGGGTTCTGCACAGGTCCCATGATGTCCTGCACACTCCTACTACGGTCCTGCACAGGTCTCATGATGTCCTGCACACTCCTACTAAGGTCCTGCACAGGTCCCATGATGTCCTGCACACTCCTACTAAGGTCCTGCACACATTCTACGACGTCCTGCAAACTCCTACCGAGGTCCTGTACAGGTCCAATGATGTCCTGCACACTCCCACTAAGGTCCTGCACACATTCTACGACGTCCTGTACACCCCTATTGGGGTTCTGCACACGTTCCATGATGTCCTGCACACTCCTACTAAGGTCCTGCACATATTATACGACGTCCTGCACACATTCTACAACGTCCTGCACACCCCTACTGGGGTTCTGCACAGGTCCCAGGATGTCCTGCACACTCCTACTACGGTCCTGCACAGGTCCCATGATGTCCTGCACACTCCTACTACGGTCCTGCACAGGTCTCATGATGTCCTGCACACTCCTACTAAGGTCCTGCACAGGTCCCATGATGTCCTGCACACTCCTACTAAGGTCCTGCACACATTCTACGACGTCCTGCACACCCCTAATGGGGTTCTGCACAGGTTCCATGATGTCCTGCACACTCCTACTAAGATCCTGCACATATTATACGACGTCCTGCACACATTATACGACGTCCTGCACACCCCTAATGGGGTTCTGCACAGGTTCCATGATGTCCTGCACACTCCTACTAAGGTCCTGCACATATTATACGACGTCCTGCACACATTCTACAACGTCCTGCACACCCCTACTGGGGTTCTGCACAGGTCCCATGATGCCCTGCACACTTCTACTAAGGTCCTGCACACATTCTACGACGTCCTGCACACCCTTACTGGGGTCCAGCACAAGTTCCTTGATGTCCTGCACACTCCTACCGAGGTCCTGCACACATTCTACGACGTCCTGCACACCCCTACTGGGGTTCTGGACAGGTCTCATGATGCCCTTCACACTCCTACTAAGGTCCTGCACAGGTCTCATGATGTCCTGCACACTCCTACTACGGTCCTGCACAGGTCTCATGATGTCCTGCACACTCCTACTAAGGTCCTGCACAAGTTCTTTGATGTCCTGCACACTCTTACCGAGGTCCTGCACACATTCTACGACGTCCTGCACACCCTACTGGGGTTCTGCACACGTCCCATGATGTCTTGCACCCTCCTACTGGGGTCCTGCACAGGTCCCATGATGTCCTGCACACTCCTACTACGGTCCTGCACAGGTCTCATGATGTCCTGCACACTCCTACTAAGGTCCTGCACAGGTCCCATGATGTCCTGCACACTCCTACTAAGGTCCTGCACACATTCTACGACGTCCTGCAAACTCCTACCGAGGTCCTGCACAGGTCCAATGATGTCCTGCACACTCCCACTAAGGTCCTGCACACATTCTACGACGTCCTGTACACCCCTAATGGGGTTCTGCACACGTTCCATGATGTCCTGCACACTCCTACTAAGGTCCTGCACATATTATACGACGTCCTGCACACATTCTACAACGTCCTGCACACCCCTACTGGGGTTCTGCACAGGTCCCAGGATGTCCTGCACACTCCTACTACGGTCCTGCACAGGTCCCATGATGTCCTGCACACTCCTACTAAGGTCCTGCACACATTCTACGACGTCCTGCACACCCCTAATGGGGTTCTGCACAGGTTCCATGATGTCCTGCACACTCCTACTAAGATCCTGCACATATTATACGACGTCCTGCACACATTCTACGACGTCCTGCACACCCCTAATGGGGTTCTGCACAGGTTCCATGATGTCCTGCACACTCCTACTAAGGTCCTGCACATATTATACGACGTCCTGCACACATTCTACAACGTCCTGTACACCTACTGGGGTTCTGCACAGGTCCCATGATGTCCTGCACACTCCTACTAAGGTCCTGCACACATTCTACGACGTCCTGCACACCCTACTGGGGTTCTGGACAGGTCTCATGATGCCCTGCACACTCCTACTAAGGTCCTGCACAGGTCTCATGATGTCCTGCACACTCCTACTACGGTCCTGCACAGGTCTCATGATGTCCTGCACACTCCTACTAAAGTCCTGCACAAGTCCCATGATGTCCTGCACACTCCTACTAAGGTCCTGCACACATTCTACGACGTCCTGCACACCCATACTGGGGTTCTGCACAGGTCCCATGATGTCCTGCACACTCCTACTAAGGTCCTGCACAGGTCCCATGATGTCCTGCACACCTACTACGGTCCTGCACAGGTCTCATCATGTCCTGCACACTCCTACTAAGGTCCTGCACAGGTCCCATGATGTCCTGCACACTCCTACTAAGGTCCTGCACACATTCTACGACGTCCTGCAAACTCCTACCGAGGTCCTGCGCAGGTCCAATGATGTCCTGCACACTCCCACTAAGGTCCTGCACACATTCTACGACGTCCTGTACACCCCTAATGGGGTTCTGCACACGTTCCATGATGTCCTGCACACTCCTACTAAGGTCCTACACATATTATACGACGTCCTGCACACATTCTACAACGTCCTGCACACCCCTACTGGGGTTCTGCACAGGTCACAGGATGTCCTGCACACTCCTACTACGGTCCTGCACAGGTCCCATGATGTCCTGCACACTCCTACTGAGGTCCTGCACACATTCTACGACGTCCTGCACACCCCTAATGGGGTTCTGGACAGGTCTCATGATGCCCTTCACACTCCTACTAAGGTCCTGCACAGGTCTCATGATGTCCTGCACACTCCTACTACGGTCCTGCACAGGTCTCATGATGTTCTGCACACTCCTACTAAGGTCCTGCACAGGTCCCATGATGTCCTGCACACTCCTACTAAGGTCCTGCACACGTTCCATGATGTCCTGCACACTCCTACTAAGGTCCTGCACACATTCTACCACGTCCTGCACACCCCTACTGGGGTTCTGCACAGGTCCCAGGATGTCCTGCACACTCCTACTACGGTCCTGCACAGGTCCCATGATGTCCTGCACACTCCTACTAAGGTCCTGCACACATTCTACGACGTCCTGCACACTCCTACTGGGGTCCTGCACAGGTTCCATGAGGTCCTGCACACATTTTACGACGTCCTGCACACCCCTAATGGGGTTCTACACAGGTCTCATGATGTCCTGCACACTCCTACTACGGTCCTGCACAGGTCCCATGATGTCCTGCACACTCCTACTAAGGTCCTGCACAGGTCCCATGATGCCCTGCACACTCCTACTACGGTCCTGCACAGGTCCCATGATGTCCTGCACACTCCTACTAAGGTCCTGCACACATTCTACGACGTCCTGCACACCCCTACTGGGGTTCTGCACAGGTCCCATAATGTCCTGCACACTCCTACTAAGGTCCTGCACACATTCTACGACGTCCTGCACACCCCTAATGGGGTTCTGCACAGGTTCCATGATGTCCTGCACACTCCTACTAAGATCCTGCACATATTATACGACGTCCTGTACACATTCTACGACGTCCTGCACACCCCTAATGGGGTTCTGCACAGGTTCCATGATGTCCTGCACACTCCCACTAAGATCCTGCACATATTATACGACGTCCTGCATATATTCTACAACGTCCTGCACACCCCTACTGGGGTTCTGCACAGGTCCCAGGATGTCCTGCACACTCCTACTACGGTCCTGCACAGGTCCCATGATGTCCTGCACACTCCTACTAAGGTCCTGCACACATTCTACGACGTCCTGCACACCCCTAATGGGGTTCTGCACAGGTTCCATGATGTCCTGCACACTCCTACTAAGATCCTGCACATATTATACCACGTCCTGCACACATTCTACGACGTCCTGCACACCCCTAATGGGGTTCTGCACAGGTTCCATGATGTCCTGCACACTCCTACTAAGGTCCTGCACATATTATACGACGTCCTGCACACATTCTACAACGTCCTGTACACCCCTACTGGGGTTCTGCACAGGTCCCATGATGCCCTGCACACTTCTACTAAGGTCCTGCACACATTCTACGACGTCCTGCACACCCTTACTGGGGTCCAGCACAAGTTCCTTGATGTCCTGCACACTCCTACCGAGGTCCTGCACACATTCTACGACGTCCTGCACACCCCTACTGGGGTTCTGGACAGGTCTCATGATGCCCTTCACACTCCTACTAAGGTCCTGCACAGGTCTCATGATGTCCTGCACACTCCTACTACGGTCCTGCACAGGTCTCATGATGTCCTGCACACTCCTACTAAGGTCCTGCACACGTTCCATGATGTCCTGCACACTCCTACTGAGGTCCTGCACACATTATACGACGTCCTGCACACCCCTACTGGGGTCCTGCACAGGTCCCATAATGTCCTGCACACTACTACTGAGGTCCTGCACACATTCTACGACGTCCTGCACACCCCTACTGATGTCCTGCACAGGTCCCTTTATGTCCTGCACACTCCTACTGGGGTCCTGCACAGGTTCCATGAGGTCCTGCACACATTTTACGACGTCCTGCACACCCCTGATGGGGTTCTGCACAGGTCTCATGATGTCCTGCACACTCCTACTACGGTCCTGCACAGGTCCCATGATGTCCTGCACACTCCTACTAAGGTCCTGCACAGGTCCCATGATGCCCTGCACACTAATACTACGGTCCAGCACAAGTTCCTTGATGTCCTGCACACTCCTACCGAGGTCCTGCACACATTCTACGACGTCCTGCACACCCCTACTGGGGTTCTGGACAGGTCTCATGATGCCCTGCACACTCCTACTAAGGTCCTGCACAAGTTCTTTGATGTCCTGCACACTCTTACCGAGGTCCTGCACACATTCTACGACGTCCTGCACACCCCTACTGGGGTTCTGCAAGGGTCCCATGATGTCCTGCACACTCCTACTACGGTCCTGCACAGGTCTCATGATGTCGTGCACACTCCTACTAAGGTCCTGCACAGGTCCCATGATGTCCTGCACACTCCTACTAAGGTCCTGCACACATTCTACGACGTCCTGCACACCCTTACTGGGGTCCAGCACAAGTTCCTTGATGTCCTGCACACTCCTACCGAGGTCCTGCACACATTCTACGACGTCCTGCACACCCCTACTGGGGTTCTGGACAGGTCTCATGATGCCCTGCACACTACTACTGAGGTCCTGCACACATTCTACGACGTCCTGCACACCCCTACTGGTGTCCTGCACAGGTCCCTTTATGTCCTGCACACTCCTACTGGGGTCCTGCACAGGTCCCTTTATGTCCTGCACACTCCTACTGGTGTCCTGCACAGGTCCCTTTATGTCCTGCACACTCCTACTGGGGTCCTGCACAGGTTCCATGAGGTCCTGCACACATCTTACGACGTCCTGCACACCCCCAATGGGGTTCTGCACAGGTCTCATGATGTCCTGCACACTCCTACTACGGTCCTGCACAGGTCCCATGATGTCCTGCACACTCCTACCGAGGTCCTGCACACATTCTACGACGTCCTGCACACCCCTACTGGGGTTCTGGACAGGTCTCATGATGCCCTGCACACTACTACTGAGGTCCTGCACACATTCTAAGACGTCCTGCACACCACTACTGGTGTCCTGCACAGAACCCTTTATGTCCTGCACACTCCTACTGGGGTCCTGCACAGGTTCCATGAGGTCCTGCACACATTTTACGACGTCCTGCACACCCCTAATGGGGTTCTGCACAGGTCTCATGATGTCCTGCACACTCCTACTACGGTCCTGCACAGGTCCCATGATGTCCTGCACACTCCTACTAAGGTCCTGCACAGGTCCCATGATGCCCTGCACACTCATACTACGGTCCAGCACAAGTTCCTTGATGTCCTGCACACTCCTACCGATGTCCTGCACACATTCTACTACGTCCTGCACACCCTTACTGGGGTTCTGCACAGGTTCCATGATGTCATGCACACTCCTACTAAGGTCCTGCACACATTCTACGACGTCCTGCACACCCCTAATGGGGTTCTGCACAGGTTCCATGATGTCCTGCACACTCCTGCTAAGGTCCTGCACACATTCTACGACGTCCTGCACACCCCTACTGGGGTTCTGGACAGGTCTCATGATGCCCTTCACACTCCTACTAAGGTCCTGCACAGGTCTCATGATGTCCTGCACACTCCTACTACGGTCCTGCACAGGTCTCATGATGTCCTGCACACTCCTACTAAGGTCCTGCACAGGTCCCATGATGTCCTGCACACTCCTACTAAGGTCCTGCACACGTTCCATGATGTCCTGCACACTCCTACTGAGGTCCTGCACACATTATACGACGTCCTGCACACCCCTACTGGGGTCCTGCACAGGTCCCATAATGTCCTGCACACTACTACTGAGGTCCTGCACACATTCTACGACGTCCTGCACACCCCTACTGGGGTCCTGCACAGGTTCCATGAGGTCCTGCACACATTTTACGACGTCCTGCACACCCCTAATGGGGTTCTGCACAGGTCTCATGATGTCCTGCACACTCCTACTACGGTCCTGCACAGGTCCCATGAGGTCCTGCACACATCTTACGACGTCCTGCACACCCCTACTGGGGTTCTGGACAGGTCTCATGATGCCCTGCACACTCCTACTAAGGTCCTGCACAGGTCCCATGATGTCCTGCCCACTCCTTCTAAGGTCCTGCACAGGTCCCATGATGCCCTGCAAACTCCTACTACGGTCCAGCACAAGTTCCTTGATGTCCTGCACACTCCTACCGAGGTCCTGCACACATTCTACGACGTCCTGCACACCCCTACTGGGGTTCTGGACAGGTCTCATGATGCCCTGCACACTCCTACTAAGGTCCTGCACAAGTTCTTTGATGTCCTGCACACTCTTACCGAGGTCCTGCACACATTCTACGACGTCCTGCACACCCCTACTGGGGTTCTGCAAGGGTCTCATGATGTCCTGCACACTCCTACTACGGTCCTGCACAGGTCTCATGATGTCCTGCACACTCCTACTAAGGTCCTGCACAGGTCCCATGATGTCCTGCACACATTCTGCAACGTCCTGCACACCCCTACTGGGGTTCTGCACAGGTCTCATGATGTCCTGCACACTCCTACTACGGTCCTGCACAGGTCCCATGATGTCCTGCACACTCCTACCGAGAACCTGCACACATTCTACGACGTCCTGCACACCCCTACTGGGGTTCTGGACAGGTCTCATGATGCCCTGCACACTACTACTGAGGTCCTGCACACTTCTACGACGTCCTGCACATACTGGTGTCCTGCCCAGGTCCCTTTATGTCCTGCACACTCCTACTGGGGTCCTGCACAGGTTCCATGAGGTCCTGCACACATTTTACGACGTCCTGCACACCCCTAATGGGGTTCTGCACAGGTCTCATGATGTCCTGCACACTCCTACTACGGTCCTGCACAGGTCCCATGATGTCCTGCACACTCCTACTAAGGTCCTGCACGGGTCCCATGATGCCCTGCACACTCATACTACGGTCCAGCACAAGTTCCTTGATGTCGTGCACACTCCTACCGAGGTCCTGCACACATTCTACGACGTCCTGCACACCCCTACTGGGGTTCTGGACAGGTCTCATGATGCCCTGCACACTACTACTGAGGTCCTGCACACATTCTACGACGTCCTGCACACCCCTACTGGTGTCCTGCACAGGTCCCTTTATGTCCTGCACACTCCTACTGGGGTCCTGCACAGGTTCCATGAGGTCCTGCACACATCTCACGACGTCCTGCACACCCCTAATGGGGTTCTGCACAGGTCTCATGATGTCCTGCACACTCCTACTACGGTCCTGCACAGGTCCCATGATGTCCTGCACACTCCTTCTAAGGTCCTGCACAGGTCCCATGATGCCCTGCAAACTCCTACTACGGTCCAGCACAAGTTCCTTGATGTCTTGCATACTCCTACCGAGGTCCTGCACACATTCTACGACGTCCTGCACACCCCTACTGGGGTTCTGGACAGGTCTCATGATGCCCTGCACACTCCTACTAAGGTCCTGCACAAGTTCTTTGATGTCCTGCACACTCTTACCGAGGTCCTGCACACATTCTTCGACGTCCTGCACACCCCTACTGGGGTTCTGCAAGGGTCCCATGATGTCCTGCACACTCCTACTACGGTCCTGCACAGGTCTCATGATGTCCTGCACACTCCTAATAAGGTCCTGCACAGGTCCCATGATGTCCTGCACACTCCTACTAAGGTCCTGCACACATTCTACGACGTCCTGCACACCCTTACTGGGGTCCAGCACAAGTTCCTTGATGTCCTGCACACTCCTACCGAGGTCCTGCACACATTCTACGACGTCCTGCACACTCCTACCGAGGTCCTGCACAGGTCCAATGATGTCCTGCACACTCCCACTAAGGTCCTGCACACATTCTACGACGTCCTGCACACCCCTAATGGGGTTCTGCACAGGTTCCATAATGTCCTGCACACTCCTACTAAGGTCCTGCACATATTATACGACGTCCTGCACACATTCTGCAACGTCCTGCACACCCCTACTGGGGTTCTGCACAGGTCCCAGGATGTCCTGCACACTCCTACTACGGTCCTGCACAGGTCCCATGATGTCCTGCACACTCCTACTAAGGTCCTGCACACATTCTACGACGTCCTGCACACCCTTACTGGGGTCCAGCACAAGTTCCTTGATGTCCTGCACACTCCTACCGAGGTCCTGCACACATTCTACGACGTCCTGCACACCCCTACTGGGGTTCTGGACAGGTCTCATGATGCCCTTCACACTCCTACTAAGGTCCTGCACAGGTCTCATGATGTCCTGCACACTCCTACTACGGTCCTGCACAGGTCTCATGATGTCCTGCACACTCCTACTAAGGTCCTGCACAGGTCCCATGATGTCCTGCACACTCCTACTAAGGTCCTGCACACGTTCCATGATATCCTACACACTCCTACTGAGGTCCTGCACACATTATACGACGTCCTGCACACCCCTACTGGTGTCCTGCACAGGTCCCTTTATGTCCTGCACACTCCTACTGGGGTAATGCACAGGTTCCATGAGGTCCTGCACACCCCTAATGGGGTTCTGCACAGGTCTCATGATGTCCTGCACACTCCTACTACGGTCCTGCACAGGTCCCATGATGTCCTGCACACTCCTACTAAGGTCCTGCACAGGTCCCATGATGTCCTGCACACTCCTACTACGGTACTGCACAGGTCTCATGATGTCCTGCACACTCCTACTAAGGTTTGTGGAGGACCTTAGTAGGAGTGTGCAGGACATCATGAGACCTGTGCAGTACCGTAGTAGGAGTGTGCAGGACATCATGGGACCTGTGCAGGACCTTAGTAGGAGTGTGCAGGACATCATGGGACCTGTGCAGGACCGTAGTAGGAGTGTGCAGGACATCATGAGACCTGTGCAGAACCCCATTAGGGGTGTGCAGGACCTCATGGAACCTGTGCATTACCCCAGTAGGAGTGTGCAGGACATAAAGGGACCTGTGCAGGACACCAGTAGGGGTGTGCAGGACGTCGTATAATGTGTGCAGGACCTCAGTAGGAGTGTGTAGGATATCATGGAACGTGTGCAGGACCTTAGTAGGAGTGTGCAGGACATCATGGGACCTGTGCAGGACCTTAGTAGGAGTGTGCAGGACATCATGGGACCTGTGCAGGACCTTAGTAGGAGTGTGCAGGACATCATGAGACCTGTCCAGAACCCCAGTAGGGGTGTGCAGGACGTCGTAGAATGTGTGCAGGACCTCGGTAGGAGTGTGCAGGACATCAAGGAACTTGTGCTGGACCCCAGTAAGGGTGTGCAGGACGTCGTAGAATGTGTGCAGGACCTTAGTAGGAGTGTGCAGGACATCATGGGACCTGTGCAGGACCGTAGTAGGAGTGTGCGGGACATCCTGGGACCTGTGCAGAACCCCAGTAGGGGTGTGCAGGACGTTGCAGAATGTGTGCAGGACGTCGTATAATATGTGCAGGACCTTAGTAGGAGTGTGCAGGACATCATGGAACCTGTGCAGAACCCCATTAGGGGTGTGCAGGACGTCGTAGAATGTGTGCAGGACCTTAGTGGGAGTGTGCAGGACATCATTGGACCTGTGCAGGACCTCGGTAGGAGTGTGCAGGACGTCGTAGAATGTGTGCAGGACCTCGGTAGGAGTGTGCAGGACATTAAGGAACTTGTGCTGGACCCCAGTAAGGGTGTGCAGGACGTCGTAGAATGTGTGCAGGACCTTAGTAGGAGTGTGCAGGACATCATGGGACCTGTGCAGGACCTTAGTAGGAGTGTGCAGGACATCATGAGACCTGTGCAGGACCGTAGTAGGAGTGTGCAGGACATCATGAGACCTGTGCAGGACCGTAGTAGGAGTGTGCAGGACATCATGAGACCTGTGCAGGACCTTAGTAGGAGTGTGAAGGGCATCATGAGACCTGTCCAGAACCCCAGTAGGGGTGTGCAGGACGTCGTAGAATGTGTGCAGGACCTCGGTAGGAGTGTGCAGGACATCAAGGAACTTGTGCTGGACCCCAGTAAGGGTGTGCAGGACGTCGTAGAATGTGTGCAGGACCTTAGTAGGAGTGTGCAGGACATCATGGGACCTGTGCAGGACCGTAGTAGGAGTGTGCGGGACATCCTGGGACCTGTGCAGAACCCCAGTAGGGGTGTGCAGGACGTTGCAGAATGTGTGCAGGACGTCGTATAATATGTGCAGGACCTTAGTAGGAGTGTGCAGGACATCATGGAACCTGTGCAGAACCCCATTAGGGGTGTGCAGGACGTCGTAGAATGTGTGCAGGACCTTAGTGGGAGTGTGCAGGACATCATTGGACCTGTGCAGGACCTCGGTAGGAGTGTGCAGGACGTCGTAGAATGTGTGCAGGACCTCGGTAGGAGTGTGCAGGACATTAAGGAACTTGTGCTGGACCCCAGTAAGGGTGTGCAGGACGTCGTAGAATGTGTGCAGGACCTTAGTAGGAGTGTGCAGGACATCATGGGACCTGTGCAGGACCTTAGTAGGAGTGTGCACGACATCATGAGACCTGTGCAGGACCGTAGTAGGAGTGTGCAGGACATCATGGGACCCTTGCAGAACCCCAGTAGGGGTGTGCAGGACGTCGTAGAATGTGTGCAGGACCTCGGTAAGAGTGTGCAGGACATCAAAGAACTTGTGCAGGACCTTAGTAGGAGTGTGCAGGGCATCATGAGACCTGTCCAGAACCCCAGTAGGGGTGTGCAGGACGTCGTAGAATGTGTGCAGGACCTCGGTAGGAGTGTGCAGGACATCAAGGAACTTGTGCTGGACCGTAGTAGGAGTTTGCAGGGCATCATGGGACCTGTGCAGGACCTTAGAAGGAGTGTGCAGGACATCATGGGACCTGTGCAGGACCGTAGTAGGAGTGTGCAGGACATCATGAGACCTGTGCAGAACCCCATTAGGGGTGTGCAGGACGTCGTAAGATGTGTGCAGGACCTCATGGAACCTGTGCAGGACCCCAGTAGGAGTGTGCAGGACATAAAGGGACCTGTGCAGGACACCAGTAGGGGTCTGCAGGACGTCGTAGAATGTGTGCAGGACCTCAGTAGTAGTGTGCAGGGCATCATGAGACCTGTCCAGAACCCCAGTAGGGGTGTGCAGGACGTCGCAGAATGTGTGCAGGACCTCGGTAGGAGTGTGCAGGACATCAAGGAACTTGTGCTGGACCGTAGTATGAGTGTGCAGGGCATCATGGGACCTGTGCAGGACCTTAGTAGGAGTGTGCAGGACATCATGGGACCTGTGCAGGACCGTAGTAGGAGTGTGCAGGACATCATGAGACCTGTGCAGAACCCCATCAGGGGTGTGCAGGACGTCGTAAAATGTGTGCAGGACCTCATGGAACCTGTGCAGGACCCCAGTAGGAGTGTGCAGGACATAAAGGGACCTGTGCAGGACACCAGTAGGGGTGTGCAGGACGTCGTAGAATGTGTGCAGGACCTCAGTAGTAGTGTGCAGGGCATCATGAGACCTGTCCAGAACCCCAGTAGGGGTGTGCAGGACGTCGTAGAATGTGTGCAGGTTCTCGGTAGGAGTGTGCAGGACATCATGGGACCTGTGCAGGACCGTAGTAGGAGTGTGCAGGACATCATGAGACCTGTGCAGAACCCCAGTAGGGGTGTGCAGGACGTTGCAGAATGTGTGCAGGACGTCGTATAATATGTGCAGGACCTTAGTAGGAGTGTGCAGGACATCATGGAACCTGTGCAGAACCCCATTAGGGGTGTGCAGGACGTCGTAGAATGTGTGCAGGACCTTAGTGGGAGTGTGCAGGACATCATTGGACCTGTGCAGGACCTCGGTAGGAGTGTGCAGGACGTCGTAGAATGTGTGCAGGACCTCGGTAGGAGTGTGCAGGACATCAAGGAACTTGTGCTGGACCCCAGTAAGGGTGTGCAGGACGTCGTAGAATGTGTGCAGGACCTTAGTAGGAGTGTGCAGGACATCATGGGACCTGTGCAGGACCTTAGTAGGAGTGTGCAGGACATCATGAGACCTGTGCAGGACCGTAGTAGGAGTGTGCAGGACATCATGAGACCCTTGCAGAACCCCAGTAGGGGTGTGCAGGACGTCGTAGAATGTGTGCAGGACCTCGGTAAGAGTGTGCAGGACATCAAAGAACTTAAGCAGGACCTTAGTAGGAGTGTGAAGGGCATCATGAGACCTGTCCAGAACCCCAGTAGGGGTGTGCAGGACGTCGTAGAATGTGTGCAGGACCTCGGTAGGAGTGTGCAGGACATCATGGGACCTGTGCAGGACCGTAGTAGGAGTGTGCAGGACATCATGAGACCTGTGCAGAACCCCATTGGGGGTGTGCAGGACGTCGTAAGATGTGTGCAGGACGTCGTATAATATGTGCAGGACCTTAGTAGGAGTGTGCAGGACATCATGGAACCTGTGCAGAACCCCATTAGGGGTGTGCAGGACGTCGTAGAATGTGTGCAGGACCTTAGTGGGAGTGTGCAGGACATCATTGGACCTGTGCAGGACCTCGGTAGGAGTGTGCAGGACGTCGTAGAATGTGTGCAGGACCTCAGTAGTAGTGTGCAGGGCATCATGAGACCTGTCCAGAACCCCAGTAGGGGTGTGCAGGACGTCGTAGAATGTGTGCAGGACCTCGGTAGGAGTGTGCAGGACATCAAGGAACTTCAGCTGGACCGTAGTATGAGTGTGCAGGGCATCATGGGACCTGTGCAGGACCTTAGTAGGAGTGTGCAGGACATCATGGGACCTGTGCAGGACCGTAGTAGGAGTGTGCAGGACATCATGAGACCTGTGCAGAACCCCATTAGGGGTGTGCAGGACGTCGTAAAATGTGTGCAGGACCTCATGGAACCTGTGCAGGACCCCAGTAGGAATGTGCAGGACATAAAGGGACCTGTGCAGGACACCAGTAGGGGTGTGCAGGACGTCGTAGAATGTGTGCAGGACCTCAGTAGTAGTGTGCAGGGCATCATGAGACCTGTCCAGAACCCCAGTAGGGGTGTGCAGGACGTCGTAGAATGTGTGCAGGACCTCGGTAGGAGTGTGCAGGACAACATGGGACCTGTGCAGGACCGTAGTAGGAGTGTGCAGGACATCATGAGACCTGTGCAGAACCCCATTAGGGGTGTGCAGGACGTCGTAAGATGTGTGCAGGACCTCATGGAACCTGTGCAGGACCCCAGTAGGAGTGTGCAGGACATAAAGGGACCTGTGCAGGACAACAGTAGGGGTGTGCAGGACGTCGTAGAATGTGTGCAGGACCTCAGTAGTAGTGTGCAGGGCATCATGAGACCTGTCCAGAACCCCAGTAGGGGTGTGCAGGACGTCGTAGAATGTGTGCAGGACCTCGGTAGGAGTGTGCAGGACATCAAGGAACTTGTGCTGGACCGTAGTATGAGTGTGCAGGGCATCATGGGACCTGTGCAGGACCTTAGTAGGAGTGTGCAGGACATCATGGGACCTGTGCAGGACCGTAGTAGGAGTGTGCAGGACATCATGAGACCTGTGCAGAACCCCATTAGGGGTGTGCAGGACGTCGTAAAATGTGTGCAGGACCTCATGGAACCTGTGCAGGACCCCAGTAGGGGTGTGCAGGACGTCGTAGAATGTGTGCAGGACCTCAGTAGTAGTGTGCAGGACATTATGGGACCTGTGCAGGACCCCAGTAGGGGTGTGCAGGACGTCGTATAATGTGTGCAGGACCTCAGTAGGAGTGTGCAGGACATCATGGAACGTGTGCAGGACCTTAGTAGGAGTGTGCAGGACATCATGGGACCTGTGCAGGACCTTAGTAGGAGTGTGCAGGACATCATGAGACCTGTGCAGGACCGTAGTAGGAGTGTGCAGGACATCATGAGACCTGTGCAGGACCTTAGTAGGAGTGTGAAGGGCATCATGAGACCTGTCCAGAACCCCAGTAGGGGTGTGCAGGACGTCGTAGAATGTGTGCAGGACCTTAGCAGGAGTGTGCAGGACATCATGGAACCTGTGCAGAACCCCATTAGGGGTGTGCAGGACGTCGTAGAATGTGTGCAGGACCTTAGTAGGAGTGTGCATGACATCATGGAACCTGTGCAGAACCCCATTAGGGGTGTGCAGGACGTCGTAGAATGTGTGCAGGACGTCGTATAATATGTGCAGGATCTTAGTAGGAGTGTGCAGGACATCATGGAACCTGTGCAGAACCCCATTAGGGGTGTGCAGGACGTCGTAGAATGTGTGCAGGACCTTAGTAGGAGTGTGCAGGACATCATGGGACCTGTGCAGGACCGCAGTAGGAGTGTGCAGGACATTCTGGGACCTGTGCGGAACCCCAGTAGGGGTGTGCAGGACGTTGTAGAATGTGTGCAGGACGTCGTATAATATGTGCAGGATCTTAGTAGGAGTGTGCAGGACATCATAGAACCTGTGCAGAACCCCATTAGTGGTGTGCAGGACGTCGTAGAATGTGTGCAGGACCTTAGTGGGAGTGTGCAGGACATTATGGGACCTGTGCAGAACCCCAGTAGGGGTGTGCAGGACGTCGTAGAATGTGTGCAGGACCTCGGTAGGAGTGTGCAGGACATCAAGGAACTTGTGCTGGACCCCAGAAAGGGTGTGCAGGACGTCGTAGAATGTGTGCAGGACCTTAGTAGGAGTGTGCAGGACATCATGGGACCTGTGCAGGACATCATGGGACCTGTGCAGGACCGTAGTAGGAGTGTGCAGGACATCATGGGACCTGTGCAGAACCCCAGTAGGGGTGTGCAGGACGTCGTAGAATGTGTGCAGGACCTTAGTAGGAGTGTGCAGGACATCATGGGACCTGTGCAGGACCGTAGTAGGAGTGTGCAGGGCATCATGGGACCTGTGCAGGACCTTAGTAGGAGTGTGCAGGACATCATGGGACCTGTGCAGGACCGTAGTAGGAGTGTGCAAGACATCATGAGGCCTGTGTAGAACCCCATTAGGGGTGTGCAGGACGTCGTAAAATGTGTGCAGGACCTCATGGAACCTGTGCAGGACCCCAGAAGGAGTGTGCAGGACGTCGTAGAATGTGTGCAGGACCTTAGTAGGAGTGTGCAGGACATCATGGGACCTGTGCAGGACCGTAGTAGGAGTGTGCAGGACATCCTGGGACCTGTGCAGAACCCCAGTAGGGGTGTGCAGGACGTTGTAGAATGTGTGCAGGACCTCAGTAGGAGTGTGCAGGACATCATGGGACCTGTGCAGGACCTTAGTAGGAGTGTGCAGGACATCATGAGACCTGTGCAGGACCGTAGTAGGAGTGTGCAGGACATCATGAGACCTGTGCAGGACCTTAGTAGGAGTGTGAAGGGCATCATGAGACCTGTCCAGAACCCCAGTAGGGGTGTGCAGGACGTCGTAGAGTGTGTGCAGGACCTCGGTAGGAGTGTGCAGGACATCAAGGAACTTGTGCTGGACCCCAGTAAAGGTGTGCAGGACGTCGTAGAATGTGTGCAGGACCTTAGTAGGAGTGTGCAGGACATCATGGGACCTGTGCAGGACCGTAGTAGGAGTGTGCAGGACATCCTGGGACCTGTGCAGAACCCCAGTAGGGGTGTGCAGGACGTTGTAGAATGTGTGCAGGACGTCGTATAATATGTGCAGGACCTTAGTAGGAGTGTGCAGGACATCATGGAACCTGTGCAGAACCCCATTAGGGGTGTGCAGGACGTCGTAGAATGTGTGCAGGACCTTAGTGGGAGTGTGCAGGACATCATGGGACCTGTGCAAGATCCCAGTAGGGGTGTGCAGAACGTCGTAGAATGTGTGCAAGACCTAAGTAGGAGTGTGGAGGACATCATGGGACCTGTGCAGGACCCCAGTAGGGGTGTGCAGAACGTCGTAGAATGTGTGCGGGACCTTAGTAGGAGTGTGCAGGACATCATGGGACCTGTGCAGGACCTTAGTAAGAGTGTGCAGGGCATCAAGAGACCTGTCCAGAACCCCAGTAGGGGTGTGCAGGACGTCGTGGAATGAGTGCAGGACCTCAGCTGGAGTGTGCAGGACATCAAGGAACTTGTGCAGGACCCCAGTAAGGGTGTGTAGGACGTCGTAGAATGAGTGCAGGACCTCAGTAGGAGTGTGCAGGACATCAAGGAACTTGTGCAGGACCCCAGTAAGGGTGTGCAGGACGTAGTAGAATGTGTGCAGGACCTCAGTAGGAGTGTGCAGGACATCATGGAACGTGTGCAGGACCTTAGAAGGAGTGTGCAGTATACTTCGGATATCGCACTTTTTCGAATATTCGACTTTTCGACTATGGTCGGATATCGCACTTTTTCGAATATTCGACTTTTCGACTGTAGTCGGATATCGCCCTTTTTCGAATATTCGACTTTTCGTTTGTAGTCGGATATCGCACTTTTTCGAATATTCGACTTTTCGACTGTAGTCGGATATGAGACTTTTTCGAATATTCGACTTCTCGACTTTAGTCGGATATCGCACTTTTCGAATATCCGACTTTTCGAATAAAAAGTCGACTTTTTTATCTGACTGAAACTGTCGGATACTCATTCTCTTATACGATTTGGAACAAGTATAGTGTGCAGGACATCATGGAACTTGTGCAGAACCCCAGTAGGGGTGTGCAGGACGTCGTAGAAAGAGTGCAGAACCTCAGTAGGAGTGTGCAGGACATCATGGAACCTGTGCAGGACCCCAGTAGGGGTGTGCAGGACGTCGTGGAATGTGTGCAGGACCTCGGTAGGAGAGTGCAGGACATCATGGGACCTGGGCAGGACCCCAGTAGGGGTGTGCAGAACGTCGTAGAATGTGTGCGGGACCTTAGTAGGAGTGTGCAGGACATCATGGGACCTGTGCATGACCCCAGTAGAGGTGTGCAGAACGTCGTAGAATGTGTGCAGGACCTTAGTAGGAGTGTGCAGAAAATCATGGAACGTGTGCAGGATCTCTATAGAGGTGTGCAGGACATCATGGAACGTTTGTAGGATCCCAATAGAGGTGTGTAGGACATCATGGAACGTGTGCAGGACCCTAGTAGTGGTGTGCAGGACCTTAGTAGGAGTGTGCAGGACATCGTGGAAAATGTGCAGGACTCCAGTAAGGGTGCGCAGGACGTCGTAGAATGTGTGCAGGATCTTAGTAGGAGTGTGCAGGACATCATAGGACCTGTGCAGGACCGTAGTTGGAGTGTGCAGGACATCATGGGACCTGTGCAGAACCCCAGTAGGGGTGTGCAGGACGTCGTAGAATGTGTGAAGGACCTTAGTAGGAGTGTGCAGGACATCATGGGACCTGTGCAGGACCGTAGTAGGAGTGTGAAGGACATCATGGGACCTGTGCAGGACCTTATTAGGAGTGTGCAGGACATTATGGGACCTGTACAGGACCGTAGTAGGAGTGTGCAGGACATCATGAGACCTGTCCAGAACCCCAGTAGGGGTGTGGAGGACGTCGTAGAATGTGTGCAGGACCTTAGTAGGAGGGTGCAGGACATCATGGGACCTGTGCAGGACAGTAGTGTCGCGACACCTGCGACGATTTTGAAAGTTTCGAATTAGCGCCTCCTCGACAGGCCGCCCGGGACTGCAAGCATACCGTAATGCTACGAGACCACCCGGAAAGGGCCAATTTCGAAGGGCCATTCCTACATTCGACGCACCCGACGAACGGCAGCCCTCATTTTCCTGCCACCTTTTATTAGCCTAATAAATAGTTCATTCTGTTTGATGTCTAATCAACATTCCTAACTCTTCTATAACCACATATTAACAACCGCTGGTGCAACATGGTGCATCGGCCAAATGGCTGAATTCTTATTGGACTAATTCTACTATTCTACTATTCACTGGACTTCACTTATTCAACCTGTCACATTAATCGCCATTTTCATTCACATAATCACTTAACCTTACTATCATCCTTCTCATCACTAAACCTAATGTGACTAGTGGCTCATAACACAACTTTTGCATAATCCCTCAAATGATGTTTTCTCTGTTTCTCACGTTTCGTGCCCTAATATGTGCTGTGGTGCGCTATTCTGATAGCTAGCTCGTGGCAGGAGCAACAACATTGGAGTGGCGCACCTCCATGGGCAGTGCATATTGGGGTATCGATCAGTCAGTCTGACCCAATGAGCGTTCGCCGGCGATTGGGCGTTTCCTCGTGAGACAGGATCCGACAGCCGGGGAGGCCCGGAGCCATGGATGCGGCCGGGGAGGCCCGGGGTCGTAGAGGCCTGGTAATGGGGGCGCCGTTCGTAGCAGGGCTACCCTCGCCGGAGAATGCGAACAGCTCAGACTGGCTAAATCACGAGAGAAGCAGAGAAAACACCAAATCAAAAAAAAATCATAAATTTTAGTCATTTAACTCATTAATATCATCATAAAACTCACAACTCAATAAATTTCACACATTTCACACGTTTTGATTGGACTTGACCTACTCATTCAATCTCATAGCATATTACTAATTCCTTTCTAATCCTCGTTTCACATTCTCAACTGTCCTAACTAATTAATAACAATCTTAAATTCTGCCGCTAACTAATATTCGGTAGTGCGCTCGAATTTCTCACTTGTCACGCCTCAATTGATCAATGATCATTCCTCCTGACACCAATCCTAGCACCTTTTAGACACTTAAACTTGGGATCTGAACAGTACCACCTCCTGTTCGTCGAAATATGGCCACAGTTAGGAGTTGCAAAACGCAAATTACGATTTGCCTTCGCAAGTTAGAAGAGTTCGTCGATAATATAGATCCTAATACGGTCCTTTCCCAACAATTTCTGCAATCGCACCAACCAGGTGAACGCCTAAAAGCCCTTGTCGAACGAAAGGGAACACTTGTTGAATTTAAAACTCAAACGGAGCTTCTTTTGGAGAATGCGAAAAACAAACTGGAAGTAGCTTTCAATCTGGCAAGAAATTCAAAGGCGACTGATCCCGATAGCATGCTGGACGAGTTCGACAAACATTGGGAGCAAAACAAGGGTGAAGAAGTGGTGCAGAAAGCAGAAGAATTTGTGATCAGACTGACCGCACATCTGCGAAGGATCGAAGTATTGGAATCGGAATCACTGCGAGAAATTAGTGAGACGCCTAGTCAACCATCAGCCCAGATTACTAATTATCGCCATGATAACTCTACTTCGGCACACATTTCATTTTCTCCTATGACGCCTCGTGTCGCTCGCCCTCCAAATTTCTCAGGCACGCCTGAATTTAGAACTAACGAGTTAGCAGTTACGCCTGCAGTAGAGGAAATTTCCAGTGTTCTCCCAGGGCAATTACAAAAATTAGAAGTGGAACCCTACTTCGGTGATATTGGGTCATTCAGTGAGTTCTGGAGCACTTTTTGACACGCTCATTCATTCCAATCCAAATATTCCGATCTCCGCCAAATTCAGCTATTTGAAGCTTGCTTTGAAAGGAAACGCCTCTCACGTGATCCAACGCATCCATAATACTAAGGAGAATTATGAGCTCGCAATAGAACTGCTGCATAAACGCTTCAATAGACCTCAGTGCGCTAGAAACTCCATATACCAGCAACTCAAAGACTTGACGCCCGCCTCCACTACGCCTACTTCACAGAGAAATACCTTGTGCCAAATCCAGTCACTACTAGCCCAGTTGGCAAGATACGAAGATAATAGTACGGCTACCGCTACTCTACGCATTGTTCTTGAGAAATTCCCAGAACGGACTAAGCATGAAGTAGCTAGGAGAGAACACGCCTCAGGAACAATTTGGACTCTGGAGCAATTATTAGCAGGTCTCGACGCTGTAATTGAAGAGTTCGAAGCAATAGAAACATACCAAGCGCCTGCATCAGCTCTTCGCTCGGAATATCCTGTGAATTCCGCTACCGTTTCTCGCTCTCGTTCTCATTCTCCGCCTAATTGGGACCCAACCATCTGCTGTTTCTGTCGCTCACGGAATCACCCCTCATTCAGATGCACACGTCATGTTTCTCCACGCGACCGTCGACGCATTGCCCGTATGTATAAACTTTGCTGGAAGTGCTTCCAACAAGGACACAACAGCAGTGTATGCGTTTTTCCTGCGTGTAAAGTTTGCGGCTTCGATCATAGTATCTTGCTGTGTGATAGGAAGGAGAAACCGCATTCGTCCAACCAGCGTCATTCAAGTGAAAGCTCCCGCAAGTACGGACATCGCGGACGTTCACCAACGCGTGCGTCTAGTCGCAGCGATACGCGTAAAGATTCATCGCGGGATAGCTATAAGGGATCAAGAAGTCTCTCAAGAGATAGTCAACATCATAGATCTTTTCGATCACACAGGCAAATTTCTCCTGACCAACAGAGATCAGTTTCCTTTTTTCCGAGTCGCAAATCGTCATCAAAATCAAATTCTTCGCATCGATCGGATTCACAAGGCCGCTCAAGAACAGTTGCTTCAAATATTGCGCACATTCTAGAGTCTAGCAGTGATTCTGAAGAGGATTTCCAGTATGGTTTTGGTTGTTTTGCAGCAAATTTTGAAACGCCTGCTGATCACTCATCAACTCTTTCCATATCGGATTCCACGCCTATCTCTAAACTCATGATTGTGGACGCTCAAGTTTTCAATTGTGCCCGGCAGTCATACGAAGTCATCACAATTATACTTGATTCTGGCTCTCAGCCAAGTTTTATTACCACATCCGCGGTCCGTCGCTTGGGTCTGGCTGTCAATAATCATCAGGATATTACTCTGGTTACGCTAGGAGGTCACGTGTCCACAGAACCATCCGGTTGCTTTGAAGCTAAATTTATGGACAATGTAGGCAAAGAGTTTTCTATTTCGCTTTTTGTCAAAGACACCTTGACCACGCCTCAGCGAACAGCAAAAATTGATATTGATGATAGGAAACTCCTTTCTCGCCTTGGCATTAATGAGACTGCGATAAGTAAGGACCCGAAACGCGTAACGCCGGATATTCTTATAGGAATGGATCATTATTGGAGTATACTTACTAAAGCGCCTCCTGTGTTTTTACCTTCTGGTCTTGTGCTAAGCTACTCAAGATTTGGACCAGTCATATCTGGGAGGGAATTTTTCGCATCAAATCATTCCATGGATGTTACGGAACAAAAAGCAGACCAGAAATTGAACGATATAGCCAACAAGCTTTGGTCACTCGAAGTTATAGGAATTACGGACGATCCTGATCCGAAATTTGACGCCTACGAAAACGAACGGATCATCAAGGAGTTCTATGAAACAGCTCAAGTGATTGATGGATATCTGCACGTACGTTTTCCATGGAAAAGCTCCCACCCGCCATTAGCTGATAACAGAAGGATAGCTTATAAACGCCTACAAAGTCAATATAAAGCTCTTAGTGATCGACCGCACCTTCTATCCGCATACGCCAAAATATTCAGTGATTAACTTTCGTCAGGAATTATAGAGGAAGTACCCGGAGGCGAACCTACTAGTGGACGATGCTATTACCTACCGCATCAAGCAGTCATTAAAGAAAGTGCAACCTCACCGGTTCGAGTTGTGTTCGATGCATCCTCGCATGGTAAGGGTCTACCCAGCTTGAATGATTGCTTGCATCAAGGACCCACCATATTGCCAAGCCTTGTGGGAATTCTCCTGCGCATGCGTACTTTCCGCCTTTTGCTGATATCTGATGTCGAAAAGGCATTTCATCAAGTACGCCTCCATGAAAGTCAACGAGATGTAACTCGCTTCATATGGGTGAAAGAGGTTGCGGAACCACCTAATTCCGATAATCTTCATATATTTCGCTTCACTCGCGTTCCTTTCGGAATTAACGCCTCACCGTTCCTTCTCGCTATCTCTATCCTTTACTATCTCAAGAGATCACCGAATGATCCCTTGAGATTCAAAGGAATATCTACGTTGATAACGTATTATTAGGAGCGGGTGACGCCTCGGAAGCAATCAATCGATACGAAAACTCTAAATCGATTTTCGCCTCAATGCATATGAACTTGAGAGAGTTCCTATGCAACTCCAAGGAAGTCAACGACGCGATTCCTGAATGCGACCGAATGAAGGAACCGAAAAAGGCAAAACTGTTGGGGCTTCACTGGAATCCTGAAGAAGACACCATTTTCATAAAGCTAAAAATCAAGTCAATAGAAGTTTCCTCAAAGCGTAGTGCTTTACGCGCTCTCGCCTCTACGTTCGATCCGCTTGGATTGGTGACGCCTTATCTGGTCAAATTCGAGATCTTCGTACAAGACTTATGGTCCAAACCCTATGACTGGGACGATCCGCTATAGGATGATGATATGGCGAAATGGACTGATCTGTTAGATGAAGTAACCAAAACTATTTGTGCTGTTCCTCGCTTCATTTGTTCATTTAACGATGAAAAACACTTCGAATTGCACATATTCGGTGATGCTTCTTCACATATTTACGCTAGTTGTGCATACTTGATTTGTCGCTCGCCTACAGTGTTTTCATCACACCTCATTATGGCTAAAAGTCGACTGAATCCAAAGAAAAAACTTTCTATGCCACGCCTTGAATTGCTCGCAATATTGATTTCATCGCGCCTAGCGAAATTTATTCATACGCAACTCGATATCACTCTTGGATCAATTCACATCTTTTCGGACTCCCAAATCGCTCTTCATTGGGTACATTCTTCTAAACCCTTGGAAGTTTTCGTCAAAAACAAAGTGACGCGAATTAGGGAAATTCTGGAAGACTTCAATGAAAATATCAAAATTACGCCTAAACTTCACTATGTAGAGTCTTCTGACAACCCAGCAGATTTCGCTACCCGCGGGATAAGCACACGGAGTTCCAAGGGATATATCTGGTGGCGCGGCCCAAAATTTCTCCGTCTGAACGAGAGGGATTGGCCTCACTCGAACCTGGATTTTGAAATAACTCCAAACGGTAATTGCGAAACCTTGGAGAGGAGCGGATTTAACGTAACAATCCCGGATGCAGAAGATCATATTTCAGTACTACCCTTCCATAAAACCAATCGATATATAAAGTTGGTAAGGTCGGTAGGGTACATCTTCAAGTTCCTGCACGCTCGCATTTTCAAACGCCTGAGTTCGCCTCGCTTGAAGGAACGTTTATTGCTTGGGTTACCGCTCATCGGACATTGCTCTCCTGGACTCCAAATTACAGTCGAAGAGTTCATTCAAGCGGAGCATCTATTGATCCTGGAACATTACAGGGAAAGCTCGAGTGTTCTCCGTCGACTTCCACTCCAGAAGTATAATGCCCAATACTCGGAAAATGGACTTATTGTATGCGTCACACGATTAGGTAACGCAACGCTGACTTCTGAGAGCAAAACGCCTATTCTGCTAATGCCCAATCACGATTTGACCAGGATCATCATACTGCATTGCCATAGACGCATGTTTCATTGTGGATTACGATCAACTATCACCAATGTGCGCCAAAAGTTTTACATCCCGAAAATCCGTTCAGTGGTTGAAAAAACGCTGCGTTCCTGCACAATTTGCAAAAAGGCCAATTCGCACGCCTATCATTACCCAAATATGCCAAGCCTCCCAAAAGCAAGGGTTATCCAATGTCGCCCCTTCGAAAAAGTAGGATTGGACTATTTGGGACCTCTTCAGTGCAAAAATGAATCGGACTGCACAGCTAAAGTATGGATCTGCTTGATAACCTGCACCTCAACCAGAGCTATTCACTTGGAAGTAGTGTCGAATGGGACGACCAAGGAATTCCTGATGGCACTGCGAAGATTCATAGCTCGGAGAGGAGTACCGAAGCTCATCATAAGTGATAACGCCTCGACGTTCAAATCCGGAAGCGAATGCATATCCGAGTTTTTGGCCAACCAAGCCACCTCCGATTTCTTCGTGAACCAAAAAATCACTTGGAAATTCATTACCCCGCTTTCGCCTTGGAAAGGCGGGTTTTACGAACGCCTAGTTGGACTTTTCAAAAACGCCTTCAAGAAAACTGTAGGACGTTCCATTTTACCCATTTCACAATTTAGGACTTTGGTAGTGGAAATAGAAGCAGCACTCAACTGCAGGCCCATCACAGCAGTCATGCCGAATGAATATGGCATGAACGCATTGAGACCTATCGACTTTATTTCGCCTAAAGTGGATCTCGGAATCGCCTCAGCAGAATTAGAGTACTGCCAGGATAACTCCATGCCAAAAGAGCAACTTTTGGTCTGGTATCAAGAAACCACAGCAATTTTGGATCGATTTTGGAAGGTATGGCATGAGGAGTATCTCACAGCTCTTTCAGACAGAAGTGGAACTCGGATTAAACAAGGTCAACATGCGAAATGCCAACCTGAGGTCAACGACGTGGTTATTGTGGCGGACCAATCACTACCCCGTGGTCAATGGCCCCTTGCGGTAATTACGAAATTGAATCGCGACAATGATGGAGAAATCAGAACAGCGATTATACGCACGCCTAAGAGAAAACAGTTAACGCGATCCATAAACCACCTATACCCACTAGAACTCGCTAATTCCGAAGAAATCGCACCAAAAACGGAAGAAAATACGAAAAAACGACAGCAACCGGCTCGGAAATGCAAAACGCAAACTTCTTATAAAGAATAAGACGAATTGGAAAAAGAACGCCTAATTTTAAACACCTACCGCCAAAAACTTCCATCCTACTCGCCGAATATCCAAGCATGTGATCAATTTCACCGTCATTTTGCGACCCCTGCCACAGCTTCAGTTAAAGGACGCAACACCAAACGCGCTCCACGGTCAATAAGGGTTACGGTTAAATCGTAATTTACTATTTTGGGCAAAAACACCTACTAAACGGAGATGAATGAAAGAAACTGGAACACAACGGACAATTGGTTGGCAAATGAACCTATTTTGAATAGAAACGCCTAGATTTGAACTCTACTTAACTGCGAATTTCATTGTAACACAATCGGAAAACGGCTTAGTTGAATGTATCCATCAACACTAAACTCACGTTTTCGCATCCGTGTCGCGACTCATACTTCTTCGCTCCGATATCAAGGTTAATTGCAGCTTTGTTTCAGGTAAAACGAAGAAGGGTCTGACCAACCCACGTCGATTATGACAGATTCACCAAAATCGTCGTCGAGGAAATTGTCTGATGACTCATCACCTACCGATGATGAAATTGATGCTCTCATCCTCGACCAGATGGAAGTAGACAACGCGTCGTCTGATTCGCTCCATATTCCAGGAGGCGTTGAGGAGGAAGTTTTCAAGAAAGTTGTGGACTCGCTGGAATCAATGGAGCACGAAGAAGTTCGTTCAGAAGGCAGAATCTTAGAGAAAGTGAACGTCCCACCCCCATGCGAAAACAACTTCTGCATCGGTCCTGGATTTCCAACACCGCAAGATAAGGGATCGCGATTGCCAACTATTCTAGAGAGAATTTCTGCTCTTTCGGAAGGCCGTCATCCTGATGCCGAAGTACTTCACAGTAGTGATGACGAATCCCACAATGATCTGCTGCCGACAAAATATCAATTTGCTGCCAACCTTGCCGAAAACCTGACTTTGGCCGTTAACATCGATCATGTGTTTTCAATCAAACAACTTGGGAATCGCGACTTGAGGCATGTTGACGCGTACTTGAAGGATGAATTGTACCTGACCCTCAGAGAACTTGTGACGAAGGAAGTTGTCGTACCTACGCCCAATCAAATTCGCGATGGCTTGGATAACGACTTCACAATCTTCACAGTCACACAGGCGCTGAAGGCACTCAACAACCATTGCAAGGCAATGACTTCGCTGCACATTGAAGTGTCCCAAACACCATGGGACGATACCAATACGATGCTGAAATGGGTCCTCGACGTAACTACACTGATTTCGAATATCAACTGCCAGAGAAGCATAATTGATCGCAGGCTGATTCCGAGAATCTTCGACAAGCCGCAAGATCTGACGAAGCTTGCCAATAGCTTGGCCCATTTTGGTGTGTCACCAATCAAGATCGATTCTCTATACACCGACGCAGACACCACACTGATGTACGCCTACGAGATTATTTCCAAGCTCCAAGCAGCTCTCCGCAGTAGGTCCGACATCTGTAACGAAGGTGCATCAGACCGTAATCGTCGTCATCCTTCCGAGGGCAACGATTCGTTCAGAGCTCGCGAAACTTCCGGCGCCCCACGACAAAGTTTCTTTCAACCCTTCCTTGTCTTCATCTCGCCACCATTCTAGATCTCGCTCATGCCACCGATCTGAATCCACCTCGCGTCGTCGATCCGCCTCCCGCCAACGCCTCCGATCCAGATCTCCCTCGCACCACAGGTCCTGCTCACGTCCATTCCATTCTTCACGCTGGCCCCAGGCTGAACAGCAGTCCAGAAATGCGATTCTCTCGTCGAATCCTCCCTCGAACTACAGAGGTTGTATTTTTTGTGGAAGTCGCTTACATTACACCGCCGAGTGTCGTAAAACCCGCAAGCTCTCTGTAAGAGCTAACTTCATCGCCAAAGGAGGAAGATGTATTAAATGCCTGAGTCGTCATGATCGCGGAGAATGTAAACGCCGCAGTTGGTGCCTATACTGCCACGCCTACTCGCACCACCAGGCACTATGCACCGAATGCGAAGTTGTGGACAACGACATAAAGGAGCCTTTGGAGGAGTTTTATCTGGCCATCGGTGAGATGGCAGAGAACGCCTACGCCTCACACAGAAATCGCAAACGAGCGAGAAATGACTTTGATTGAATATTTGTTGATGGATTAAATCTGTTACTGATCTGAGTTGCTCACACGTGTTACGTTTGGTTTCACTAATGGATTTCTGACACAGTTTCTGACGCCTATTTCAGACAGATTTACGCCTCAAAATCGACTTTAGTGGAACATCAGGTTGCAAACTAGCATTTGTTTCTAACGAAGGTCTATGAAGGGTCGAGTTAAACCACGCCTAAATGCCACTGGTCCAGGCGGCCTATCCAAAGTCAGTTACGACTGGACTCGCCTTACCGTTACGCCTAATAAACAAAATACAAAATACGAAGCATTTTCCGGCTTCAGGTAATTACTCGCTTATTCACGCCTAGTTGTCACTTCCGTTAACAGCCGCACTTGGATGCATGAAACTATTAAATGCCTATCGAATGCTCGAAAGGGTCGGTCTTTATCAATTCCTTGGTGGTCCGTTCGCAATAGTAGCTGAAGTCAATTTACCAGCACCCGTGTCATCATTCCGAGTCGAAGTCAATGCCCGGCAATCTTCTGCCGCCGCCCGGAATGTCGCGACACCTGCGACGATTTTGAAAGTTTCGAATTAGCGCCTCCTCGACAGGCCGCCCGGGACTGCATGCATACCGTAATGCTACGAGACCACCCGGAAAGGGCCAATTTCGAAGGGCCATTCCTACATTCGACGCACCCGACGGACGGCAGCCCTCATTTTCCTGCCACCTTTTATTAGCCTAATAAATAGTTCATTCTGTTTGATGTCTAATCAACATTCCTAACTCTTCTATAACCACATATTAACAACCGCTGGTGCAACACGTAGTAGGAGTGTGCAGGACATCCTGGGACCTGTGCAGAACCCCAGTAGGGGTGTGCAGGACGTTGTAGAATGTGTGCAGGACCTCAGTAAGAGTGTGCAGGACATCAAGGAACTCGTGCAGGACCCCAGCAAGGGTGTGCAGGACGTCGTAGAATGTGTGCAGGACCTTAGTAGGAGTGTGCAGGACATCAAGGAACTTGTGCAGGACCCCAGTAAGGGTGTGCAGGACGTAGTAGAATGTGTGCAGGACCTCAGTAGGAGTGTGCGGGACATTATGGGACCTGTGCAGGACCCCAGTAGGGGTGTGCAGGACGTCGTAGATTGTGTGCAGGACCTTAGTAGGAGTGTGCAGGACATCATGAAACGTGTGCAGAACCGTAGTAGGAGTGTGGAGGAGATCATGGGACCTGTGCAGTACCCTAGCAGGGGTGTGTAGGACGTCGTAGAATGAGTGCAGGACCTCAGTAGGAGTGTGCAGAACATCAAGGATCTTGTGCAGGACCCCAGTAAGGGTGTGCAGGACGTAGTAGAATGTGTGCAGGATCTTAGTAGGAGTGTGCAGGACATCATGGGACCTGTGCAGGACCGTAGTTGGAGTGTGCAGGACATCATGGGACCTGTGCAGAACCCCAGTAGGGGTGTGCAGGACGTCGTAGAATGTGTGAAGGACCTTAGTAGGAGTGTGCAGGACATCAAGGAACTTGTGCAGGACCCCAGTAAGGGTGTGCAGGACGTAGTAAAATGTGTGCAGGACCTCAGTAGGGGTGTGCAGGACATCATGGAACGTGTGCAGGACCTTAGAAGGAGTGTGCAGTATACTTGTTCCAAATGAAATTCATTTCGATTATCCGACTTTTCGACTAAAGCCGGATATCGCACTTTTTCGAATACTCGACTTTTCGACTATAGTCGGATATCGCACTTTTTCGGATATTCGACTTTTCGACTATGGTCGGATATCGCACTTTTTCGAATATTCGACTTTTCGACAGTAGTCGGATATCGCCCTTTTTCGAATATTCGACATTTCGTTTGCAGCCGGATATCGCACTTTTTCGAATATTCGACTTTTCGACTGTAGTCGGATATGAGACTTTTTCGAATATTCGACTTTTCGACTATGGTCGGATATCGCACTTTTTCGAATATTCGACTTTTCGAATAAAAAGTCGACTTTTCGTCTGACTGAAACAGTCGGATACTCATTCGCTTATTCGATTTGGAACAAGTATAGTGTGCAGGACATCATGGAACCTGTGCAGGACCCCAGTAGGGGTGTGCAGGACGTCGTAGAATGTGTGCAGGACCTCATGGAACGTGTGCAGAACCGTAGTAGGAGTGTGGAGGAGATATGGGACTTGTGCAGAACCCCAGTAGGGGTGTGCAGGACGTCGTAGAATGTGTGCAGGACCTTAGTAGGAGTGTGCAGGACATCATGGGACCTGTGCAGGACCGTAGTTGGAGTGTGCAGGACATCATGGGACATGTGCAGAACCCCAGTAGGGGTGTGGAGGACGTCGTAGAATGTGTGAAGGACCTTAGTAGGAGTGTGCAGGACATCATGGGACCTGTGCAGGACCGTAGTAGGAGTGTGAAGGACATCATGGGACCTGTGAAGGACATCATGGGACCTGTGCAGGACCTTATTAGGAGTGTGCAAGACATCATGGGACCTTTACAGGACCTTAGTAGGAGTGTGCAGGACATCATGAGACCTGTCCAGAACCCCAGTAGGGGTGTGGAGGACGTAGTAGAATGTGTGCAGGACCTTAGTAGGAGTGTGCAGGACATCATGGGACCTGTGCAGGACCGTAGTAGGAGTGTGCAGGACATCCTGGGACCTGTGCAGAACCCCAGTAGGGGTGTGCAGGACGTTGTAGAATGTGTGCAGGACCTCGGTAAGAGTGTGCAGGACATCAAGAAACTTGTGCAGGACTCCAGCAAGGGTGTGCAGGACGTCGTAGAATGTGTGCAGGACCTTAGTAGGAGTGTGCAGGACATCAAGGAACTTGTGCAGGACCCCAGTAAGGGTGTGCAGGACGTAGTAGAATGTGTGCAGGACCTCAGTAGGAGTGTGCGGGACATTATGGGACCTGTGCAGGACCCCAGTAGGGGTGTGCAGGACGTCGTAGATTGTGTGCAGGACCTTAGTAGGAGTGGGCAGGACATCATGAAACGTGTGCAGAACCGTAGTAGGAGTGTGGAGGAGATCATGGGACCTGTGCAGTACCCTAGCAGGTGTGTGTAGGACGTCGTAGAATGAGTGCAGGACCTCAGTAGGAGTGTGCAGGACGTCAAGGAACTTGTGCAGGACCCCAGTAAGGGTGTGCAGGACGTAGTAGAATGTGCGCAGGACCTCAGAAGGAGTGTGCAGGACATCATGGAACGTGTGCAGAACCCCAGTGGGGGTGTGGAGGACGTCGTAGAATGTGTGAAGGACCTTAGTAGGAGTGTGCTGGACATCATGGGACCTGTGCAGGACCGTAGTAGGAGTGTGAAGGACATCATGGGACCTGTGAAGGACATCATGGGACCTGTGCAGGACCTTATTAGGAGTGTGCAAGACATCATGGGACCTGTACAGGACCGTAGTAGGAGTGTGCAGGACATCATGAGACCTGTCCAGAACCCCAGTAGGGGTGTGGAGGACGTAGTAGAATGTGTGCAGGACCTTAGTAGGAGTGTGCAGGACATCATGGGACCTGTGCAGGACCGTAGTAGGAGTGTGCAGGACATCCTGGGACCTGTGCAGAACCCCAGTAGGGGTGTGCAGGACGTTGTAGAATGTGTGCAGGACCTCGGTAAGAGTGTGCAGGACATCAAGAAACTTGTGCAGGACTCCAGCAAGGGTGTGCAGGACGTCGTAGGATGTGTGCAGGACCTTGGTAGGAGTGTGCAGGACATCAAGGAACTTGTGCAGGACCCCAGTAAGGGTGTGCAGGACGTAGTAGAATGTGTGCAGGACCTCAGTAGGAGTGTGCGGGACATTATGGGACCTGTGCAGGACCCCAGTAGGGGTGTGCAGGACGTCGTAGATTGTGTGCAGGACCTTAGTAGGAGTGGGCAGGACATCATGAAACGTGTGCAGAACCGTAGTAGGAGTGTGGAGGAGATCATGGGACCTGTGCAGTACCCTAGCAGGGGTGTGTAGGACGTCGTAGAATGAGTGCAGGACCTCAGTAGGAGTGTGCAGGACGTCAAGGAACTTGTGCAGGACCCCAGTAAGGGTGTGCAGGACGTAGTAGAATGTGCGCAGGACCTCAGAAGGAGTGTGCAGGACATCATGGAACGTGTGCAGGACCTTAGAAGGAGTGTGCAGTATACTTGTTCCAAATGAAATTCATTTCGAATATCCGACTTTTCGACTATAGTCGGATATCGCACTTTTTCGAATACTCGACTTTTCGACTATAGTCGGATATCGCACTTTTTCGAATATTCGACTTTTCGACTATGGTCGGATATCGCACTTTTTCGAATTTTCGACTTTTCGACTGTAGTCGGATATCGCCCTTTTTCAATTATTCGACTTTTCATTTGTAGTCGGATATCGCACTTTTTCGAATATTCGACTTTTCGACTGTAGTCGGATATGAGACTTTTTCGAATATTCGACTTTTCGACTATAGTCGGATATCGCACTTTTTCGAATATCCGACTTTTCGAATAAAAAGTCGACTTTTTTATCTGACTGAAACAGTCGGATACTCATTCGCTTATTCGATTTGGAACAAGTATAGTGTGCAGGACATCATGGAACCTGTGCAGGACCCCAGTAGGGGTGTGCAGGACGTCGTAGAATGTGTGCAGGACCTCATGGAACGTGTGCAGGACCTTAGAAGGAGTGTGCAGTATACTTGTTCCAAATGAAATTCATTTCGAATATCCGACTTTTCGACTATAGTCGGATATCGCACTTTTTCGAATACTCGACTTTTCGACTATAGTCGGATATCGCACTTTTTCGAATACTCGACTTTTCGACTATAGTCGGATATCGCACTTTTTCGAATATTCGACTTTTCGACTATGGTCGGATATCGCTCTGTTTCGAATATTCGACTTTTCGACTGTAGTCGGATATCGCCCTTTTTCGAATATTCGACTTCTCGACTATAGTCGGATATCGCACTTTTTCGAATATCCGACTTTTCGAATAAAAAGTCGACTTTTTTATCTGACTGAAACAATCGGATACTCATTCGCTTATTCGATTTGGAACAAGTATAGTGTGCAGGACATCATGGAACCTGTGCAGGACCCCAGTAGGGGTGTGCAGGACGTCGTAGAATGTGTGCAGGACCTTATGGAACGTATGCAGAACCGTAGTAGGAGTGTGGAGGAGATCATGAGACTTGTGCAGAACCCCAGTAGGGGTGTGCAGGACGTCGTAGAATGAGTGCAGAACATCAGTAGGAGTGTGCAGGACATCAAGGAACTCGTGCAGGACCCCAATAAGGGTGTGCAGGACGTAGTAGAATGTGTGCAGGACCTCGGTAGGAGAGTGCAGGACATCATGGGACCTGTGCAGGACCCTAGTAGGAGTGTGCAGAACGTCGTAGAATGTGTGCAGGACCTGACTAGGAGAGTGCAGGACATCATGGGACCTGTGCAGGATCCCAGTAGGGGTGTGCAGAACGTCGTAGAATGTGTGCAGGACCTTAGTAGGAGTGTGGAGGACATCATGGGACCTGTGCAGGACCGTAGTAGGAGTGTGCAGGACATCATGGGACCTGTGCAGGACCCCAGTAGGGGTGTGCAAGACGTCGTAGAATGTGTGAAGGACCTTAGTAGGAGTGTGCAGGACATCATGGGACCTGTGCAGGACCGTAGTAGGAGTGTGCAGAACGTCGTAGAATGTGTGCAGGACCTTAGTAGGAGTGTGCAGAAAATCATGGAACGTGTGCAGGACCTCTATAGAGGTGTGCAGGACATCATGGAACGTTTGTAGGATCCCAATAGAGGCGTGTAGGACATCATGGAACGTGTGCAGGACCCTAGTAGTGGTGTGCAGGACCTTAAAAGGAGTGTGCAGGACATCGTGGAAAATGTGCAGGACCCCAGTAAGGGTGTGCAGGACGTCGTAGAATGTGTGCAGGACCTTAGTAGGAGTGTGCAGGACATCATGGGACCTGTGCAGGACCGTAGTTGGAGTGTGCAGGACATCATGGGAGATGTGCAGAGCCCCAGTAGGGGTGTGCAGGACGTCGTAGAATGTGTGAAGGACCTTAGTAGGAGTGTGCAGGACATCATGGGACCTGTGCAGGACCGTAGTAGGAGTGTGAAGGACATCATGGGACCTGTGCAGGACCTTACTAGGAGTGTGCAGGACATCATGGGACCTGTGCAGGACCGTAGTAGGAGTGTGCAGGACATCATGGGACCTGTGAAGGACCGTAGTTGGAGTGTGCAGGACATCATGGGACCTGTGCAGGACCCCAGTAGGGGTGTGCAGGACGTCATAGAATGTGTGAAGGACCTTAGTAGGAGTGCGCAGGACATCATGGGACCTGTGCAGGACCGTAGTAGGAGTGTGAAGGACATCATGGGATCTGTGCAGGACCTTATTAGGAGTGTGCAGGACATCATGGGACCTGTGCATGACCCCAGTAGGGGTGTGCAGAACGTCGTAGAATGTGTGCAGGACCTTAGTAGGAGTGTGCAGAAAATCATGGAACGTGTGCAGGACCTCTATAGAGGTGTGCAGGACATCATGGAACGTTTGTAGGATCCCAATAGAGGCGTGTAGGACATCATGAAACGTGTGCAGGACCCTAGTAGTGGTGTGCAGGACCTTAAAAGGAGTGTGCAGGACATCGTGGAAAATGTGCAGGACCCCAGTAAGGGTGTGCAGGACGTCGTAGAATGTGTGCAGGGCCTTAGTAGGAGTGTGCAGGACATCATGGGACCTGTGCAGGACCGTAGTTGGAGTGTGCAGGACATCATGGGAGCTGTGCAGAACCCCAGTAGGGGTGTGCAGGACGTCGTAGAATGTGTGAAGGACCTTAGTAGGAGTGTGCAGGACATCATGGGACCTGTGCAGGACCGTAGTAGGAGTGTGAAGGACATCATGGGACCTGTGCAGGACCTTACTAGGAGTGTGCAGGACATCATGGGACCTGTGCAGGACCGTAGTAGGAGTGTGCAGGACATCATGAGACCTGTCCAGAACCCCAGTAGGGGTGTGGAGGACGTCGTAGAATGTGTGCAGGACCCCAGTAGGGGTGTGCAGAACGTCGTAGAATGTGTGCGGGACCTTAGTAGGAGTGTGCAGGACATCATGGGCCCTGTGCATGACCCCAGTAGGGGTGTGCAGAACGTCGTAGAATGTGTGCAGGACCTTAGTAGGAGTGTGCAGAAAATCATGTAACGTGTGCAGGATCCCTATAGAGGTGTGCAGGACATCATGGAACGTTTGTAGGATCCCAATAGAGGTGTGTAGGACATCATGGAACGTGTGCAGGACCCTAGTAGTGGTGTGCAGGACCTTAGTAGGAGTGTGCAGGACATCGTGGAAAATGTGCAGGACCCCAGTAAGGGTGTGCAGGACGTCGTAGAATGTGTGCAGGACCTTAGTAGGAGTGTGCAGGACGTCGTAGAATGTGTGCAGGACCTCATGGAACGTGTGCAGAACCGTAGTAGGAGTGTGGAGGAGATCATGGGACCTGTGCAGGACCCCAGTGTGGTGTGCAGGACGTCGTAGATTGTGTGCAGGACCTCAGTAGGAGTGTGCTGGACATCATGGAACCTGTGCAGGACCCCAGTAGGGGTGTGCAGGACGTCGTGGAATGTGTGCAGGACCTCGGTAAGAGAGTGCAAGACATCATGGGACCTGTGCAGGACCCTAGTAGGAGTGTGCAGAACGTCGTAGAATGTGTGCAGGACCTGACTAGGAGAGTGCAGGACATCATGGGACCTGTGCAGGATCCCAGTAGGGGTGTGCAGAACGTCGTAGAATGTGTGCAGGACCTTAGTAGGAGTGTGGAGGACATCATGGGACCTGTGCAGGACCCAAGTAGGGGTGTGCAGAACGTCGTAGAATGTGTGCGGGACCTTAGTAGGAGTGTGCAGGACATCATGGGACCTGTGCATGACCCCAGTAGGGGTGTGCAGAACGTCGTAGAATGTGTGCAGGACCTTAGTAGGAGTGTGCAGAAAATCATGGAACGTGGGCAGGATCTCTATAGAGGTGTGCAGGACATCATGGAACGTTTGTAGGATCCCAATAGAGGTGTGTAGGACATCATGGAACGTGTGCAGGACCCTAGTAGTGGTGTGCAGGACCTTAGTAGGAGTGTGCAGGACATCGTGGAAAATGTGCAGGACCCCAGTAAGGGTGTGCAGGACGTCGTAGAATGTGTGCAGGACCTTAGTAGGAGTGTGCAGGACATCATGGGACCTGTGCAGGACCGTAGTTGGAGTGTGCAGGACATCATGGGACCTGTGCAGGACCCCAGTAGGGGTGTGCAGGACGTCGTAGAATGTGTGAAGGACCTTAGTAGGAGTGTGCAGGACATCATGGGACCTGTGCAGGACCGTAGTAGGAGTGTGAAGGACGTCATGGGATCTGTGCAGGACCTTATTAGGAGTGTGCAGGACATCATGGGACCTGTGCATGACCCCAGTAGGGGTGTGCAGAACGTCGTAGAATGTGTGCAGGACCTTAGTAGGAGTGTGCAGAAAATCATGGAACGTGTGCAGGACCTCTATAGAGGTGTGCAGGACATCATGGAACGTTTGTAGGATCCCAATAGAGGCGTGTAGGACATCATGGAACGTGTGCAGGACCTTAAAAGGAGTGTGCAGGACATCGTGGAAAATGTGCAGGACCCCAGTAAAGGTGTGCAGGACGTCGTAGAATGTGTGCAGGACCTTAGTAGGAGTGTGCAGGACATCATGGGACCTGTGCAGGACCGTAGTTGGAGTGTGCAGGACATCAATCATGGGAGCTGTGCAGAACCCCAGTAGGGGTGTGCAGGACGTCATAGAATGAGTGCAGAACCTCAGTAAGAGTGTGCAGGACATCAAGGAACTCGTGCAGGACCCCAATAAGGGTGTGCAGGACGTAGTAGAATGTGTGCAGGACCTTAGTAGGAGTATGCAGGACATTATGGGACCTGTGCAGGACCCCAGTGTGGTGTGCAGGACGTCGTAGATTGTGTGCAGGACCTCAGTAGGAGTGTGCTGGACATCATGGAACCTGTGCAGGACCCCAGTAGGGGTGTGCAGGACGTCGTGGAATGTGTGCAGGACCTCGGTAGGAGAGTGCAGGACATCATGGGACCTGTGCAGGACCCTAGTAGGAGTGTGCAGAACGTCGTAGAATGTGTGCAGGACCTGACTAGGAGAGTGCAGGACATCATGGGACCTGTGCAGGATCCCAGTAGGGGTGTGCAGAACGTCGTAGAATGTGTGCAGGACCTTAGTAGGAGTGTGGAGGACATCATGGGACCTGTGCAGGACCCCATTAGGGGTGTGCAGAACGTCGTAGAATGTGTGCGGGACCTTAGTAGGAGTGTGCAGGACATCATGGGACCTGTGCATGACCCCAGTAGGGGTGTGCAGAACGTCGTAGAATGTGTGCAGGACCTTAAAAGGAGTGTGCAGAAAATCATGGAACGTGTGCAGGATCTCTATAGAGGTGTGCAGGACATCATGGAACGTTTGTAGGATCCCAATAGAGGTGTGTAGGACATCATGGAACGTGTGCAGGACCCTAGTAGTGGTGTGCAGGACCTTAGTAGGAGTGTGCAGGACATCGTGGAAAATGTGCAGGACCCCAGTAAGGGTGTGCAGGACGTCGTAGAATGTGTGCAGGACCTTTGTAGGAGTGTGCAGGACATCATGGGACCTGTGCAGGACCGTAGTAGGAGTGTGCAGGACATCATGAGACCTGTCCAGAACCCCAGTAGGGGTGTGGAGGACGTCGTAGAATTTGTGCAGGACCCCAGTAGGGGTGTGCAGAACGTCGTAGAATGTGTGCGGGACCTTAGTAGGAGTGTGCAGGACATCATGGGCCCTGTGCATGACCCCAGTAGGAGTGTGCAGGACGTCGTAGAATGTGTGCAGGACCTCATGGAACGTGTGCAGAACCGTAGTAGGAGTGTGGAGGAGATCATGGGACTTGTGCAGAACCTCAGTAGGGGTGTGCAGGACGTCGTAGAATGAGTGCAGAACCTCAGTAGGAGTGTGCAGGACATCAAGGAACTCGTGCAGCACCCCAATAAGGGTGTGCAGGACGTAGTAGAATGTGTGCAGGACCTTAGTAGGAGTATGCAGGACATTATGGGACCTGTGCAGGACCCCAGTGTGGTGTGCAGGACGTCGTAGATTGTGTGCAGGACCCCAGTAAGGGTGTGCAGGACGTCGTAGAATGTGTGCAGGACCTTAGTAGGAGTGTGCAGGACATCATGGGACCTGTGCAGGACCGTAGTTGGAGTGTGCAGGACATCATGGGACCTGTGCAGGACCCTAGTAGGAGTGTGCAGAACGTCGTAGAATGTGTGCAGGACCTGACTAGGAGAGTGCAGGACATCATGGGACCTGTGCAGGATCCCAGTAGGGGTGTGCAGAACGTCGTAGAATGTGTGCAGGACCTTAGTAGGAGTGTGGAGGACATCATGGGACCTGTGCAGGACCCCAGTAGGGGTGTGCAGAACGTCGTAGAATGTGTGCGTGACCTTAGTAGGAGTGTGCAGGACATCATGGGACCTGTGCATGACCCCCAGTAGAAGTGTGCAGAACGTCGTAGAATGTGTGCAGGACCTTAGTAGGAGTGTGCAGAAAATCATGGAACGTGTGCAGGATCTCTATAGAGGTGTGCAGGACATCATGGAACGTTTGTAGGATCCCAATAGAGGTGTGTAGGACATCATGGAACGTGTGCAGGACCCTAGTAGTGGTGTGCAGGACCTTAGTAGGAGTGTGCAGGACATCGTGGAAAATGTGCAGGACCCCAGTAAGGGTGTGCAGGACGTCGTAGAATGTGTGCAGGACCTTAGTAGGAGTGTGCAGGACATCATGGGACCTGTGCAGGACCGTAGTTGGAGTGTGCAGGACATCATGGGACCTGTGCAGGACCCCAGTAGGGGTGTGCAGGACGTCGCAGAATGTGTGAAGGACCTTAGTAGGAGTGTGCAGGACATCATGGGACCTGTGCAGGACCGTAGTAGGAGTGTGAAGAACATCATGGGATCTGTGCAGGACCTTATTAGGAGTGTGCAGGACATCATGGGACCTGTGCATGACCTCATGGAACGTGTGCAGAACCGTAGTAGGAGTGTGGAGGAGATCATGGGACTTGTGCAGAACCCCAGTAGGGGTGTGCAGGACGTCGTAGAATGAGTGCAGAACCTCAGCAGGAGTGTGCAGGACATCAAGGAACTCGTGCAGGACCCCAATAAGGGTGTGCAGGACGTAGTATACTGTGTGCAGGACCTTATAGGAGTATGCAGGACATTATGGGACCTGTGCAGGACCCCAGTGTGGTGTGCAGGACGTCGTAGATTGTGTGCAGGACCTCAGTAGGAGTGTGCTGGACATCATGGAACCTGTGCAGGACCCCAGTAGGGGTGTGCAGGACGTCATGGAATGTGTGCAGGACCTCGGTAGGAGAGTGCAGGACATCATGGGACCTGTGCAGGACCCTAGTAGGAGTGTGCAGAACGTCGTAGAATGTGTGCAGGACCTGACTAGGAGAGTGCAGGACATCATGGGACCTGTGCAGGATCCCAGTAGGGGTGTGCAGAACGTCGTAGAATGTGTGCAGGACCTTAGTAGGAGTGTGGAGGACATCATGGGACCTGTGCAGGACCCCAGTAGGGGTGTGCAGAACGTCGTAGAATGTGTGCGGGACCTTAGTAGGAGTGTGCAGGACATCATGGGACCTGTGCATGACCCCAGTAGGGGAGTGCAGAACGTCGTAGAATGTGTGCAGGACCTTAGTAGGAGTGTGCAGAAAATCATGGAACGTGTGCAGGATCTCTATAGAGGTATGCAGGACATCATGGAACGTTTGTAGGATCCCAATAGAGGTGTGTAGGACATCATGGAACGTGTGCAGGACCCTAGTAGTGGTGTGCAGGACCTTAGTAGGAGTGTGCAGGACATCGTGGAAAATGTGCAGGACCCCAGTAAGGGTGTGCAGGACGTCGTAGAATGTGTGCAGGACCTTAGTAGGAGTGTGCAGGACATCATGGGACCTGTGCAGGACCGTAGTTGGAGTGTGCAGGACATCATGGGACCTGTGCAGGAGCCCAGTAGGGTGTTCAAGACGTCCTGGAATGTGTGAAGGACCTTAGTAGGAGTGTGCAGGACATCATGGGACCTGTGCAGGACCGTAGTAGGAGTGTGAAGAACATCATGGGATCTGTGCAGGACCTTATTAGGAGTGTGCAGGACATCATGGGACCTGTGCATGACCCCAGTAGGGGTGTGCAGAACGTCATAGAATGTGTGCAGGACCTTAGTAGGAGTGTGCAGAAAATCATGGAACGTGTGCAGGACCTCTATAGAGGTGTGCAGGACATCATGGAACGTTTGTAGGATCCCAATAGAGGCGTGTAGGACATCATGGAACGTGTGCAGGACCCTAGTAGTGGTGTGCAGGACCTTAAAAGGAGTGTGCAGGACATCGTGGAAAATGTGCAGGACCCCAGTAAGGGTGTGCAGGACGTCGTAGAATGTGTGCAGGACCTTAGTAGGAGTGTGCAGGACATCATGGGACCTGTGCAGGACCGTAGTTGGAGTGTGCAGGACATCATGGGAGCTGTGCAGAACCCCAGTAGGGGTGTGCAGGACGTCGTAGAATGTGTGAAGGACCTTAGTAGGAGTGTGCAGGACATCATGGGACCTGTGCAGGACCGTAGTAGGAGTGTGAAGGACATCATGGGACCTGTGCAGGACCGTAGTTGGAGTGTGCAGGACATCATGGGACCTGTGCAGGACCCCAGTAGGGGTGTGCAGGACGTCGTAGAATGTGTGAAGGACCTTAGTAGGAGTGTGCAGGACATCATGGGACCTGTGCAGGACCGTAGTAGGAGTGTGAAGGACATCATGGGATCTGTGCAGGACCTTATTAGGAGTGTGCAGGACATCATGGGACCTGTGCATGACCCCAGTAGGGGTGTGCAGAACGTCGTAGAATGTGTGCAGGACCTTAGTAGGAGTGTGCAGAAAATCATGGAACGTGTGCAGGACCTCTATAGAGGTGTGCAGGACATCATGGAACGTTTGTAGGATCCCAATAGAGGCGTGTAGGACATCATGGAACGTGTGCAGGACCCTAGTAGTGGTGTGCAGGACCTTAAAAGGAGTGTGCAGGACATCGTGGAAAATGTGCAGGACCCCAGTAAGGGAGTGCAGGACGTCGTAGAATGTGTGCAGGACCTTAGTAGGAGTGTGCAGAACATCATGGGACCTGTGCAGGACCGTAGTTGGAGTGTGCAGGACATCATGGGAGCTGTGCAGAACCCCAGGAGGGGTGTGCAGGACGTCGGAGAATGTGGGAAGGACCTTAGTAGGAGTGTGCAGGACATCATGGGACCTGTGCAGGACCGTAGTAGGAAGTGTGAAGGACATCATGGGACCTGTGCAGGACCTTACTAGGAGTGTGCAGGACATCATGGGACCTGTGCAGGACCGTAGTAGGAGTGTGCAGGACATCATGAGACCTGTCCAGAACCCCAGTAGGGGTGTGGAGGACGTCGTAGAATGTGTGCAGGACCCCAGTAGGGGTGTGCAGAACGTCGTAGAATGTGTGCGGGACCTTAGTAGGAGTGTGCAGGACATCATGGGCCCTGTGCATGACCCCAGTAGGGGTGTGCAGAACGTCGTAGAATGTGTGCAGGACCTTAGTAGGATTGTGCAGAAATTCATGGAACGTGTGCAGGATCCCTATAGAGGTGTGCAGGACATCATGGAACGTTTGTAGGATCCCAATAGAGGTGTGTAGGACATCATGGAACGTGTGCAGGACCCTAGTAGTGGTGTGCAGGACCTTAGTAGGAGTGTGCAGGACATCGTGGAAAATGTGCAGGACCCCAGTAAGGGTGTGCAGGACGTCGTAGAATGTGTGCAGGACCTTAGTAGGAGTGTGCAGAACGTCGTAGAATGTGTGCAGGACCTCATGGAACGTGTGCAGAACCGTAGTAGGAGTGTGGAGGAGATCATGGGACTTGTGCAGAACCCCAGTAGGGGTGTGCAGGACGTCGTAGAATGAGTGCAGAACTTCAGTAAGAGTGTGCAGGACATCAAGGAACTCGTGCAGGACCCCAATAAGGGTGTGCAGGACGTAGTAGAATGTGTGCAGGACCTTAGTAGGAGTATGCAGGACATTATGGGACCTGTGCAGGACCCCAGCGTGGTGTGCAGGACGTCGTAGATTGTGTGCAGGACCTCAGTAGGAGTCTGCAGGACATCATGGAACCTGTGCAGGACCCCAGTAGGGGTGTGCAGGACGTGGTGGAATGTGTGCAGGACCTCGGTAGGAGAGTGCAGGACATCATGGAACCTGTGCAGGACCCCAGTAGGAGTGTGCAGAACGTCGTAGAATGTGTGCAGGACCTGACTAGGAGAGTGCAGGACATCATGGGACCTGTGCAGGATCCCAGTAGGGGTGTGCAGAACGTCGTAGAATGTGTGCAGGACCTTAATAGGAGTGCGGAGGACATCATGGGACCTGTGCAGGACCCCAGTAGGGGTGTGCAGAACGTCGTAGAATGTGTGCGGGACCTTAGTAGGAGTGTGCAGGACATCATGGGACCTGTGCATGACCCCAGTAGGGGTGTGCAGAACGTCGTAGAATGTGTGCAGGACCTTAGTAGGAGTGTGCAGAAAATCATGGAACGTGTGCAGGACCTCAGTAGGAGTGTGCTGGACATCATGGAACCTGTGCAGGACCCCAGTAGGGGTGTGAAGGACGTCGTGGAATGTGTGCAGGACCTCGGTAGGAGAGTGCAGGACATCATGGGACCTGTGCAGGACCCCAGTAGGAGTGTGCAGAACGTCGTAGAATGTGTGCAGGACCTGACTAGGAGAGTGCAGGACATCATGGGACCTGTGCAGGATCCCAGTAGGGGTGTGCAGAACGTCGTAGAATGTGTGCAGGACCTTAGTAGGAGTGTGGAGGACATCATGGGACCTGTGCAGGACCCCAGTAGGGGTGTGCAGAACGTCGTAGAATGTGTGCGGGACCTTAGTAGGAGTGTGCAGGACATCATGGGACCTGTGCATGACCCCAGTAGGGGTGTGCAGAACGTTGTAGAATGTGTGCAGGACCTTAGTAGGAGTGTGCAGGACATCATGGGACCTGTGCAGGACCCCAGTAGGGGTGTGCAGAACGTCGTAGAATGTGTGCAGGACCTTAGTAGGATTGTTCAGAAAATCATGGAACGTGTGCAGGATCCCTATAGAGGTGTGCAGGACATCATGGAACGTTTGTAGGATCCCAATAGAGGTGTGTAGGACATCATGGAACGTGTGCAGGACCCTAGTAGTGGTGTGCAGGACCTTAGTAGGAGTGTGCAGGACATCGTGGAAAATGTGCAGGACCCCAGTAAGGGTGTGCAGGACGTCGTAGAATGTGTGCAGGACCTTAGTAGGAGTGTGCAGAACGTCGTAGAATGTGTGCAGGACCTCATGGAACGTGTGCAGAACCGTAGTAGGAGTGTGGAGGAGATCATGTGACTTGTGCAGAACCCCAGTAGGGGTGTGCAGGACGTCGTAGAATGAGTGCAGAACTTCAGTAAGAGTGTGCAGGACATCAAGGAACTCGTGCAGGACCCTAATAAGGGTGTGCAGGACGTAGTAGAATGTGTGCAGGACCTTAGTAGGAGTATGCAGGACATTATGGGACCTGTGCAGGACCCCAGCGTGGTGTGCAGGACGTCGTAGATTGTGTGCAGGACCTCAGTAGGAGTCTGCAGGACATCATGGAACCTGTGCAGGACCCCAGTAGGGGTGTGCAGGACGTGGTGGAATGTGTGCAGGACCTCGGTAGGAGAGTGCAGGACATCATGGGACCTGTGCAGGACCCCAGTAGGAGTGTGCAGAACGTCGTAGAATGTGTGCAGGACCTGACTAGGAGAGTGCAGGACATCATGGGACCTGTGCAGGATCCCAGTAGGGGTGTGCAGAACGTCGTAGAATGTGTGCAGGACCTTAATAGGAGTGTGGAGGACATCATGGGACCTGTGCAGGACCCCAGTAGGGGTGTGCAGAACGTCGTAGAATGTGTGCGGGACCTTAGTAGGAGTGTGCAGGACATCATGGGACCTGTGCATGACCCCAGTAGGGGTGTGCAGAACGTCGTAGAATGTGTGCAGAACCTTAGTAGGAGTGTGCAGAAAATCATGGAACGTGTGCAGGATCCCTATAGAGGTGTGCAGGACATCATGGAACGTTTGTAGGATCCCAATAGAGGTGTGTAGGACATCATGGAACGTGTGCAGGACCCTAGTAGTGGTGTGCAGGACCTTAGTAGGAGTGTGCAGGACATCGTGGAAAGTGTGCAGGACCCCAGTAAGGGTGTGCAGGACGTCGTAGAATGTGTGCAGGACCTTAGTAGGAGTGTGCAGGACATCATGGGACCTGTGCAGGACCGTAGTTGGAGTGTGCAGGACATCATGGGACTTGTGCAGAATCCCAGTAGGGGTGTGCAGGACGTCGTAGAATGTGTGAAGCACCTTAGTAGGAGTGTGCAGGACATCATGGGACCTGTGCAGGACCGTAGTAGGAGTGTGAAGGACATCATGGGATCTGTGCAGGACCTTATTAGGAGTGTGCAGGACATCATGGGACCTGTGCATGACCCCAGTAGGGGTGTGCAGAACGTCGTAGAATGTGTGCAGGACCTTAGTAGGAGTGTGCAGAAAATCATGGAACGTGTGCAGAATCTCTATAGAGGTGTGCAGGACATCATGGAACGTTTGTAGAATCCCAATAGAGGTGTGTAGGACATCATGGAACGTGTGCAGGACCCTAGTAGTGGTGTACAGGACCTTAAAAGGAGTGTGCTGGACATCGTGGAAAATGTGCAGGACCCCAGTAAGGGTGTGCAGGACGTCGTAGAATGTGTGCAGGACCTTAGTAGGAGTGTGCAGGACATCATGGGACTTGTGCAGGACCGTAGTTGGAGTGTGCAGGACATTATGGGACCTGTGCAGAACCCCAGTAGGGGTGTGCAGGACATCATGAGACCTGTCCAGAACCCCAGTAGGGGTGTGGAGGACGTCGTAGAATGTGTGCAGGACCTTAGTAGGAGTGTGAAGGACATCATGGGACCTGTGCAGGACCTTACTAGGAGAGTGCAGGAGCAGGACATCATGGGACCTTTGCAGGACCGTAGTAGGAGTGTGCAGGACATCATGAGACCTGTTCAGAACCTCAGTAGGGGTGTGCAGAACGTCGTAGAATGTGTGCGGGACCTTAGTAGGAGTGTGCAGGACATCATGGGACCTGTGCATGACCCCACTAGGGGTGTGCAGAACGTCGTAGAATGTGTGCAGGACCTTAGTAGGAGTGTGCAGAAAATCACGGAACGTGTGCAGGATCCCTATAGAGGTGTGCAGGACATCATGGAACGTTTGAAGGATCCCAATAGAGGTGTGTAGGACATCATGGAACGTGTGCAGGACCCTAGTAGTAGTGTGCAGGACCTTAGTAGGAGTGTGCAGGACATCGTGGAAAATGTGCAGTACCCCTGTAAGGGTGTGCAGGACGTCGTAGAATGTGTGCAGGACCTTAGTAGGAGTGTGCAGGACATCATGGGACCTGTGCAGGACCGTAGTTGGAGTGTGCAGGACATCATGGGACCTGTGCAGAACCCCAGTAGGGGTGTGCAGGACGTCGTAGAATGTGTGAAGGACCTTAGTAGGAGTTTCTGGACATCATGGGACCTGTGCACGACCCCAGTAGGGGTGTGCAGAACGTCGTAGAATGTGTGCAGGACCTTAGTAGGAGTGGGCAGAAAATCATGGAACGTGTGCAGGATCTCTATAGAGGTGTGCAGGACATCATGGAGCTTTTGTAGGATCCCAATAGAGGTGTGTAGGACATCATGGAACGTGTGCAGGACCCTAGTAGTGGTGTGCAGGACCTTAAAAGGAGTGTGCAGGACATCGTGGAAAATGTGACCCCAGTAAGGGTGTGCAGGACGTCGTAGAATGTGTGCAGGACCTTATTAGGAGTGTGCAGGACATCATGGGACCTGTGCAGGACCGTAGTTGGAGTGTGCAGGACATCATGGGACCTGTGCAGAACCCCAGTAGGGGTGTGCAGGTCGTCGTAGAATGTGTGAAGGACCTTAGTAGGAGTGTGCAGGACATCATGGGACCTGTGCAGGACCGTAGTAGGAGTGTGAAGGACATCATGGGACCTGTGCAGGACCTTACTAGGAGTGTGCAGGACATTATGGGACCTGTGCAGGACCGTAGTAGGAGTGTGCAGGACATCATGAGACCTGTCCAGAACCCCAGTAGGGGTGTGGAGGACGTCGTAGAATGTGTGCAGGACCTTAGTAGGAGTGTGCAGGACATCATGAGACCTGTCCAGAACCCCAGTAGGGGTGTGCAGGACGTCGTAGAGTGATGGCAGGACCTCAGCAGGAGTGTGCAGGACATCAAGGAAATTGTGCAGGATCCCAGTAAGGGTGTGCAGGACGAAGTAGAGTGTGTGCAGGACCTCAGTAGGAGTGTGCGGGACATTATGGGACCTGTGCAGGACCCCAGTAGGGGTGTGCAGGACGTCGTAGATTGTGTGCAGGACCTTAGTAGGAGTGTGCAGGACATCATGAAACGTGTGCAGAACCGTAGTAGGAGTGTGGAGGAGATCATAGGACCTGTGCAGTACCCTAGTAGGGGTGTGTAGGACGTCGTAGAATGAGTGCAGGACCTCAGTAGGAGTGTGCAGGACATCAAGGAACTTGTGCAGGACCCCAGTAAGGGTGTGCAGGACGTAGTAGAATGTGTGCAGGACCTCAGTAGGAGTGTGCAGGACATCATGGAACGTGTGCAGGACCTTAGAAGGAGTGTGCAGTATACTTGTTCCAAATGAAATTCATTTCGAATATCCGACTTTTCGACTATAGTCGGATATCGCACTTTTTCGAATACTCGACTTTTCGACTATAGTCGGATATCGCACTTTTTCGAAGATTCGACTTTTCGACTATGGTCGGATATCGCACTTTTTCGAATTTTCGACTTTTCGACTGTAGTCGGATATCGCCCTTTTTCGAATATTCGACTTTTCGTTTGTAGTCGGATATCGCACTTTTTCGAATATTCGACTTTTCGACTGTAGTCGGATATCGCACTTTTTCGAATATCCGACTTTTCGAATAAAAAGTCGACTTTTTTATCTGACTGAAACAGTCGGATACTCATTCGCTTATTCGATTTGGAACAAGTATAGTGTGCAGGACATCATGGAACCTGTGCAGGACCCCAGTAGGGGTGTGCAGGACGTCGTAGAATGTGTGCAGGACCTCATGGAACGTGTGCAGGACCTTAGAAGGAGTGTGCAGTATACTTGTTCCAAATGAAATTCATTTCGAATATCCGACTTTTCGACTATAGTCGGATATCGCACTTTTTCGAATACTCGACTTTTCGACTATAGTCGGATATCGCCCTTTTTCGAATATTCGACTTTTCGTTTGAAGTCGGATATCGCACTTTTTCGAATATTCGACTTTTCGACTGTAGACGGATATGAGACTTTTTCGAATATTCGACTTTTCGACTATAGTCGGATATCGCACTTTTTCGAATATCCGACTTTTCGAATAAAAAGTCGACTTTTTTATCTGACTGAAACAGTCGGATACTCATTCGCTTATTCGATTTGGAACAAGTATAGTGTGCAGGACATCATGGAACCTGTGCAGGACCCCAGTAGGGGTGTGCAGGACGTCGTAGAATGTGTGCAGGACCTTATGGAACGTGTGCAGAACCGTAGTAGGAGTGTGGAGGAGATCATGAGACTTGTGCAGAACCCCAGTAGGGGTGTGCAGGACGTCGTAGAATGAGTGCAGAACATCAGTAGGAGTGTGCAGGACATCAAGGAAAATCGTGCAGGACCCCAGTAAGGGTGTGCAGGACGTCGTAGAATGTGTGCAGGACCTTAGTAGGAGTGTGCAGGACATCATGGGACCTGTGCAGGACCGTAGTTGGAGTGTGCAGGACATCATGGGACCTGTGCAGGACCCCAGTAGGGGTGTGCAGGACGTCGCAGAATGTGTGAAGGACCTTAGTAGGAGTGTGCAGGACATCATGGGACCTGTGCAGGACCGTAGTAGGAGTGTGAAGGACATCATGGGATCTGTGCAGGACCTTATTAGGAGTGTGCAGGACATCATGGGACCTGTGCATGACCCCAGTAGGGGTGTGCAGAACGTCGTAGAATGTGTGCAGGACCTTAGTAGGAGTGTGCAGAAAATCATGGAACGTGTGCAGGACCTCTATAGAGGTGTGCAGGACCCTAGTAGTGGTGTGCAGGACCTTAAAAGGAGTGTGCAGGACATCGTGGAAAATGTGCAGGACCCCAGTAAGGGTGTGCAGGACCTTAGTAGGAGTGTGCAGGACATCATGGGACCTGTGCAGGACCGTAGTTGGAGTGTGCAGGACATCATGGGAGCTGTGCAGAACCCCAGTAGGGGTGTGCAGGACGTCGTAGAATGTGTGAAGGACCTTAGTAGGAGTGTGCAGGACATCATGGGACCTGTGCAGGACCGTAGTAGGAGTGTGAAGGACATCATGGGACCTGTGCAGGACCTTACTAGGAGTGTGCAGGACATCATGGGACCTGTGCAGGACCGTAGTAGGAGTGTGCAGGACATCATGAGACCTGTCCAGAACCCCAGTAGGGGTGTGGAGGACGTCGTAGAATGTGTGCAGGACCTCGGTAGGAGAGTGCAGGACATCATGGGACCTGTGCATGACCCCAGTAGGAGTGTGCAGAACGTCGTAGATTGTGTGCAGGACCTCAGTAGGAGTGTGCAGGACATCATGGAACCTGTGCAGAACCCCAGTAGGGGTGTGCAGGACGTCGTAGAATGTGTGAAGGACCTTAGTAGGAGTGTGCAGAAAATTATGGAACGTGTGCAGGATCCCTATAGAGGTGTGCAGGACATCATGGAACGTTTGTAGGATCCCAATAGAGGTGTGTAGGACATCATGGAACGTGTGCAGGACCCTAGTAGTGGTGTGCAGGACCTTAGTAGGAGTGTGCAGGACATCGTGGAAAATGTGCAGGACCCCAGTAAGGGTGTGCAGGACGTCGTAGAATGTGTGCAGGACCTTAGTATGAGTGTGTAGGACGTCGTAGAATGTGTGCAGGACCTCATGGAACGTGTGCAGGACCTTAGTAGGAGTATGCAGGACATTATGGGACCTGTGCAGGACCCCAGTGTGGTGTGCAGGACGTCGTAGATTGTGTGCAGGACCTCAGTAGGAGTGTGCAGGACATCATGGAACCTGTGCAGGACCCCAGTAGGGGTGTGCAGGACGTGGTGGAATGTGTGCAGGACCTCGGTAGGAGAGTGCAGGACATCATGGGACCTGTGCAGGACCCCAGTAGGAGTGTGCAGAACGTCGTAGAATGTGTGCAGGACCTGACTAGGAGAGTGCAGGACATCATGGGACCTGTGCAGGATCCCAGTAGGGGTGTGCAGAACGTCGTAGAATGTGTGCAGGACCTTAGTAGGAGTGTGGAGGACATCATGGGACCTGTGCAGGACCCCAGTAGGGGTGTGCAGAACGTCGTAGAATGTGTGCGGGACCTTAGTAGGAGTGTGCAGGACATCATGGGACCTGTGCATGACCCCAGTAGGGGTGTGCAGAACGTCGTAGAATGTGTGCAGGACCTTAGTAGGAATGTGCAGAAAATCATGGAACGTGTGCAGGATCCCTATAGAGGTGTGCAGGACATCATGGAACGTTTGTAGGATCCCAATAGAGGTGTGTAGGACATCATGGAACGTGTGCAGGACCCTAGTAGTGGTGTGCAGGACCTTAGTAGGAGTGTGCAGGACATCGTGGAAAATGTGCAGGACCCCAGTAAGGGTGTGCAGGACGTCGTAGAATGTGTGCAGGACCTTAGTAGGAGTGTGCAGGACATCATGGGACCTGTGCAGGACCGTAGTAGGAGTGTGAAGGACATCATGGGATCTGTGCAGGACCTTATTAGGAGTGTGCAGGACATCATGGGACCTGTGCATGACCCCAGTAGGGGTGTGCAGAACGTCGTAGAATGTGTGCAGGACCTTAGTAGGAGTGGGCAGAAAATCATGGAACGTGTGCAGAATCTCTATAGAGGTGTCCAGTAGGGGTGTGCAGGACGTCGTAGAATGAGTGCAGAACCTCAGTAGGAGTATGCAGGACATTATGGGACCTGTGCAGGACCCCAGTGTGGTGTGCAGGACGTCGTAGATTGTGTGCAGGACCTCAGTAGGAGTGTGCAGGACATCATGGAACCTGTGCAGGACCCCAGTAGGGGTGTGCAGGACGTCGTGAAATGAGTGCAGGACCTCGGTAGGAGAGTGCAGGACATCATGGGACCTGTGCAGGACCCCAGTAGGGGTGTGCAGGACGTCGTGTAATGTGTGCAGGACCTCGGTAGGAGAGTGCAGGACATCATGGGACCTGTGCAGGACCCCAGTAGGAGTGTGGAGGAGATCATGGGACCTGTGCAGTACCCTAGTAGGGGTGTGTAGGACGTCGTAGAATGAGTGCAGGACCTGAGTAGGAGTGTGCAGGACATCAAGGAACTTGGGCAGGACCCCAGTAAGGGTGTGCAGGACGTAGTAGAATGTGTGCAGGACCTCAGTAGGAGTGTGCAGGACATCATGGAACGTGTGCAGGACCTTAGTGGGAGTGTGCAGAAAATCATGGAACGTGTGCAGGATCCCTATAGAGGTGTGCAGGACATCATGGAACGTTTGTAGGATCCCAATAGAGGTGTGTAGGACATCATGGAACGTGTGCAGGACCCTAGTAGTGGTGTGCAGGACCTTAGTAGGAGTGTGCAGGACATCGTGGAAAATGTGCAGGACCCCAGTAAGGGTGTGCAGGACGTCGTAGAATGTGTGCAGGACCTTAATAGGAGTGTGCAGGACATCATGGGACCTGTGCAGGACCGTAGTAGGAGTGTGAATGACATCATGGGACCTGTGCAGGACCTTATTAGGAGTGTGCAGGACATCATGGGACCTGTGCAGGACCGTAGTAGGAGTGTGCAGGACATCATTAGACCTGTCCAGAACCCCAGTAGGGATGTGGAGGACGTCGTAGAATGTGTGCAGGACCTTAGTAGGAGTGTGCAGGACATCATGGGACCTGTGCAGGACCGTAGTAGGAGTGTGCAGGACATCATGGGACCTGTGCAGGACCTTAGTAGGAGTGTGCAGGACATCATGGGACCTGTGCAGGACCGTAGTAGGAGTGTGCAGGACATCCTGGGACCTGTGCAGAACCCCAGTAGGGGTGTGCAGGACGTTGTAGAATGTGTGCAGGACCTCGGTAAGAGTGTGCAGGACATCAAAGAACTTGTGCAGGACCCCATTAAGGGTGTGCAGGACGTCGTAGAATGTGTGCAGGACCTTAGTAGGAGTGTGCAGGACACCATGAGACCTGTCCAGAGCCCCAGTAGGGGTGTGCAGGACGTCGTAGAATGTGTGCAGGACCTCGGTAGGAGTGTGCAGGACATCAAGGAACTTGTGCTGGACCCCAGTAAGGGTGTGCAGGACGTCGTAGAATGTGTGCAGGACCTTAGTAGGAGTGTGCAGGACATCATGGGACCTGTGTAGGACTTTAGTAGGAGTGTGCAGGGCATCATGAGACCTGTCCAGAACCCCAGTAGGGGTGCGCAGGACGTCGTAGAATGTGTGCAGGACCTTAGTAGGAGTGTGCAGGACGTCATGAGACCTGTCCAGAGCCTCAGTAGAGGTGTGCAGGACGTCGTATATTATGTGCAGGACCTTAGTAGGAGTGTGCAGGACATCATGGAACCTGTGCAGAACCCCACTAGGGTGGGCAGGACGTCGTAGAATGTGTGCAGGACCTTAGTGGGAGTGTGCAGGACATCATGGGACCTGTGCAGGACCTTAGTAGGAGTGTGCAGGGCATCATGAGACCTGTCCAGAACCCCAGTAGGGGTGTGCAGGACGTCGTAGAATGAGTGCAGGACCTCAGCAGGAGTGTGCAGAACATCAAGGAACTTGTGCAGGACCCCAGCAAGGGTGTGCAGGGCGAAGTAGAGTGAGTGCAGGACCTCAGTAGGAGTGTGCGGGACATCAAGGAACTTGTGCAGGACCCCAGTAAGGGTGTGCAGGACGTCGTCGAATGTGTGCAGGACCTCAGTAGGAGTGTGCAGGACATAATGAGACCTGTTCAGAGCCCCAGTAGAGGTGTGCAGGACGTCGTATAATATGTGCAGGACCTTAGTAGGAGTGTGCAGGACATCATGAGACCTGTTCAGAGCCCCAGTAGAGGTGTGCAGGACGTCGTATAATATGTGCAGGACCTTAGTAGGAGTGTGCAGGACATCATGAGACCTGTCCAGAACCCCAGTAGGGGTGTGCAGGACGTCGCAGAATGAGTGCAGGACCTCAGCAGGAGTGTGCAGGACATCAAGGAACTTGTGCAGGACCCCAGTAAGGGTGTGCAGGACGAAGTAGAGTGTGTGCAGGACCTCAGTAGGAGTGTGCGGGACATTATGGGACCTGTGCAGGACCCCAGTAGGGGTGTGCAGGACGTCGTAGATTGTGTGCAGGACCTTAGTAGGAGTGTGCAGGACATCATGGAACGTGTGCAGAACCGTAGTAGGAGTGTAGAGGAGATCATGGGACTTGTGCAGAATCCCAGTAGGGGTTAGCAGGACGTCGTAGGATGAGTGCAGGACCTCAGTAGGTGTGTGCAGGACATCAAGGAACTCGTGCAGGACCCCAATAAGGGTATGCAGGACGTAGTAGAATGTGTGCAGGACCTTAGTAGGAGTGTGCAGGACGTCATGAGACCTGTCCAGAGCCTCAGTAGAGGTGTGCAGGACGTCGTATATTATGTGCAGGACCTTAGAAGGAGTGTGCAGTATACTTGTTCCAAATGAAATTCATTTCAAATATCCGACTTCTCGACTATAGTCGGATATCGCACTTTTTCGAATACTCAACTTTTCGACTATAGTGGGATATCGCACTTTTTCGAATATTCGACTTTTCGACTATGGTCGGATATCGCACTTTTTCGAATATTCGACTTTTCGACTGTGGTCGGATATCGCCCTTTTTCGAATATTCGACATTTCGTTTGTAGTCGGATATCGCACTTTTTCGAATTTTCGACTTTTCGACTGTAGTCGGATATGAGACTTTTTCGAATATTCGACTTTTCGACTATAGTCGGATATCGCACCTTTTCGAATATCCGACTTTTCGATGAAAAAGTCGACTTTTTAATCTGACTGAAACAGTCGGATACTCATTCGCTTATTCGATTTGGAACAAGTATAGTGTGCAGGACATCATGGAACCTGTGCAGGACCCCAGTAGGGGTGTGCAGGACGTCGTAGAATGTGTGCAGGACCTCATGGAACGTGTGCAGAACCGTAGTAGGAGTGTGGAGGAGATCATGGGACTTGTGCAGAACCCCAGTAGGGGTGTGCAGGACGTCGTAGAATGAGTGCAGAACCTCAGTAGGAGTGTGCAGGACATCAAGGAACTCGCGCAGGACCCCAATAAGGGTGTGCAGGACGTAGTAATATGTGTGCAGAACCTTAGTAGGAGTATGCAGGACATTATGGGACCTGTGCAGGACCCCAGTGTGGTGTGCAGGACGTCGTAGATTGTGTGCAGGACCTCAGTAGGAGTGTGCAGGACATCATGGAACCTGTGCAGGACCCCAGTAGGGGTGTGCAGGACGTCGTGGAATGTGTGCAGGACCTCGGTAGGAGAGTGCAGGACATCATGGGACCTGTGCAGGACCCCAGTAGGAGTGTGCAGAACGTCGTAGAATGTGTGCAGGACCTGACTAGGAGAGTGCAGGACATCATGGGACCTGTGCAGGATCCCAGTAGGGGTGTGCAGAACGTCGTAGAATGTGTGCAGGACCTTAGTAGGAGTGTGGAGGACATCATGAGACCTGTGCAGGACCCCAGTAGGGGTGTGCAGAACGTCGTAGAATGTGTGCAGGACCTTAGTAGGAGTGTGGAGGACATCATGGGACCTGTGCAGGACCCAAGTAGGGGTGTGCAGAACGTCGTAGAATGTGTGCGGGACCTTAGTAGGAGTGTGCAGGACATCATGGGTCCTGTGCATAACCCCAGTAGGAGTGTGCAGAACGTCGTAGAATGTGTGCAGGACCTGACTAGGAGAGTGCAGGACATCAAGGAACTTGTGCAGGACCCCAGCAAGGGTGTGCAGGACGTCGTAGAATGTGTGCAGGACCTTAGTAGGAGTGTGCAGGACATCAAGGAACTTGTGAAGGACCCAGTAAGGGTGTGCAGGACGTAGTAGAATGTGTGCAGGACCTCAGTAGGAGTGTGCGGGACATCATGGGACCTGTGCAGGACCCCAGTAGGGGTGTGCAGGACGTCGTAGATTGTGTGCAGGACCTTAGTAGGAGTGGGCAGGACATCATGAAACGTGTGCAGAACCGTAGTAGGAGTGTGCAGAACGTCGTAGAATGTGTGCAGGACCTGACTAGGAGAGTGCAGGATATCATGGGACCTGTGCAGAACCGTAGTAGGAGTGTGGAGGAGATTATGGGACCTGTGCAGTACCCTAGCAGGGGTGTGCAGGACGTCGTAGAATGAGTGCAGGACCTCAGTAGGAGTGTGCAGGACGTCAAGGAACTTGTGCAGGACCCCAGTAAGGGTGTGCAGGACGTAGTAGGATGTGTGCAGGACCTCAGTAGGAGTGTGCAGGACATCATGGAACGTGTGCAGGACCTTAGAAGGAGTGTGCAGTATACTTGTTCCATATGAAATTCATTTCGAATATCCGACTTTTCGACTATAGTCGGATATCGCACTTTTTCGAATACTCGACTTTTCGACTATAGTCGGATGTCGCACTTTTTCGAATATTCGACTCTTCGACTGTAGTCGGATATCGCCCTTTTTCGAATATTCGACTTTTCGTTTGTAGTCGGATATCGCACTTTTTCGAATATTCGACTTTTCGACTGTAGTCGGATATGAGACTTTTTCGAATATTCGACTTTTCGACTATAGTCGGATATCGCACTTTTTCGAATATCCGACTTTTCGAATAAAAAGTCGACTTTTTTATCTGACTGAAACAGTCGGATACTCATTCGCTTATTCGATTTGGAACAAGTATAGTGTGCAGGACATCATGGAACCTGTGCAGGACCCCAGTAGGGGTGTGCAGGACGTCGTAGAATGTGTGCAGGACCTCATGGAACGTGTGCAGAACCGTAGTAGGAGTGTGGAGGAGATCATGGGACTTGTGCAGAACTCCAGTAGGGGTGTGCAGGACGTCGTAGAATGAGTGCAGAACCTCAGTAGGAGTGTGCAGGACATCAAGGAACTCGTGCAGGACCCCAATAAGGGTGTGCAGGACGTAGTAGAATGTGTGCAGGACCTTAGTAGGAGTATGCAGGACATTATGGGACCTGTGCAGGACCCCAGTGTGGTGTGCAGGACGTCGTAGATTGTGTGCAGGACCTCAGTAGGAGTGTGCAGGACATCATGGGACCTGTGCAGGACCCCAGTAGGGGTGTGCAGAACGTCGTAGAATGTGTGCGGGACCTTAGTAGGAGTGTGCAGGACATCATGGGACCTATGCATGACCCCAGTAGGAGTGTGCAGAACGTCGTAGAATGTGTGCAGGACCTGACTAGGAGAGTGCAGGACATCAAGGAACTTGTGCAGGACCCCAGCAAGGGTGTGCAGGACGTCGTCGAATGTGTGCAGGACCTTAGTAGGAGTGTGCAGGACATCAAGGAACTTGTGCAGGACCCAGTAAGGGTGTGCAGGACGTAGTAGAATGTGTGCAGGACCTCAGTAGGAGTGTGCCGGACATTTTGGGACCTGTGCAGGACCCCAGTAGGGGTGTGCAGGACGTCGTAGATTGTGTGCAGGACCTTAGTAGGAGTGGGCAGGACATCATGAAACGTGTGCAGAACCGTAGTAGGAGTGTGGAGGAGATCATGGGACCTGTGCAGTACCCTAGCGGTGGTGTGCAGGACGTCTTAGAATGAGTGCAGGACCTCAGTAGGAGTGTGCAGGACGTCAAGGAACTTGTGCAGGACCCCAGCAAGGATGTGCAGGACGTAGTAAAATGTGTGCAGGACCTTAGTAGGAGTGTGCAGGACATCATGGAACGTGTGCAGGACCTTAGAAGGAGTGTGCAGTATACTTGTTCCATATGAAATTCATTTCGAATATCCGACTTTTCGACTATAGTCGGATATCGCACTTTTTCGAATACTCGACTTTTCGACTATAGTCGGATATCGCACTTTTTCGAATATTCGACTTTTCGACTATGGTCGGATATCGCACTTTTTCGAATATTCGACTTTTCGAATGTAGTCGGATATCGCCCTTTTTCGAATATTCGACTTTTCGTTTGTAGTCGGATATCGCACTTTTTCGAATATTCGACTTTTCGACTGTAGTCGGATATGAGACTTTTTCGAATATTCGACTTTTCGACTATAGTCGGATATCGCACTTTTTCGAATATCCGACTTTTCGAATAAAAGTCGACTTTTTATCTGACTGAAACAGTCGGATACTCATTCGCTTATTCGATTTGGAACAAGTATAGTGTGCAGGACATCATGGAACCTGTGCAGGACCCCAGTAGGGGTGTGCAGGACGTCGTAGAATGTGTGCAGGACCTCATGGAACGTGTGCAGAACCGTAGTAGGAGTGTGGAGGAGATCATGGGACTTGTGCAGAACCCCAGTAGGGGTGCGCAGGACGTCGTAGAATGAGTGCAGAACCTCAGTAGGAGTGTGCAGGACATCAAGGAACTCGTGCAGTACCCCAATAAGGGTGTGCAGGACGTAGTAGAATGTGTGCAGGACCTTAGTAGGAGTATGCAGGACATTATGGGACCTGTGCAGGACCCCAGTGTGGTGTGCAGAACGTCGTAGAATGTGTGCAGGACCTCAGTAGGAGTGTGGAGGACATCATGGGACCTGTGCAGGACCCCAGTAGGGGTGTGCAGAACGTCGTAGAATGTGTGCGGGACCTTAGTAGGAGTGTGCAGGACATTATGGGACCTGTGCATGACCCCAGTAGGGGTGTGCAGAACGTCGTAGAATGTGTGCAGGACCTTAGTAGGAGTGTGCAGAAAATCATGGAACGTGTGTAGGATCCCTATAGAGGTAGGCAAGACATCATGGGACGTTTGTAGGATCCCAACAGAGGTGTGTAGGACATCATGGAACGTGTGCAGGACCCTAGTAGTGGTGTGCAGGACCTTAGTAGGAGTGTGCAGGACATCGTGGAAAATGTGCAGGACCCCAGTAAGGGTGTGCAGGACGTCGTAGAATGTGTGTAGGACCTTAGTAGGAGTGTGCAGGACATCATGGGACCTGTGCAGGACCGTAGTTGGAGTGTGCAGGACATCATGGGACCTGTGCAGAACCCCAGTAGGGGTGTGCAGGACGTCGTAGAATGTGTGAAGGACCTTAGTAGGAGTGTGCAGGACATCATGGGACCTGTGCAGGACCGTAGTAGGAGTGTGAAGGACATCATGGGATCTGTGCAGGACCTTATTAGGAGTGTGCAGGACATCATGGGACCTGTGCATGACCCCAGTAGGGGTGTGCAGAACGTCGTAGAATGTGTGCAGGACCTTAGTAGGAGTGTGCAGAAAATCATGGAACGTGTGCAGGATCTCTATAGAGGTGTGCAGGACATCATGGAACGTTTGTAGGATCCCAATAGAGGTGTGTAGGACATCATGGACCGTGTGCAGGACCCTAGTAGTGGTGTGCAAGACCTTAAAAGGAGTGTGCAGGACATCGTGGAAAATGTGCAGGACCCCAGTAAGGGTGTGCAGGACGTCGTAGAATGTGTGAAGGACCTTAGTAGGAGTGTGCTGGACATCATGGGACCTGTGCAGGACCGTAGTTGGAGTGTGCAGGACATCATGGGACCTGTGCAGAACCCCAGTAGGGGTGTGCAGGAATACGTAGAATGTGTGAAGGACCTTAGTAGGAGTGTGCAGGACATCATGGGACCTGTGCAGGACCGTAGTAGGCGTGTGAAGGACATCATGGGACCTGTGCAGGACCTTACTAGAAGTGCGCAGGACATCATGGGACCTGTGCAGGACCGTAGTAGGAGTCTGCAGGACATCATGAGACCTGTCCAGAGCCCCAGTAGGGGTGTGGAGGACGTCGTAGAATGTGTGCAGGACCCCAGTAGGGGTGTGCAGAACGTCGTAGAATGTGTGCGGGACCTTAATAGGAGTGTGCAGGACATCATGGGACCTGTGCATGACCCCAGTAGGCTTGTGCAGGACGTCGTGGAATGTGTGCAGGACCTTAGTAGGAGTGTGCAGGACATCATGGGACCTGTGCAGGACCGTAGTTGGAGTGTGCAGAAAATCATGGAACGTGTGCAGGATCCCTATAGAGGTGTGTAAGACATCATGGAACGTGTGCAGGACCCTAGTAGTGGTGTGCAGGACCTTAGTAGGAGTGTGCAGAACATCGTGGAAAATGTGCAGGACCCCAGTAAGGGTGTGCAGGACGTCGTAGAATGTGAGCTGGACCTTAGTAGGAGTGTGCAGGACATCATGGGACCTGTGCAGGACCGTAGTTGGAGTGTGCAGGACATCATGGGACCTGTGCAGAACCCCAGTAGGAGTGTGCAGGACGTCGTAGAATGAGTGCAGGACCTCAGTAGGAGTGTGCAGGACGTCAAGGAACTTGTGCAGGACCCCAGTAAGGGTGTGCAGGACGTAGTAGAATGTGTGCAGGACCTCAGTAGGAGTGTGCAGGACATCATGGAACGTGTGCTGGACCTTAGAAGGAGTGTGCAGTATACTTGTTCCATATGAAATTCATTTAGAATATCCGACTTTTCGACTATAGTCGGATATCGCACTTTTTCGAATACTCGACTTTTCGACTATAGTCGGATATCGCACTTTTTCGAATATTCGAGTTTTCGACTATGGTCGGATATCGCACTTTTTCGAATATTCGACTTTTCGACTGTAGTCGGATATCGCCCTTTTTCGAATATTCGACTTTTCGTTTGTAGTCGGATATCGCACTTTTTCGAATATTCGACTTTTCGACTGTAGTCGGATATGAGACTTTTTCGAATATTCGACTTTTCGACTATAGTCGGATATCGCACTTTTTCGAATATCCGACTTTTCGAATAAAAAGTCGACTTTTTTATCTGACTGAAACAGTCGGATACTCATTCGCTTATTCGATTTGGAACAAGTATAGTGTGCAGGACATCATGGAACCTGTGCAGGACCCCAGTAGGGGTGTGAAGGACATCATGGGACCTGTGCAGGACCTTACTAGGAGTGTGCAGGACATCATGGGACCTGTGCAGGACCGTAGTAGGAGTGTGCAGGACATCATGAGACCTGTCCAGAACCCCAGTAGGGGTGTGCAGGACGTCGTAGAATGTGTGGAGGACCTTAGTAGGAGTGTGCAGGACATCATGTAACCTGTGCAGGACCGTAGTAGGAGTGTGAAGGACATCATGGGACCTGTGCAGGACCTTACTAGGAGTGTGCAGGACATCATGGGACCTGTGCAGGACCGTAGTAGGAGTGTGCAGGACATCATGAGACCTGTCCAGAACCCCAGTAGGGGTGTGGAGGACGTCGTAGAATGTGTGCAGGACCCCAGTAGGGGTGTGCAGAACGTCGTAGAATGTGTGCGGGACCTTAGTAGGAGTGTGCAGGACATCATACGACCTGTGCAGGACCGTAGTAGGAGTGTGAAGGACATCATGGGACCTGTGCAGAACCCCAGTAGGGGTGTGCAGGACGTCGTAGAATGTGTGAAGGACCTTAGTAGGAGGGTGAAAGACATCATGGGACCTGTGGAGGACCGTAGTTGGAGTGTGCAGGACATCATGGGATCTGCGCAGGACCTTATTAGAGTGTGCAGGACATCATGGGACCCATGACCCCAGTAGGGGTGTGCAGAACGTCGTAGAATGTGTGCAGGACCTCAGTAGGAGTGTGCAGGACATCATGGGACCTGTGCAGGACCGTAGTTGGAGTGTGCAGGACATCATGGGACCTGTGCAGAACCCCAGTAGGGGTGTGCAGGACGTCGTAGAATGTGTGGAGGACCTTAGTAGGAGTGTGCAGGACATCATGGAACCTGTGCAGGACCGTAGTAGGAGTGTGAAGGACATCATGGGACCTGTGCAGGACCTTACTAGGAGTGTGCAGGACATCATGGGACCTGTGCAGGACCGTAGTAGGAGTGTGCAGGACATCATGAGACCTGTCCAGAACCCCAGTAGGGGTGTGGAGGACGTCGTAGAATGTGTGCAGGACCCCAGTAGGGGTGTGCAGAACGTCGTATAATGTGTGCGGGACCTTAGTAGGAGTGCGCAGGACATCATGGGACCTGTGCATGACCCCAGTAGGGGTGTGCAGAACGTCGTAGAATGTGTGCAGGACCTTAGTAGGAGTGTGCAGAAAATCATGGAACGTGTGCAGGATCCCTATAGAGGTGTGCAGGACATCATGGAACGTTTGTAGGATCCCAATAGAGGTGTGTAGGACATCATGGAACGTGTGCAGGACCCTAGTAGTGGTGTGCAGGACCTTAGTAGGAGTGTGCAGGACATCGTGGAAAATGTGCAGGACCCCAGTAAAGGTGTGCAGGACGTCGTAGAATGTGTGCAGGACCTTAGTAGGAGTGTGCAGGACATCATGGGACCTGTGCAGGACCGTAGTTGGAGTGTGCAGGACATCATGGGACCTGTGCAGAACCCCAGTAGGGGTGTGCAGGACGTCGTAGAATGTGTGGAGGACCTTAGTAGGAGTGTGCAGGACATCATGGGACCTGTGCAGGACCGTAGTAGGAGTGTGAAGGACATCATGGGACCTGTGCAGGACCTTACTAGGAGTGTGCAGGACATCATGGGACCTGTGCAGGACCGTAGTAGGAGTGTGCAGGACATCATGAGACCTGTCCAGAACCCCAGTAGGGGTGTGGAGGACATCGTAGAATGTGTGCAGGACCCCAGTAGGGGTGTGCAGAACGTCGTAGAATGTGTGCGGGACCTTAGTAGGAGTGCGCAGGACATCATGGGACCTGTGCATGACCCCAGTAGGGGTGTGCAGAACGTCGTAGAATGTGTGCAGGACCTTAGTAGGAGTGTGCAGAAAATCATGGAACGTGTGCAGGATCCCTATAGAGGTGTGCAGGACATCATGGAACGTTTGTAGGATCCCAATAGAGGTGTGTAGGACATCATGGAACGTGTGCAGGACCCTAGTAGTGGTGTGCAGTACCTTAGTAGGAGTGTGCAGGACATCGTGGAAAATGTGCAGGACCCCAGTAAAGGTGTGCAGGACGTCGTAGAATGTGTGCAGGACCTTAGTAGGAGTGTGCAGGACATCATGGGACCTGTGCAGGACCGTAGTTGGAGTGTGCAGGACATCATGGGACCTGTGCAGAACCCCAGTAGGGGTGTGCAGGACGTCGTAGAATGAGTGCAGGACCTCAGTAGGAGTGTGCAGGACGTCAAGGAACTTGTGCAGGACCCCAGTAAGGGTGTGCAGGACGTAGTAGAATGTGTGCATTACCTCAGTAGGAGTGTGCAGGACATCATGGAACGTGTGCAGGACCTTAGAAGGAGTGTGCAGTATACTTGTTCCATATGAAATTCATTTCGAATATCCGACTTTTCGACTATAGTCTTATATCGCACTTTTTCGAATACTCGACTTTTCGACTATAGTCGGATATCACACTCTTTCGAATATTCGACTTTTCGACTATGGTCGGATATCGCACTTTTTCGAATATTCGACTTTTCGACTGTGGTCGGATATCGCCCTTTTTCGAATATTCGACTTTTCGTTTGTAGTCGGATATCGCACTTTTTCGAATATCCGACTTTTCGATGAAAAAGTCGACTTTTTTATCTGACTGAAACAGTCGGATACTCATTCGCTTATTCGATTTGGAACAAGTATAGTGTGCAGGACATCATGGAACCTGTGCAGGACCCCAGTAGGGGTGTGCAGGACGTCGTAGAATGTGTGCAGGACCTCATGGAACGTGTGCAGAACCGTAGTAGGAGTGTGGAGGAGATCATGGGACTTGTGCTGAACCCCAGTAGGGGTGTGCAGGACGTCGTAGAATGAGTGCAGAACCTCAGTAGGAGTGTGCAGGACATCAAGGAACTCGTGCAGGACCCCAATAAGGGTGTGCAGGACGTAGTAGAATGTGTGCAGGACCTTAGTAGGAGTATGCAGGACATTATGGGACCTGTGCAGGACCCCAGTGTGGTGTGCAGGACGTCGTAGATTGTGTGCAGGACCTCAGTAGGAGTGTGCAGGACATCATGGAACCTGTGCAGGACCCCAGTAGGGGTGTGCAGGACGTCGTGGAATGTGTGCAGGACCTCGGTAGGAGAGTGCAGGACATCATGGGACCTGTGAAGGACCCCAGTAGGAGTGTGCAGAACGTCGTAGAATGTGGGCAGGACCTGACTAGGAGAGTGCAGGACATCATGGGACCTGTGCAGGATCCCAGTAGGGGTGTGCAGAACGTCGTAGAATGTGTGCAGGACCTTAGTAGGAGTGTGGAGGACATCATGGGACCTGTGCAGGACCCCAGTAGGGGTGTGCAGAACGTCGTAGAATGTGTGCGGGACCTTAGTAGGAGTGTGCAGGACATCATGGGACCTGTGCATGACCCCAGTAGGGGTGTGCAGAACGTCGTAGAATGTGTGCAGGACCTTAGTAGGAGTGTGCAGAAAATCATGGAACGTGTGCAGGATCCCTATAGAGGTGTGCAGGACATCATGGAACGTTTGTAGGATCCCAATAGAGGTGTGTAGGACATCATGGAACGTGTGCAGGACCCTAGTAGTGGTGTGCAGGACCTTAGTAGGAGTGTGCAGGACATCGTGGAAAATGTGCAGGACCCCAGTAAGGGTGTGCAGGACGTCGTAGAATGTGTGCAGGACCTTAGTAGGAGTGTGCAGGACATCATGGGACCTGTGCAGGACCGTAGTTGGAGTGTGCAGGACATCATGAGACCTGTGCAGAACCCCAGTAGGGGTGTGCAGGACGTCGTAGAATGTGTGAAGGACCTTAGTAGGAGTGTGCAGGACATCATGGGACCTGTGCAGGACCGTAGTAGGAGTGTGCAGGACATCATGGGATCTGTGCAGGACCTTATTAGGAGTGTGCAGGACATCATGGGACCTGTGCATGACCCCAGTAGGGGTGTGCAGAACGTCGTAGAATGTGTGCAGGACCTCAGTAGGAGTGTGCAGGACATCATGGGACCTGTGCAGGACCGTAGTTGGAGTGTGCAGGACATCATGGGACCTGTGCAGAACCCCAGTAGGGGTGTGCAGGACGTCGTAGAATGTGTGGAGGACCTTAGTAGGAGTGTGCAAGACATCATGGAACCTGTGCAGGACCGTAGTAGGAGTGTGAAGGACATCATGGGACCTGTGCAGGACCTTACTAGGAGTGTGCAGGACATCATGGGACCTGTGCAGGACCGTAGTAGGAGTGTGCAGGACATCATGAGACCTGTCCAGAACCCCAGTAGGGGTGTGCAGAACGTCGTAGAATGTGTGCGGGACCTTAGTAGGAGTGCGCAGGACATCATGGGACCTGTGCATGACCCCAGTGAGGGTGTGCAGAACGTCGTAGAATGTGTGCAGGACCTTAGTAGGAGTGTGCAGAAAATCATGGAACGTGTGCAGGATCCCTATAGAGGTGTGCAGGACATCATGGAACGTTTGTAGGATCCCAATAGGGTGTGTGGGACATCATGGAAGGCGTGCAGCGCCCTAGTAGTGGTGGGCAGGACCTTAGTAGGAGTGTGCAGGACATCGTGGAAAATGTGCAGGACCCCAGTAAAGGTGTGCAGGACGTCGTAGAATGTGTGCAGGACCTTAGTAGGAGTGTGCAGGACATCATGGGACCTGTGCAGGACCGTAGTTGGAGTGTGCAGGACATCATGGGACCTGTGCAGAACCCCAGTAGGGGTGTGCAGGACGTCGTAGAATGTGTGGAGGACCTTAGTAGGAGTGTGCAGGACATAATGGGACCTGTGCAGGACCGTAGTAGGAGTGTATAGGACATCATGGGACCTGTGCAGGACCTTACTAGGAGTGTGCAGGACATCATGGGACCTGTGCAGGACCGTAGTAGGAGTGTGCAGGACATCATGAGACCTGTCCAGAACCCCAGTAGGGGTGTGGAGGACATCGTAGAATGTGTGCAGGACCCCAGTAGGGAGTGTGCAGAACGTCGTAGAATGTGTGCGGGACCTTAGTAGGAGTGCGCAGGACATCATGGGACCTGTGCATGACCCCAGTAAGGGTGTGCAGAACGTCGTAGAATGTTGTGCAGGACCTTAGTAGGAGTGTGCAGAAAATCATGGAACGTGTGCAGGATCCTATAGAGGTGTGCAGGACATCATGGAACGTTTGTAGGACCCCCAATAGAGGTGTGTAGGACATCATGGAACGTGTGCAGGACCCTAGTAGTGGTGTGCAGTACCTTAGTAGGAGTGTGCAGGACATCGTGGAAAATGTGCAGGACCCCAGTAAAGGTGTGCAGGACGTCGTAGAATGTGTGCAGGACCTTAGTAGGAGTGTGCAGGACATCATGGGACCTGTGCAGGACCGTAGTTGGAGTGTGCAGGACATCATGGGACCTGTGCAGAACCCCAGTAGGGGTGTGCAGGACGTCGTAGAATGAGTGCAGGACCTCAGTAGGAGTGTGCAGGACGTCAAGGAACTTGTGCAGGACCCCAGTAAGGGTGTGCAGGACGTAGTAGAATGTGTGCAGGACCTCAGTAGGAGTGTGCAGGACATCATGGAACGTGTGCAGGACCTTAGAAGGAGTGTGCAGTATACTTGTTCCATATGAAATTCATTTCGAATATCCGACTTTTCGACTATAGTCTTATATCGCACTTTTTCGAATACTCGACTTTTCGACTATAGTCGGATATCACACTCTTTCGAATATTCGACTTTTCGACTATGGTCGGATATCGCACTTTTTCGAATATTCGACTTTTCGACTGTGGTCGGATATCGCCCTTTTTCGAATATTCGACTTTTCGTTTGCAGTCGGATATCGCACTTTTTCGAATATTCGACTTTTCGACTATAGTCGGATATCGCACTTTTTCGAATATCCGACTTTTCGATGAAAAAGTCGACTTTTTTATCTGACTGAAACAGTCGGATACTCATTCGCTTATTCGATTTGGAACAAGTATAGTGTGCAGGACATCATGGAACCTGTGCAGGACCCCAGTAGGGGTGTGCAGGACGTCGTAGAATGTGTGCAGGACCTCATGGAACGTGTGCAGAACCGTAGTAGGAGTGTGGAGGAGATCATGGGACTTGTGCTGAACCCCAGTAGGGGTGTGCAGGACGTCGTAGAATGAGTGCAGAACCTCAGTAGGAGTGTGCAGGACATCAAGGAACTCGTGCAGGACCCCAATAAGGGTGTGCAGGACGTAGTAGAATGTGTGCAGGACCTTAGTAGGAGTATGCAGGACATTATGGGACCTGTGCAGGACCCCAGTGTGGTGTGCAGGACGTCGTTGATTGTGTGCAGGACCTCAGTAGGAGTGTGCAGAACATCATGGAACCTGTGCAGGACCCCAGTAGGGGTGTGCAGGACGTCGTGGAATGTGTGCAGGACCTCGGTAGGAGAGTGCAGGACATCATGGGACCTGTGCAGGACCCCAGTAGGAGTGTGCAGAACGTCGTAGAATGTGTGCAGGACCTGACTAGGAGAGTGCAGGACATCATGGGACCTGTGCAGGATCCCAGTAGGGGTGTGCAGAACGTCGTAGAATGTGTGCAGGACCTTAGTAGGAGTGTGGAGGACATTATGGGACCTGTGCAGGACCCCAGTAGGGGTGTGCAGAACGTCGTAGAATGTGTGCGGGACCTTAGTAGGAGTGTGCAGGACATCATGGGACCTGTGCATGACCCCAGTAGGGGTGTGCAGAACGTCGTAGAATGTGTGCAGGACCTTAGTAGGAGTGTGCAGAAAATCATGGAACGTGTGCAGGATCCCTATAGAGGTGTGCAGGACATCATGGAACGTTTGTAGGATCCCAATAGAGGTGTGTAGGACATCATGGAACGTGTGCAGGACCCTAGTAGTGGTGTGCAGGACCTTAGTAGGAGTGTGCAGGACATCGTGGAAAATGTGCAGGACCCCAGTAAGGGTGTGCAGGACGTCGTAGAATGTGTGCAGGACCTTAGTAGGAGTGTGCAGGACATCATGGGACCTGTGCAGGACCGTAGTTGGAGTGTGCAGGACATCATGAGACCTGTGCAGAACCCCAGTAGGGGTGTGCAGGACGTCGTAGAATGTGTGAAGGACCTTAGTAGGAGTGTGCAGGACATCATGGGACCTGTGCAGGACCGTAGTAGGAGTGTGCAGGACATCATGGGATCTGTGCAGGACCTTATTAGGAGTGTGCAGGACATCATGGGACCTGTGCATGACCCCAGTGGGGGTGTGCAGAACGTCGTAGAATGTGTGCAGAAAATCATGGAACGTGTGCAGGATCTTCATAGAGGTGTGCAGGACATCATGGAACGTTTGTAGGATCCCAATAGAGGTGTGTAGGACATCATGGAACGTGTGCAGGACCCTAGTAGTGGTGTGCAGGATCTTAAAAGGAGTGTGCAGGACATCGTGGAAAATGTGCAGGACCCCAGTAAGGGTGTGCAGGACGTCGTAGAATGTGTGCAGGACCTTAGTAGGAGTGTGCAGGACATCATGTGACCTGTGCAGGACCGTAGTTGGAGTGTGCAGGACATCATGGGACCTGTGCAGAACCCCAGTAGGAGTGTGCAGAACGTCGTAGAATGTGTGCGGGACCTTAGTAGGAGTGTGCAGGACATCATGGGACCTGTGCATGACCCCAGTAGGGGTGTGCAGAACGTCGTAGAATGTGTGCAGGACCTTAGTAGGAGTGTGCAGAAAATCATGGAACGTGTGCAGGATCCCTATAGAGGTGTGCAGGACATCATGGAACGTTTGTAGGATCCCAATAGAGGTGTGTAGGACATCATGGAACGTGTGCAGAACCCTAGTAGGGGTGTGCAGGACCTTAGTAGGAAGGTGCAGGACATCGTGGAAAATGTGCAGGACCCCAGTAAGGGTGTGCAGGACGTCGTAGAATGTGTGCAGGACCTTAGTAGGAGTGTGCAGGACATCATGGGACCTGTGCAGGACCGTAGTTGGAGTATGCAGGACATCATGGGACCTGTGCAGAACCCCAGTAGGGGTGAGCAGGACGTCGTAGAATGTGTGAAGGATCTTAGTAGGAGTGTGCAGGACATCATGGGACCTGTGCAGGACCGTAGTAGGAGTGTGAAGGACATCATGGGATCTGTGCAGGACCTTATTAGGAGTGTGCAGGACATCATGGGACCTGTGCATGACCCCAGTAGGGGTGTGCAGAACGTCGTAGAATGTGTGCAGGACCTTAGTAGGAGTGTGCAGAAAATCATGGGACCTGTGCAGGACCGTAGTAGGAGTGTGAAGGACATCATGGGATCTGTGCAGGACCTTATTAGGAGTGTGCAGGACATCGTGGAAAATGTGCAGAACCCCAGTAGGAGTGTGCAGGACGTCGTAGAATGTGTGAAGGACCTTAGTATGAGTGTGCAGGACATCATGGGACCTGTGCAGGACCGTAGTAGGATTGTGAAGGACATCATGGGACCTGTGCAGGACCTTACCAGGAGTGTGCAGGACATCATGGGACCTGTGCAGGACCGTAGTAGGAGTGTGCAGGACATCATGAGACCTGTCCAGAACCCCAGTAGGGGTGTGGAGGACGTCGTAGAATGTGTGCAGGACCTTAGTAGGAGTGTGCAGGACATCATGGGACCTGTGCAGGACCGTAGTAGGAGTGTGCAGGACATCATGAGACCTGTCCAGAACCCCAGTAGGGGTGTGCAGGACGTCGTAGAATGAGTGCAGGTCCTCAGCATGAGTGTGCAGGACATCAAGGAACTTGTGCAGGACCCCAGTAAGGGTGTGCAGTACGTAGTAGAATGTGTGCAGGACCTCAGTAGGAGTGTGCAGTATACTTGTTCCAAATGAAATTCATTTCGAATATCCGACTTTTCGACTATAGTCGGATATCGCACTTTTTCGACTATTCGACTTTTCGACTATAGTCGGATATCGCACTTTTTCGAATATCCGACTTTTCGACTATGGTCGGATATCGCACTTTTTCGAATATTCGACTTTTCGACTGTAGTCGGATATCGCCCTTTTTCGAATATTCGACTTTTCGTTTGTAGTCGGATATTGCACTTTTCGAATATTCGACTTTTCGACTGTAGTCGGATATGAGACTTTTTCGAATATTCGACTTTTCGACTATAGTCGGATATCGCACTTTTTCGAATATCCGACTTTTCGAATAAAGTCGACTTTTTTATCTGACTGAAACAGTCGGATACTCATTCGCTTATTCGATTTGGAACAAGTATAGTGTGCAGGACATCATGGAACCTGTGCAGGACCCCAGTAAGGGTGTGCAGGACGTCGTAGAATGTTGTGCAGGACCTTAGTAGGAGTGTGCAGGACATCATGGAACGTGTGCAGGACCTAGTAGTGGTGTGCAGGATCTTAAAGGAGTGTGCAGGACATCGTGGAAAATGTGCAGGACCCCAGTAAGGATGTGCAGGACGTCGTAGAATGTATGCAGGACCTTAGTAGGGTGTGCAGGACATCATGGGACCTGTGCAGGACCGTAGTTGGAGTGTGCAGGACATCATGGGACCTGTGCAGAACCCCAGTAGGGGTGTGCAGGACGTCGTAGAATGTGTGAAGGACCTTGGTAGGAGTGTGCAGGACATCATGGGACCTGTGCAGGACCGTAGTAGGAGTGTGAAGGACATCATGGGACCTGTGCAGGACCTTACTATGAGTGTGCAGGGACATCATGGGACCTGTGCAGGACCGTAGTAGGAGTGTGCAGGACATCATGAGACCTGTCCAGAACCCCAGTAGGGGTGTGGAGGACGTCGTAGAATGTGTGCAGGACCTTAGTAGGAGTGTGCAGGACATCATGGGACCTGTGCAGGACCGTAGTAGGAGTGTGCAGGACATCATGAGACCTGTCCAGAACCCCAGTAGGGGTGTGCAGGACGTCGTAGAATGAGTGCAGGTCCTCAGCATGAGTGTGCAGGACATCAAGGGACTTGTGCAGGACCCCAGTAAGGGTGTGCAGGACGAAGTAGAGTGTGTGCAGGACCTCAGTAGGAGTGTGCGGGACATTATGGGACCTGTGCAGGACCCCAGTAGGGGTGTGCAGGACGTCGTAGATTGTGTGCAGGACCTTAGTAGGAGTGTGCAGGACATCATGAAACGTGTGCAGAACCGTAGTAGAAGTGTGGAGGAGATCATGGGACCTGTGCAGTACCCTAGTAGGGGTGTGTAGGACGTCGTAGAATGAGTGCAGGACCTCAGTAGGAGTGTGCAGGACATCAAGGAACTTGTGCAGGACCCCAGTAAGGGTGTGCAGGACGTAGTAGAATGTGTGCAGGACCTCAGTAGGAGTGTGCAGTATACTTGTTCCAAATGAAATTCATTTCGACTATTCGACTTTTCGACTATAGTCGGATATCGCACTTTTTCGAATATCCGACTTTTCGACTATGGTCGGATATCGCACTTTTTCGAATATTCGACTTTTCGACTGCAGTCGGATATCGCCCTTTTCGAATATTCGACTTTTCGTTTGTAGTCGGATATTGCACTTTTTCGAATATTCGACTTTTCGACTGTAGTCGGATATGAGACTTTTTCGAATATTCGACTTTTCGACTATAGTCGGATATCGCACTTTTCGAATATCCGACTTTTCGAATAAAAAGTCGACTTTTTATCTGACTGAAACAGTCGGATACTCATTCGCTTATTCGATTTGGAACAAGTATAGTGTGCAGGACATCATGGAACCTGTGCAGGACCCCAGTAAGGGGTGTGCAGGACGTCGTAGAATGTGTGCAGGACCTTAGTAGGAGTGTGCAGGACATCATGGAACGTGTGCAGGACCCTAGTAGTGGTGTGCAGGATCTTAAAAGGAGTGTGCAGGACATCGTGGAAAATGTGCAGGACCCCAGTAAGGATGTGCAGGACGTCGTAGAATGTGTGCAGGACCTTGGTAGGAGTGTGCAGGACATCATGGGACCTGTGCAGGACCGTAGTTGGAGTGTGCAGGACATCATGGGACCTGTGCAGAACCCCAGTAGGGGTGTGCAGGACGTCGTAGAATGTGTGAAGGACCTTAGTAGGAGTGTGCAGGACATCATGGGACCTGTGCAGGACCGTAGTAGGAAGTGTGAAGGACATCATGGGACCTGTGCAGGACCTTACTATGAGTGTGCAGGACATCATGGGACCTGTGCAGGACCGTAGTAGGAGTGTGCAGGACATCATGAGACCTGTCCAGAACCCCAGTAGGGGGTGTGGAGGACGTCGTAGAATGTGTGCAGGACCTTAGTAGGAGTGTGCAGGACATCATGGGACCTGTGCAGGACCGTAGTAGGAGTGTGCAGGACATCATGAGACCAGTCCAGAACCCCAGTAGGGGTGTGGAGGACGTCGTAGAATGTGTGCAGGTCCTCAGCATGAGTGTGCAGGACATCAAGGGACTTGTGCAGGACCCCAGTAAGGGTGTGCAGGACAGTAGAGTGTGTGCAGGACCTCAGTAGAGTGTGCGGGACATTATGGGACCTGTGCAGGACCCCAGTAGGGAGTGTGCAGGACGTCGTAGTGTGTGCAGGACCTTAGTAGGAGTGTGCAGGACATCATGAAACGTGTGCAGAACCGTAGTAGAAGTGTGGAGGAGATCATGGGACCTGTGCAGTACCCTAGTAGGGGTGTGTAGGACGTCGTAGAATGAGTGCAGGACCTCAGTAGGAGTGTGCAGGACATCAAGGAACTTGTGCAGGACCCCAGTAAGGGTGTGCAGGACGTAGTAGAATGTGTGCAGGACCTCAGTAGGAGTGTGCAGTATACTTGTTCCAAATGAAATTCATTTCGACTATTCGACTTTTCGACTATAGTCGGATATCGCACTTTTTCGAATATCCGACTTTTCGACTATGGTCGGATATCGCACTTTTTCGAATATTCGACTTTTCGACTGTAGTCGGATATCGCCCTTTTTCGAATATTCGACTTTTCGTTTGTAGTCGGATATTGCACTTTTTCGAATATTCGACTTTTCGACTGTAGTCGGATATGAGACTTTTTCGAATATTCGACTTTTCGACTATAGTCGGATATCGCACTTTTTCGAATATCCGACTTTTCGAATAAAAAGTCGACTTTTTTATCTGACTGAAACAGTCGGATACTCATTCGCTTATTCGATTTGGAACAAGTATAGTGTGCAGGACATCATGGAACCTGTGCAGGACCCCAGTAGGGGTGTGCAGGACGTCGTAGAATGTGTGCAGGACCTTAGTAGGAGTGTGCAGGACATCATGGAACGTGTGCAGGACCCTAGTAGTGGTGTGCAGGATCTTAAAAAGGAGTGTGCAGGACATCGTGGAAAAATGTGCAGGACCCCAGTAAGGATGTGCAGGACGTCGTAGAATGTGTGCAGGACCTTAGTAGGAGTGTGCAGGACATCATGGGACCTGTGCAGGACCGTAGTTGGAGTGTGCAGGACATCATGGGACCTGTGCAGAACCCCAGTAGGGGTGTGCAGGACGTCGTAGAATGTGTGAAGGGCCTTAGTAGGAGGGTGCAGGGCATCATGGGGCCTGTGCAGGACCGTAGTAGGAGTGTGAAGGGACATCATGGGCCCTGTGCAGGACCTTGCTATGAGTGCGCAGGACATCATGGGACGTGTGCAGGACCGTAGTAGGAGTGTGCAGGACATCATGAGACCTGTCCAGAACCCCAGTAGGGGTGTGGAGGACGTCGTAGAATGTGTGCAGGACCTTAGTAGGAGTGTGCAGGACATCATGGGACCTGTGCAGGACCGTAGTAGGAGTGTGCAGGACATCATGAGACCTGTCCAGAACCCCAGTAGGGGTGTGCAGGACGTCGTAGAATGAGTGCAGGTCCTCAGCATGAGTGTGCAGGACATCAAGGGACTTGTGCAGGACCCCAGTAAGGGTGTGCAGGACGAAGTAGAGTGTGTGCAGGACCTCCAGTAGGAGTGTGCGGGACATTATGGGACCTGTGCAGGACCCCAGTAGGGTGTGCAGGACGTCGTAGATTGTGTGCAGGACCTTAGTAGGAGTGTGCAGGACATCATGAAACGTGTGCAGAACCGTAGTAGAAGTGTGGAGGAGATCATGGGACCTGTGCAGTACCCCAGTAGGGGGTGTGTAGGACGTCGTAGAATGAGTGCAGGACCTCAGTAGGAGTGTGCAGGACATCAAGGAACTTGTGCAGGACCCCAGTAAGGGTGTGCAGGACGTAGTAGAATGTGTGCAGGACCTCAGTAGGAGTGTGCAGTATACTTGTTCCAAATGAAATTCATTTCGAATATCCGACTTTTCGACTATAGTCGGATATCGCACTTTTCGACTATTCGACTTTTCGACTATAGTCCGGATATCGCACTTTTTCGAATATCCGACTTTTCGACTATGGTCGGATATCGCACTTTTCGAATATTCGACTTTTCGACTGTAGTCGGATATCGCCCTTTTTCGAATATTCGACTTTTCGTTTGTAGTCGGATATTGCACTTTTTCGAATATTCGACTTTTCGACTGTAGTCGGATATGAGACTTTTCGAATATTCGACTTTTCGACTATAGTCGGATATCGCACTTTTTCGAATATCCGACTTTTCGAATAAAAAGTCGACTTTTATCTGACTGAAACAGTCGGATACTCATTCGCTTATTCGATTTGGAACAAGTATAGTGTGCAGGACATCATGGAACCTGTGCAGGACCCCAGTAGGGGTGTGCAGGACGTCGTAGAATGTGTGCAGGACCTTAGTAGGAGTGTGCAGGACATCATGGAACGTGTGCAGGACCCTAGTAGTGGTGTGCAGGATCTTAAAAGGAGTGTGCAGGACATCGTGGAAAATGTGCAGGACCCCAGTAAGGATGTGCAGGACGTCGTAGAATGTGTGCAGGACCTTAGTAGGAGTGTGCAGGACATCATGGGACCTGTGCAGGACCGTAGTTGGAGTGTGCAGGACATCATGGGACCTGTGCAGAACCCCAGTAGGGGTGTGCAGGACGTCGTAGAATGTGTGAAGGACCTTAGTAGGAGTGTGCAGGACATCATGGGACCTGTGCAGGACCGTAGTAGGAGTGTGAAGGACATCATGGGACCTGTGCAGGACCTTACTATGAGTGTGCAGGACATCATGGGACCTGTGCAGGACCGTAGTAGGAGTGTGCAGGACATCATGAGACCTGTCCAGAACCCCAGTAGGGGTGTGGAGGACGTCGTAGAATGTGTGCAGGACCTTAGTAGGAGTGTGCAGGACATCATGGGACCTGTGCAGGACCGTAGTAGGAGTGTGCAGGACATCATGAGACCTGTCCAGAACCCCAGTAGGGGTGTGCAGGACGTCGTAGAATGAGTGCAGGTCCTCAGCATGAGTGTGCAGGACATCAAGGGACTTGTGCAGGACCCCAGTAAGGGTGTGCAGGACGAAGTAGAGTGTGTGCAGGACCTCAGTAGGAGTGTGCGGGACATTATGGGACCTGTGCAGGACCCCAGTAGGGGTGTGCAGGACGTCGTAGATTGTGTGCAGGACCTTAGTAGGAGTGTGCAGGACATCATGAAACGTGTGCAGAACCGTAGTAGAAGTGTGGAGGAGATCATGGGACCTGTGCAGTACCCTAGTAGGGGTGTGTAGGACGTCGTAGAATGAGTGCAGGACCTCAGTAGGAGTGTGCAGGACATCAACGAACTTGTGCAGGACCCCAGTAAGGGTGTGCAGGACGTAGTAGAATGTGTGCAGGACCTCAGTAGGAGTGTGCAGTATACTTGTTCCAAATGAAATTCATTTCGAATATCCGACTTTTCGACTATAGTCGGATATCGCACTTTTTCGACTATTCGACTTTTCGACTATAGTCGGATATCGCACTTTTTCGAATATCCGACTTTTCGACTATGGTCGGATATCGCACTTTTTCGAATATTCGACTTTTTCGACTGTAGTCGGATATCGCCCTTTTTCGAATATTCGACTTTTCGTTTGTAGTCGGATATTGCACTTTTTCGAATATTCGACTTTTCGACTGTAGTCGGATATGAGACTTTTTCGAATATTCGACTTTTCGACTATAGTCGGATATCGCACTTTTTCGAATATCCGACTTTTCGAATAAAGTCGACTTTTTATCTGACTGAAACAGTCGGATACTCATTCGCTTATTCGATTTGGAACAAGTATAGTGTGCAGGACATCATGGAACCTGTGCAGGACCCCAGTAGGGGTGTGCAGGACGTCGTAGAATGTGTGCAGGACCTTAGTAGGAGTGTGCAGGACATCATGGAACGTGTGCAGGACCCTAGTAGTGGTGTGCAGGATCTTAAAAGGAGTGTGCAGGACATCGTGGAAAATGTGCAGGACCCCAGTAAGGATGTGCAGGACGTCGTAGAATGTGTGCAGGACCTTAGTAGGAGTGTGCAGGACATCATGGGACCTGTGCAGGACCGTAGTTGGAGTGTGCAGGACATCATGGGACCTGTGCAGAACCCCAGTAAGGGGTGTGCAGGACGTCGTAGAATGTGTGAAGGACCTTAGTAGGAGTGTGCAGGACATCATGGGACCTGTGCAGGACCGTAGTAGGAGTGTGAAGGACATCATGGGACCTGTGCAGGACCTTACTATGAGTGTGCAGGACATCATGGGACCTGTGCAGGACCGTAGTAGGAGTGTGCAGGCCCTCATGAGACCTGTCCAGACCCCCAGTAGGGGTGTGGAGGACGTCGTAGAATGTGTGCAGGACCTTAGTAGGAGTGTGCAGGACATCATGGGACCTGTGCAGGACCGTAGTAGGAGTGTGCAGGACATCATGAGACCTGTCCAGAACCCCAGTAGGGGTGTGCAGGACGTCGTAGAATGAGTGCAGGTCCTCAGCATGAGTGTGCAGGGACATCAAGGGACTTGTGCAGGACCCCAGTAAGGGTGTGCAGGACGAAGTAGAGTGTGTGCAGGACCTCAGTAGGAGTGTGCAGGACATTATGGGACCTGTGCAGGACCCCAGTAGGGGTGTGCAGGACGTCGTAGATTGTGTGCAGGACCTTAGTAGGAGTGTGCAGGACATCATGAAACGGGTGCAGAACCGTAGTAGAAGTGTGGAGGAGATCATGGGACCTGTGCAGTACCCTAGTAGGGGTGTGTAGGACGTCGTAGAATGAGTGCAGGACCTCAGTAGGAGTGTGCAGGACATCAACGAACTTGTGCAGGACCCCAGTAAGGGTGTGCAGGACGTAGTAGAATGTGTGCAGGACTTCAGTAGGAGTGTGCAGTATACTTGTTCCAAATGAAATTTCGACTATAGTCGGATATCGTACTTTTTCGAATATTCGACTTTTCGACTATAGTCGGATATCGCTTTTTTTCGAATATCCGACTTTTCGACTATGGTCGGATATCGCACTTTTTCGAATATTCGACTTTTCGACTGTAGTCGGATATCGCCCTTTTTCGAATATTCGACTTTTCGTTTGTAGTCGGATATTGAACTTTTTCGAATATTCGACTTTTCGACTGTAGTCGGATATGAGACTTTTCGAATATTCGACTTTTCGACTATAGTCGGATATCGCACTTTTTCGAATATCCGACTTTTCGAATAAAAAGTCGACTTTTTATCTGACTGAAACAGTCGGATACTCATTCGCTTATTCGATTTGGAACAAGTATAGTGTGCAGGACATCATGGAACCTGTGCAGGACCCCAGTAGGGGTGTGCAGGACGTCGTAGAATGTGTGCAGGACCTTAGTAGGAGTGTGCAGGACATCATGGAACGTGTGCAGGACCCTAGTAGTGGTGTGCAGGATCTTAAAAGGAGTGTGCAGGACATCGTGGAAAATGTGCAGGACCCCAGTAAGGATGTGCAGGACGTCGTAGAATGTGTGCAGGACCTTAGTAGGAGTGTGCAGGACATCATGGGACCTGTGCAGGACCGTAGTTGGAGTGTGCAGGACATCATGGGACCTGTGCAGAACCCCAGTAGGGGTGTGCAGGACGTCGTAGAATGTGTGAAGGACCTTAGTAGGAGTGTGCAGGACATCATGGGACCTGTGCAGGACCGTAGTAGGAAGTGTGAAGGACATCATGGGACCTGTGCAGGACCTTACTATGAGTGTGCAGGACATCATGGGACCTGTGCAGGACCGTAGTAGGAGTGTGCAGGACATCATGAGACCTGTCCAGAACCCCAGTAGGGTGTGGAGGACGTCGTAGAATGTGTGCAGGACCCCAGTAGGGGTGTGCAGAACGTCCTAGAATGTGTGCAGGACCTTAGTAGGAGTGTGCAGGGCAGCATGGGACCTGTGCAGGACCCCAGTAGGGGTGCGCAGAACGCCGTAGAATGTGTGCAGGATCCCAATAAAAGTGTGCAGGACATCATGGAACGTGTGTAGGATACCAATAGAGGTGTGCAGGACATCATGGAACGTTTGTAGGATCCCAATAGAGGTGTGTAGGACATCATGGAACGTGTGCAGGACCCTAATAGGGGTGTGCAGGACCTTGGTAGGAGTGTGCAGGACATCGTGGAAAATGTGCAGGACCCCAGTAAGGGTGTGCAGGACGTCGTAGAATGTGTGCAGGACCTTAGTAGGAGTGTGCAGGACATCATGGGACCTGTGCAGGACCGTAGTTGGAGTGTGCAGGACATCATGGGACCTGTGCAGAACCCCAGTAGGGGTGTGCAGGACGTCGTAGAATGTGTGCAGGACCTTAGTAGGAGTGTGCAGGACATCATGGAACGTGTGCAGGACCCTAGTAGTGGTGTGCAGGATCTTAAAAGGAGTGTGCAGGACATCGTGGAAAATGTGCAGGACCCCAGTAAGGATGTGCAGGACGTCGTAGAATGAGTGCAGGACCTCAGTAGGAGTGTGCAGGACATCAACGAACTTGTGCAGGACCCCAGTAAGGGTGTGCAGGACGTAGTAGAATGTGTGCAGGACCTCAGTAGGAGTGTGCAGTATACTTGTTCCAAATGAAATTCATTTCGAATATCCGACTTTTCGACTATAGTCGGATATCGCACTTTTTCGACTATTCGACTTTTCGACTATAGTCGGATATCGCACTTTTTCGAATATCCGACTTTTCGACTATGGTCGGATATCGCACTTTTTCGAATATTCGACTTTTCGACTGTAGTCGGATATCGCCCTTTTTCGAATATTCGACTTTTCGTTTGTAGTCGGATATTGCACTTTTTCGAATATTCGACTTTTCGACTGTAGTCGGATATGAGACTTTTTCGAATATTCGACTTTTCGACTATAGTCGGATATCGCACTTTTTCGAATATCCGACTTTTCGAATAAAAAGTCGACTTTTTTATCTGACTGAAACAGTCGGATACTCATTCGCTTATTCGATTTGGAACAAGTATAGTGTGCAGGACATCATGGAACCTGTGCAGGACCCCAGTAGGGGTGTGCAGGACGTCGTAGAATGTGTGCAGGACCTTAGTAGGAGTGTGCAGGACATCATGGAACGTGTGCAGGACCCTAGTAGTGGTGTGCAGGATCTTAAAAGGAGTGTGCAGGACATCGTGGAAAATGTGCAGGACCCCAGTAAGGATGTGCAGGACGTCGTAGAATGTGTGCAGGACCTTAGTAGGAGTGTGCAGGACATCATGGGACCTGTGCAGGACCGTAGTTGGAGTGTGCAGGACATCATGGGACCTGTGCAGAACCCCAGTAGGGGTGTGCAGGACGTCGTAGAATGTGTGAAGGACCTTAGTAGGAGTGTGCAGGACATCATGGGACCTGTGCAGGACCGTAGTAGGAGTGTGAAGGACATCATGGGACCTGTGCAGGACCTTACTATGAGTGTGCAGGACATCATGGGACCTGTGCAGGACCGTAGTAGGAGTGTGCAGGACATCATGAGACCTGTCCAGAACCCCAGTAGGGGTGTGGAGGACGTCGTAGAATGTGTGCAGGACCCCAGTAGGGGTGTGCAGAACGTCGTAGAATGTGTGCGGGACCTTAGTAGGAGTGTGCAGGACATCATGGGACCTGTGCATGACCCCAGTAGGGGTGTGCAGAACGTCGTAGAATGTGTGCAGGACCTTAGTAGGAGTGTGCAGAAAATCATGGAACGTGTGCAGGATCCCTATAGAGGTGTGCAGGACATCATGGAACGTTTGTAGGATCCCAATAGAGGTGTGTAGGACATCATGGAACGTGTGCAGGACCCTAATAGGGGTGTGCAGGACCTTGGTAGGAGTGTGCAGGACATCGTGGAAAATGTGCAGGACCCCAGTAAGGGTGTGCAGGACGTCGTAGAATGTGTGCAGGACCTTAGTAGGAGTGTGCAGGACATCATGGGACCTGTGCAGGACCGTAGTTGGAGTGTGCAGGACATCATGGGACCTGTGCAGAACCCCAGTAGGGGTGTGCAGGACGTCGTAGAATGTGTGCAGGACCTTAGTAGGAGTGTGCAGGACATCATGGAACGTGTGCAGGACCCTAGTAGTGGTGTGCAGGATCTTAAAAGGAGTGTGCAGGACATCGTGGAAAATGTGCAGGACCCCAGTAAGGATGTGCAGGACGTCGTAGAATGTGTGCAGGACCTTAGTAGGAGTGTGCAGGACATCATGGGACCTGTGCAGGACCGTAGTTGGAGTGTGCAGGACATCATGGGACCTGTGCAGAACCCCAGTAGGGGTGTGCAGGACGTCGTAGAATGTGTGAAGGACCTTAGTAGGAGTGTGCAGGACATCATGGGACCTGTGCAGGACCGTAGTAGGAGTGTGAAGGACATCATGGGACCTGTGCAGGACCTTACTATGAGTGTGCAGGACATCATGGGACCTGTGCAGGACCGTAGTAGGAGTGTGCAGGACATCATGAGACCTGTCCAGAACCCCAGTAGGGGTGTGGAGGACGTCGTAGAATGTGTGCAGGACCTTAGTAGGAGTGTGCAGGACATCATGGGACCTGTGCAGGACCGTAGTAGGAGTGTGCAGGACATCATGAGACCTGTCCAGAACCCCAGTAGGGGTGTGCAGGACGTCGTAGAATGAGTGCAGGTCCTCAGCATGAGTGTGCAGGACATCAAGGGACTTGTGCAGGACCCCAGTAAGGGTGTGCAGGACGAAGTAGAGTGTGTGCAAGACCTCAGTAGGAGTGTGCAGGACATTATGGGACCTGTGCAGGACCCCAGTAGGGGTGTGCAGGACGTCGTAGATTGTGTGCAGGACCTTAGTAGGAGTGTGCATGACATCATGGAACGTGTGCAGGACCTTAGTAGAAGTGTGGAGGAGATCATGGGACCTGTGCAGTACCCTAGTAGGGTGTAGGACGTCGTAGAATGAGTGCAGGACCTCAGTAGGAGTGTGCAGGACATCAAGGAACTTGTGCAGGACCCCAGTAAGGGTGTGCAGGACGTAGTAGAATGTGTGCAGGACCTCAGTAGGAGTGTGCAGTATACTTGTTCCAAATGAAATTCATTTCGAATATCCGACTTTTTCGACTATAGTCGGATATCGCACTTTTTCGACTATTCGACTTTTTGACCATAGTCGGATATCGCCTTTTTTCGAATTTCCGACTTTTCGACTATGGTCGGATATCGCACTTTTTCGAATATTCGACTTTTCGACTGTAGTCGGATATCGCCCTTTTCGAATATTCGACTTTTCGTTTGTAGTCGGATATTGCACTTTTTTCGAATATTCGACTTTTCGACTGTAGTCGGATATGAGACTTTTCGAATATTCGACTTTTCGACTATAGTCGGATATCCCCCTTTTTTCGAATATCCGACTTTTCGAATAAAAAGTCGACTTTTTTATCCAACTGAAACAGTCGGATACTCATTCGCTTATTCGATTTGGAACAAGTATAGTGTGCAGGACATCATGGAACCTGTGCAGGACCCCAGTAGGGTGTGCAGGACGTCGTAGAATGTGTGCAGGACCTTAGTAGGAGTGTGCAGGACATCATGGAACGTGTGCAGGACCCTAGTAGTGGTGTGCAGGATCTTAAAAGGAGTGTGCAGGACATCGTGGAAAATGTGCAGGACCCCAGTAAGGATGTGCAGGACGTCGTAGAATGTGTGCAGGACCTTAGTAGGAGTGTGCAGGACATCATGGGACCTGTGCAGGACCGTAGTTGGAGTGTGCAGGACATCATGGGACCTGTGCAGAACCCCAGTAGGGGTGTGCAGGACGTCGTAGAATGTGTGAAGGACCTTAGTAGGAGTGTGCAGGACATCATGGGACCTGTGCAGGACCGTAGTAGGAGTGTGAAGGACATCATGGGACCTGTGCAGGACCTTACTATGAGTGTGCAGGACATCATGGGACCTGTGCAGGACCGTAGTAGGAGTGTGCAGGACATCATGAGACCTGTCCAGAACCCCAGTAGGGGTGTGGAGGACGTCGTAGAATGTGTGCAGGACCCCAGTAGGGGTGTGCAGAACGTCGTAGAATGTGTGCGGGACCTTAGTAGGAGTGTGCAGGACATCATGGGACCTGTGCATGACCCCAGTAGGGGTGTGCAGAACGTCGTAGAATGTGTGCAGGACCTTAGTAGGAGTGTGCAGAAAATCATGGAACGTGTGCAGGATCCCTATAGAGGTGTGCAGGACATCATGGAACGTTTGTAGGATCCCAATAGAGGTGTGTAGGACATCATGGAACGTGTGCAGGACCCTAATAGGGGTGTGCAGGACCTTGGTAGGAGTGTGCAGGACATCGTGGAAAATGTGCAGGACCCCAGTAAGGGTGTGCAGGACGTCGGAGAATGGGTGCAGGGCCTTAGTAGGAGTGTGCAGGACATCATGGGACCTGTGCAGGACCGTAGTTGGAGTGTGCAGGACATCATGGGACCTGTGCAGAACCCCAGTAGGGGTGTGTAGGACGTCGTAGAATGAGTGCAGGACCTCAGTAGGAGTGTGCAGGACATCAAGGAACTTGTGCAGGACCCCAGTAAGGGTGTGCAGGACGTAGTAGAATGTGTGCAGGACCTCAGTAGGAGTGTGCAGTATACTTGTTCCAAATGAAATTCATTTCGAATATCCGACTTTTCGACTATAGTCGGATATCGCACTTTTTCGACTATTCGACTTTTCGACTATAGTCGGATATCGCACTTTTTCGAATATCCGACTTTTCGACTATGGTCGGATATCGCACTTTTTCGAATATTCGACTTTTCGACTGTAGTCGGATATCGCCCTTTTTCGAATATTCGACTTTTCGTTTGTAGTCGGATATTGCACTTTTTCGAATATTCGACTTTTCGACTGTAGTCGGATATGAGACTTTTTCGAATATTCGACTTTTCGACTATAGTCGGATATCGCACTTTTTCGAATATCCGACTTTTCGAATAAAGTCGACTTTTTTATCTGACTGAAACAGTCGGATACTCATTCGCTTATTCGATTTGGAACAAGTATAGTGTGCAGGACATCATGGAACCTGTGCAGGACCCCAGTAGGGGTGTGCAGGACGTCGTAGAATGTGTGCAGGACCTTAGTAGGAGTGTGCAGGACATCATGGAGCGTGTGCAGGACCCTAGTAGTGGTGTGCAGGATCTTAAAAAGGAGTGTGCAGGACATCGTGGAAAATGTGCAGGACCCCAGTAAGGATGTGCAGGACGTCGTAGAATGTGTGCAGGACCTTAGTAGGAGTGTGCAGGACATCATGGGACCTGTGCAGGACCGTAGTTGGAGTGTGCAGGCCATCATGGGACCTGTGCAGAACCGCAGTAGGGGTGTGCAGGACGTCGTAGAATGTGTGAAGGACCTTAGTAGGAGTGTGCAGGACATCATGGGACCTGTGCAGGACCGTAGTAGGAGTGTGAAGGACATCATGGGACCTGTGCAGGACCTTACTATGAGTGTGCAGGACATCATGGGACCTGTGCAGGACCGTAGTAGGAGTGTGCAGGACATCATGAGACCTGTCCAGAACCCCAGTAGGGGTGTGGAGGACGTCGTAGAATGTGTGCAGGACCCCAGTAGGGGTGTGCAGAACGTCGTAGAATGTGTGCGGGACCTTAGTAGGAGTGTGCAGGACATCATGGGACCTGTGCATGACCCCAGTAGGGGTGTGCAGAACGTCGTAGAATGTGTGCAGGACCTTAGTAGGAGTGTGCAGAAAATCATGGAACGTGTGCAGGATCCCTATAGAGGTGTGCAGGACATCATGGAACGTTTGTAGGATCCCAATAGAGGTGTGTAGGACATCATGGAACGTGTGCAGGACCCTAATAGGGGTGTGCAGGACCTTGGTAGGAGTGTGCAGGACATCGTGGAAAATGTGCAGGACCCCAGTAAGGGTGTGCAGGACGTCGTAGAATGTGTGCAGGACCTTAGTAGGAGTGTGCAGGACATCATGGGACCTGTGCAGGACCGTAGTTGGAGTGTGCAGGACATCATGGGACCTGTGCAGAACCCCAGTAGGGGTGTGCAGGACGTCGTAGAATGTGTGAAGGACCTTAGTAGGAGTGTGCAGGACATCATGGGACCTGTGCAGGACCGTAGTAGGAGTGTGAAGGGCATCATGGGATCTGTGCAGGACCTTATTAGGAGTGTGCAGGACATCATGGGACCTGTGCACGACCCCAGTAGGGGTGTGCAGAACGTCGTAGAATGTGTGCAGGACCTTAGTAGGAGTGTGCAGAAAATCATGGAACGTGTGCAGGATCTCTATAGAGGTGTGCAGGACATCATAGAACGTTTGTAGGATCCCAATAGAGGTGTGTAGGACATCATGGAACGTGTGCAGGACCCTAGTAGTGGTGTGCAGGACCTTAAAAGGAGTGTGCAGGACATCGTGGAAAATGTGCAGGACCCCAGTAAGGGTGTGCAGGACGTCGTAGAATGTGTGCAGGACCTTAGTAGGAGTGTGCAGGACATCATGGGACCTGTGCAGGACCGTAGTAGGATTGTGAAGGACATCATGGGACCTGTGCAGGACCTTACTAGGAGTGTGCAGGACATCATGAGACCTGTCCAGAACCCCAGTAGGGGTGTGGAGGACGTCGTAGAATGTGTGCAGGACCTTAGTAGGAGTGTGCAGGACATCATGGGACCTGTGCAGGACCGTAGTAGGAGTGTGCAGGACATCATGAGACCTGTCCAGAACCCCAGTAGGGGTGTGCAGGACGTCGTAGAATTAGTGCAGGTCCTCAGCAGGAGTGTGCAGGACATCAAGGAACTTGTGCAGGACCCCAGTAAGGGTGTGCAGGACGAAGTAGAGTGTGTGCAGGACCTCAGTAGGAGTGTGCGGGACATTATGGGACCTGTGCAGGACCCCAGTAGGGGTGTGCAGGACGTCGTAGATTGTGTGCAGGACCTTACTAGGAGTGTGCAGGACATCATGAAACGTGTGCAGAACCGTAGTAGGAGTGTGGAGGAGATCATGGGACCTGTGCAGTACCCTAGTTGGGGTGTGTAGGACGTCGTAGAATGAGTGCAGGACCTCAGTAGGTGTGTGCAGGACATCAAGGAACCTGTGCAGTACCCTAGTAGGGGTGTGTAGGACGTCGTAGAATGAGTGCAGGACCTTAGTAGGAGTGTGCAGAAAATCATGGAACGTGTGCAGGACCCCAGTAAAGGTGTGCAGGACGTAGTAGAATGTGTGCAGGACCTCAGTAGGTGTGTGCAGGACATCATGGAACGTGTGCAGGACCTTAGAAGGAGTGTGCAGTATACTTGTTCCAAATGAAATTCATTTCGAATATCCGACTTTTCGACTATAGTCGGATATCGCACTTTTCCGAATACTCGACTTTTCGACTATAGTCGGATATCGCACTTTTTCGACTATTCGACTTTTCGACTATAGTCGGATATCGCCCTTTTTCGAATATTCGACTTTTCGTTTGTAGTCGGATATCGCACTTTTTCGAATATTCGACTTTTCGACTGTAGTCGGATATGAGACTTTTTCGAATATTCGACTTTTCGACTATAGTCGGATATCGCACTTTTTCGAATATCCGACTTTTCGAATAAAAAGTCGACTTTTTTATCTGACTGAAACAGTCGGATACTCATTCGCTTATTCGATTTGGAACAAGTATAGTGTGCAGGACATCATGGAACCTGTGCAGGACCCCAGTAGGGGTGTGCAGGACGTCGTAGAATGTGTGCGGGACCTCATGGAACGTGTGCAGAACCGTAGTAGGAGTGTGGAGGAAATCATGGGACTTGTGCAGGACCCCAATAAGGGTGTGCAGGACGTAGTAGAATGTGTGCAGGACCTTAGTAGGAGTATGCAGGACATTATGGGACCTGTGCAGGACCCCAGTGTGGTGTGCAGGACGTCGTAGATTGTGTGCAGGACCTCAGTAGGAGTGTGCAGGACATCATGGAACCTGTGCAGGACCCCAGTAGGGGTGTGCAGGACGTCGTAGATTGTGTGCAGGACCTTAGTAGGAGTGTGCAGAAAATCATGGAACGTGTGCAGGATCCCTATAGAGGGATTCCATGATGTCCTACACACCTCTATTGGAATCCTACAAACGCTCCATGATGTCCTGCACACCTCTATAGGGATCCTGCACACATTCCATGATTTTCTGCACACTCCTACTAAGGTCCTGCACACATTCTACGACGTTCTGCACACCCCTACTGGTGTCATGCACAGGTCCCATGATCTCCTGCACACTCCTACTAAGGTCCCGCACACATTCTACGACGTTCTGCACACCCCTACTGGGGTCCTGCACAGGTCCCATGATGTCCTCCACACTCCTACTAAGGTCCTGCACACAATCTACGACGTTCTGCACACCCCTACTGGGATCCTGCACAGGTCCCATGATGTCCTGCACTCTACTAGTCAGGTCCTGCACACATTCGACGACGTTCTGCACACTCCCCTACTGGGGTCCTGCACAGGTCCCATGATGTCCTGCACTCTCCTACCGAGTTCCTGCACACATTCCACAACGTCCTGCACACCCCTATTGGGGTCCTGCACAGGTTCCATGATGTCCTGCACACTCCTACTGAGGTCCTGCACACAATCTACGACGTCCTGCACACCACACTGGGGTCCTGCACAGGTCCCATAATGTCCTGCATACTCCTACTAAGGTCCTGCACACATTTTACTACGTCCTGCACACCCTTATTGGGGTCCTGCACGAGTTCCTTGATGTACTGCACACTCCTACTGAGGTTCTGCACTCATTCTACGACGTACTGCACACCCCTACTGGGGTTCTGCACAAGTCCCATGATCTCCTCCACACTCCTACTACGGTTCTGCACACGTTCCATGAGGTCCTGCACACATTCTACGACGTCCTGCACACCTCTATAGGGATCCTGCACACATTCCATGATTTTCTGCACACTCCTACTAAGGTCCTGCACACATTCTACGACGTTCTGCACACCCCTACTGGGGTCATGCGCAGGTCCCATGATGTCCTGCACACTCCTACTAAGGTCCCGCACACATTCTACGACGTTCTGCACACCCCTACTGGGGTCCTGCACAGGTACCATGATGTCCTCCACACTCCTACTAAGGTCCTGCACACATTCTACGACGTTCTGCACACCCCTACTGGGATCCTGCACAGGTCCCATGATGTCCTGCACTCTCCTAGTCAGGTCCCGCCCACATTCTACGACGTTCTGCACACTTCCTACTGGGGTCCTTTCACAGGTCCCATGATGTCCTGCACTCTCCTACCGAGGTCCCGCACACATTCCACGACGTCCTGCACACCCCTACTGGGGTCCCTGCACAGGTTCCATGATGTCCTGCACACTTCCTAGCTGAGGTCCTGCACACAATCTACGACGTCCTGCACACCACACTGGGGTCCTGCACAGGTCCCATAATGTCCTGCATACTCCTACTAAGGTCCTGCACACATTCTACTACGTCCTGCACACCCTTATTGGGGTCCTGCACGAGTTCCTTGATGTACTGCACACTCCTACTGAGGTTCTGCACGCGTTTCATGATGTCCTGCCCACTCCTACTAAGGTCCTGCACACAATCTACGACGTCCTGCACACCCCTACTGGGGTCCTGCACAGTTCCCATAATGTCCCGCACACTCCTACTGAGGTCCTGCACACATTCTACTACGTCCTGCACACCCTTACTGGGGTCCTGCACAAGTTCCTTGATGTCCTGCACACTCCTACTAAGCTCCTGCACACATTCTATGACGTCCTGCACACCCTTGCTGGGGTCCTGCACAAGTTCCTTGATGTCCTGCACACTCTTACCGAGGTCCTGCACACATTCTACAACGTCCTGCACACCCCTACTGGGGTTCTGCACAGGTCCCAGGATGTCCTGCACACTCCTACTACGGTCCTGCACAGGTCCCATGATGTCCTGCACACTCCTACTAAGGTCCTGCACACATTCTACGACGTCCTCCACACCCTACTGGGGTTCTGGACAGGTCTCATGATGTCCTGCACACTCCTACTACGGTCCTGTACAAGTTCCATGATGTCCTGCACACTCCTAATAAGGTCCTGCACAGGTCCCATGATGTCCTGCACACTCCTACTAAGGTCCTTCACACATTCTACGACGTCCTCCATGTAGTCGGATATCGCACTTTTTCGAATATCCGACTTTTCGAATAAAAAGTCGACTTTTTTATCCGACTGAAACAGTCGGATACTCATCCGATAATTCGATTCGGAACAAGTATAGTGTGCAGGACATCATGGAACCTGTGCAGGACCCCAGTAGGAGTGTGCAGGACATTATGGTACCTGTGCGGGACACCAGTAGGGGTGTGCAGGACGTGGTAGAATGTGTGCAGGACCTCAGTAGGAGTGTGCAGGACATCATGGAACGTGTGCAGAACCGTAGTAGGAGTGTGGAGGAGATCAAGGAACTTGTGCAGGACCCCAGTAAGGGTGTGCAGGACGTAGTAGAGTGTGTGCAGGACCTCAGTAGGAGTGTGCAGGACATTATGGGACCTGTGCAGGACCCCAGTATGGGTGTGCAGGACGTCGTAGATTGTGTGCAGGACCTCAGTAGGAGTGTGCAGGACATCATGGAACGTGTGCAGAACCGTAGTAGGAGTGTGGAGGAGATCATGGGACCTGTGCAGGACCCCAGTAGGGGTGTGCAGGACGTCGTAGATTGTGTGCAGGACCTTAGTAGGAGTGTGCAGGACTTCAAGGAACTTGTGCTGGACCCCAGTAAGGGTGTGCAGGACGTCGTAGAGTGTGTGCAGGACCTCAGTAGGAGTGTGCAGGACATCACGGAACGTGTGCAGGACCTTAGTAGGAGTGTGCAGTATACTTGTTCCAAATTAAATTTATTTCGAATATTCGACTTTTCGACTATAGTCGGATATCACACTTTTTCGAATATTCGACTTTTCGACTGTAGTCGGATATCGCCCTTTTTCGAATATTCGACTTTTCGACTATAGTCGGATATCGCACTTTTTCAAATATCCGACTTTTCGAATAAAAAGTCGACTTTTTTATCCGACTGAAATAGTCGGATACTCATCTGATTATTCGATTCGGAACAAGTATAGTGTGCAGCACATCATGGAACCTGTGCAGGACCCCAGTAGGAGTGTGCAGGACATTATGGTACCTGTGCAGGACCTCAGTAGGAGTGTGCAGGACATCATGGAAACGTGTGCAGAACCGTAGTAGGAGTGTGGAGGAGATCAAGGAACTTGTGCAGGACCTCAGTAAGGGTGTGCAGGACGTAGTAGAGTGTGTGCAGGACCTCAGTAGGAGTGTGCAGGACATTGTGGGGCCTGTGCAGGACCCCAGTAGGGGTGTGCAGGACGTCGTAGAGTGTGTGCAGGACCTCAGTGGGAGTGTGAAGGACATCACGGAACGTGTGCAGGACCTTAGTAGGAGTGTGCAGTATACTTGTTCCAAATTAAATTTATTTCGAATATTCGACTTTTCGACTATAGTCGGATATCACACTTTTTCGAATATTCGACTTTTCGACTGTAGTCGGATATCGCCCTTTTTCGAATATTCGACTTTTCGACTGTAGTCGGATATCGCACTTTTTCGAATATTCGACTTTTCGACTGTAGTCGGATATGAGACTTTTTCGAATATTCGACTTTTCGACTGTAGTCGGATATCGCACTTTTTCGAATATCCGACTTTTCGAATAAAAAGTCGACTTTTTTATCCGACTGAAACAGTCGGATACTCATCCGATTATTCGATTCGGAACAAGTATAGTGTGCAGGACATCATGGAACCTGTGCAGGACCCCAGTAGGAGTGTGCAGGACATTATGGGACCTGTGCAGGACCCCAGCAGGGGTGTGTAGGACGTCGTAGATTGTGTGCAGGACCTCAGTAGGAGTGTGCAGGACATCATGGAACGTGTGCAGAACCGTAGTAGGAGTGTGGAGGAGATAATGGGACTTGTGCAGAACCCCAGTAGGGGTGTGCAGGACGTCGTAGAATGAGTGCAGGACCTCAGCAGGAGTGTGCAGGACATCAAGGAACTTGTGCAGGACCCCAGTAAGGGTGTGCAGGATGAAGTAGAGTGTGTGCAGGACCTCAGTAGGAGTGTGCGGGACAATATGGGACCTGTGCAGGACCCCAGTAGGGGTGTGCATGACGTCGTAGATTGTGTGCAGGACCTCAGTAGGAGTGCGCAGAACATCATGAAACGTGTGCAGAACCGTAGTAGGAGTGTGGAGGAGATCATGGGACCTGTGCAGAACCCTAGTAGGGGTGTGTAGGACGTCGTAGAATGAGTGCAGGACCTCAGTAGGAGTATGCAGGACATCAAGGAACTTGTGCAGGAACCCCAGTAATGGTGTGCAGGACGTAGTAGAATGTGTGCAGGACCTCAGTAGGAGTGTGCAGGACATCATGGAACGTGTGCAGGACCTTAGTAGGAGTGTGCAGTATACTAGTTCCAAATGAAATTCATTTCGAATATCCGACTTTCGACTATAGTCGGATATCGCACTTTTTCGAATACTCGACTTTTCGACTATAGTCGGATATCGCACTTTTTCGAATATTCGACTTTTCGACTATAGTCGGATATCGCACTTTTTCGAATACTCGACTTTTCGACTGTAGTCGGATATCGCCCTTTTTCGAATATTCGACTTTTCGACTGTAGTCGGATATCGCACTTTTTCGAATATTCGACTTTTCGACTGTAGTCGGATATGGGACTTTTTCGAATATTCGACTTTTCGACTATAGTCGGATATCGCACTTTTTCGAATATCCGACTTTTCGAATAAAAAGTCGACTTTTTTATCCGACTGAAACAGTCGGATACTCATCCGATTATTCGATTCGGAACAAGTATAGTGTGCAGCACATCATGGAACCTGTGCAGGACCCCAGTAGGAGTGTGCAGGACATTATGGTACCTGTGCAAGACACCAGTAGGGGTATGCAGGACGTGGTAGAATGTGTGCAGGACCTCAGTAGGAGTGTGCAGGACATCATGGAAACGTGTGCAGAACCGTAGTAGGAGTGTGGAGGAGATCAAGGAACTTGTGCAGGACCTCAGTAAGGGTGTGCAGGACGTAGTAGAGTGTGTGCAGGACCTCAGTAGGAGTGTGCGGGACATTATGGGGCCTGTGCAGGACCCCAGTAGGGGTGTGCAGGACGTCGTAGAGTGTGTGCAGGCCCTCAGTGGGAGTGTGAAGGACATCACGGAACGTGTGCAGGACCTTAGTAGGAGTGTGCAGTATACTTGTTCCAAATTAAATTTATTTTGAATATTCGACTTTTCGACTATAGTCGGATATCACACTTTTTCGAATATTCGACTTTTCGACTGTAGTCGGATATCGCACTTTTCCGAATATTCGACTTTTCGACTGTAGTCGGATATGAGACTTTTTCGAATATTCGACTTTTCGACTGTAGTCGGATATCGCACTTTTTCGAATATCCGAGTTTTCGAATAAAAAGTCGACTTTTTTATCCGACTGAAACAGTCGGATACTCATCCGATTATTCGATTCGGAACAAGTATAGTGTGCAGGACATCATGGAACCTGTGCAGGACCCCAGTAGGAGTGTGCAGGACATTATGGGACCTGTGCAGGACCCCTGCAGGGGTGTGTAGGACGTCGTAGATTGTGTGCAGGACCTCAGTAGGAGTGTGCAGGACATCATGGAACGTGTGCAGGACCTTAGTAGGAGTGTGCAGTATACTAGTTCCAAATGAAATTCATTTCGAATATCCGACTTTCGACTATAGTCGGATATCGCACTTTTCCGAATACTCGACTTTTCGACTATAGTCGGATATCGCACTTTTTCGAATATTCGACTTTTCGACTATAGTCGGATATCGCACTTTTTCGAATACTCGACTTTTCGACTGTAGTCGGATATCGCCCTTTTTCGAATATTCGACTTTTCGACTGTAGTCGGATATCGCACTTTTTCGAATATTCGACTTTACGACTGTAGTCGGATATGAGAATTTTTCGAATATTCGAATTTCGACTATAGTCGGATATCGCACTTTTTCGAATATCCGACTTTTCGAATAAAAAGTCGACTTTTTTATCCGACTGAAACAGTCGGATACTCATCCGATTATTCGATTCGGAACAAGTATAGTGTGCAGGACATCATGGAACCTGTGCAGGACCCCAGTAGGAGTGTGCAGGACATTATGGGACCTGTGCAGGACCCCAGCAGGGGTGTGCAGGACGTAGTAGAATGTGTGCAGGACCTCAGTAGGAGTGTGCAGGACATCATGGAACGTGTGCAGGACCTTAGTAGGAGTGTGCAGTATACTAGTTCTAAATGAAATTCATTTCGAATATCCGACTTTCGACTATAGTCGGATAACGCACTTTTTCGAATACTCGACTTTTCGACTATAGTCGGATATCGCACTTTTTCGAATATTCGACTTTTCGACTATAGTCGGATATCGCACTATTTCGAATACTCGACTTTTCGACTGTAGTCGGATATCGCCCTTTTTCGAATATTCGACTTTTCGACTGTAGTCGGATATCGCACTTTTTCGAATATTCGACTTTTCGACTGTAGTCGGATATGAGAATTTTTCGAATATTCGACTTTTCGACTATAGTCGGATATCGCACTTTTTCGAATATCCGACTTTTCGAATAAAAAGTCGACTTTTTTATCCGACTGAAACAGTCGGATACTCATCCGATTATTCGATTCGGAACAAGTATAGTGTGCAGGACATCATGGAACCTGTGCAGGACCCCAGTAGGAGTGTGCAGGACATTATGGGACCTGTGCAGGACCCCAGCAGGGGTGTGCAGGACGTCGTAGATTGTGTGCAGGACCTCAGTAGGAGTGTGCAGGACATCATGGAACGTGTGCAAAACCGTAGTAGGAGTGTGGAGGAGATAATGGGACTTGTGCAGAACCCCAGTAGGGGTGTGCAGGACGTCGTAAAATGAGTGCAGGACCTCAGCAGGAGTGTGCAGGACATCAAGGAACTTGTGCAGGACCCCAGTAAGGGTGTGCAGGATGAAGTAGAGTGTGTGCAGGACCTCAGTAGAAGTGTGCGGGACAATATGGGACCTGTGCAGGACCCCAGTAGGGTGTGCAGGACGTCGTAGATTGTGTGCAGGACCTCAGTAGGAGTGCAGGACATCATGAAACGTGTGCAGAACCGTAGTAGTGTGGAGGAGATCATGGGACCTGTGCAGAACCCTAGTAGGGGTGTGTAGGACGTCGTAGAATGAGTGCAGGACCTCAGTAGGAGTGTGCAGAACATCAAGGATCTTGTGCAGGACCCCAGTAAGGGTGTGCAGGACGTTGTAGAATGTGTCCAGCACATCAGTAGGAGTGTGCACGACATCGTGGAACGTGTGCAGGACCTTAGTAGGAGTGTGCAGTATACTAGTTCCAATGAAACTCATTTCGAATATCCGACTTTCGACTATAGTCGGATATCGCACTTTTTCGAATACTCGACTTTTCGACTGTAGTCGGATATCGCACTTTTTCGAATATTCGACTTTTCGACTGTAGTCGGATATGAGAATTTTTCGAATATTCGACTTTTCGACTATAGTCGGATATCGCACTTTTTCGAATATCCGACTTTTCGAATAAAAAGTCGACTTTTTTATCCGACTGAAACAGTCGGATACTCATCCGATTATTCGATTCGGAACAAGTATAGTGTGCAGGACATCATGGAACCTGTGCAGGACCCCAGTAGGAGTGTGCAGGACATTATGGGACCTGTGCAGGACCCCAGCAGGGGTGTGCAGGACGTCGTAGATTGTGTGCAGGACCTCAGTAGGAGTGTGCAGGACATCATGGAACGTGTGCAAAACCGTAGTAGGAGTGTGGAGGAGATAATGGGACTTGTGCAGAACCCCAGTAGGGGTGTGCAGGACGTCGTAGAATGAGTGCAGGACCTCAGCAGGAGTGTGCAGGACATCAAGAAACTTGTGCAGGACCCCAGTAAGGGTGTGCAGGATGAAGTAGAGTGTGTGCAGGACCTCAGTAGAAGTGTGCGGGACAATATGGGACCTGTGCAGGACCCCAGTAGGGGTGTGCAGGACGTCGTAGATTGTGTGCAGGACCTCAGTAGGAGTGTGCAGGACATCATGGAACGTGTGCAGGACCTTAGTAGGAGTGTGCAGTATACTAGTTCCAAATGAAACTCATTTCGAATATCCGACTTTCGACTATAGTCGGATATCGCACTTTTTCGAATACTCGACTTTTCGACTGTAGTCGGATATCGCACTTTTTCGAATATTCGACTTTTCGACTGTAGTCGGATATGAGAATTTTTCGAATATTCGACTTTTCGACTATAGTCGGATATCGCACTTTTTCGAATATCCGACTTTTCGAATAAAAAGTCGACTTTTTTATCCGACTGAAACAGTCGGATACTCATCCGATTATTCGATTCGGAACAAGTATAGTGTGCAGGACATCATGGGACGTGTGCAGGACCCCAGTATGGATGTGCAAGACATCATGGGACGTGTGCAGGACCTCAGTAGGAGTGTGCAGGACGTCGTAGATTGTGTGCAGGACCTCAGTAGGAGTGTGCAGGACATCATGGAACGTGTGCAAAACCGTAGTAGGAGTGTGGAGGAGATAATGGGACTTGTGCAGAACCCCAGTAGGGGTGTGCAGGACGTCGTAGAATGAGTGCAGGACCTCAGCAGGAGTGTGCAGGACATCAAGAAACTTGTGCAGGACCCCAGTAAGGGTGTGCAGGATGAAGTAGAGTGTGTGCAGGACCTCAGTAGAAGTGTGCGGGACAATATGGGACCTGTGCAGGACCCCAGTAGGGGTGTGCAGGACGTCGTAGATTGTGTGCAGGACCTCAGTAGGAGTGCGCAGGACATCATGAAACGTGTGCAGAACCGTAGTAGGAGTGTGGAGGAGATCATGGGACCTGTGCAGAACCCTAGTAGGGGTGTGTAGGACGTCGTAGAATGAGTGCAGGACCTCAGTAGGAGTGTGCAGAACATCAAGGATCTTGTGCAGGACCCCAGTAAGGGTGTGCAGGACGTAGTAGAATGTGTGCAGGACCTCAGTAGGAGTGTGCAGGACATCATGGAACGTGTGCAGGACCTTAGTAGGAGTGTGCAGTATACTAGTTCCAAATGAAACTCATTTCGAATATCCGACTTTCGACTATAGTCGGATATCGCACTTTTTCGAATACTCGACTTTTCGACTGTAGTCGGATATCGCACTTTTTCGAATATTCGACTTTTCGACTGTAGTCGGATATGAGAATTTTTCGAATATTCGACTTTTCGACTATAGTCGGATATCGCTTTTTTCGAATATTCGACTTTTCGAATGAAAAGTCCACTTTTTATCCGACTGAAACAGTCGGACACTCATCCGATTATTCGATTCGGAACAAGTATAGTGTGCAGGACATCATGGAACCTGTGCAGGACCCCAGTAGGAGTGTGCAGGACATTATGGGACCTGTGCAGGACCCCAGCAGGGGTGTGCAGGACGTCGTAGATTGTGTGCAGGACCTCAGTAGGAGTGTGCAGGACATCATGGAACGTGTGCAAAACCGTAGTAGGAGTGTGGAGGAGATAATGGGACTTGTGCAGAACCCCAGTAGGGGTGTGCAGGACGTCGTAGAATGAGTGCAGGACCTCAGCAGGAGTGTGCAGGACATCAAGAAACTTGTGCAGGACCCCAGTAAGGGTGTGCAGGATGAAGTAGAGTGTGTGCAGGACCTCAGTAGAAGTGTGCGGGACAATATGGGACCTGTGCAGGACCCCAGTAGGGGTGTGCAGGACGTCGTAGATTGTGTGCAGGACCTCAGTAGGAGTGCGCAGGACATCATGAAACGTGTGCAGAACCGTAGTAGGAGTGTGGAGGAGATCATGGGACCTGTGCAGAACCCTAGTAGGTGTGTGTAGGACGTCGTAGAATGAGTGCAGGACCTCAGTAGGAGTGTGCAGAACATCAAGGATCTTGTGCAGGACCCCAGTAAGGGTGTGCAGGACGTAGTAAAATGTGTGCAGGTCCTTAGTAGGAGTATGCAGGGCATTATGGGACCTGTGCAGGACCCCAGTGGGGTGTGCAGGACGTCGTAGATTGTGTGCAGGACCTCAGTAGGAGTGTGCAGGACATCATGGAACGTGTGCAGGACCTTAGTAGGGGTGTGCAGTATACTAGTTCCAAATGAAACTCATTTCGAATATCCGACTTTCGACTATAGTCGGATATCGCACTTTTTCGAATACTCGACTTTTCGACTATAGTCGGATATCGCACTTTTTCGAATATTCGACTTTTCGACTATAGTCGGATATCGCACTTTTTCGAATATTGGACTTTTCGACTGTAGTCGGATATCGCCCTTTTTCGAATATTCGACTTTTCGTTTGTAGTCGGATATCGCACTTTTTCGAATATTCGACTTTTCCACTGTAGTCGGATATGAGACTTTTGCGAATATTCGACTTTTCGACTATAGTCGGATATCGCACTTTTTCGAATATCCGACTTTTCGAATAAAAAGTCGACTTTTTTATCCGACTGAAACAGTCGGATACTCATCCGCTTATTCGATTTGGAACACGTATAGTGTGCAGGACATCATGGAACCTGTGCAGGACCCCAGTAGGGGTGTGCAGGACGTCGTAGAATGTGCGCAGGACCTCGTGGAACGTGTGCAGAACCGTAGTAGGAGTGTGAAGGAGAGCAGGGGACTTGTGCAGAACCCCAGTAGGGGTGTGCAGGACGTCGTAGAATGAGTGCAGAACCTCAGTAGGAGTGTGCAGGACATCAAGGAACTCGTGCAGGACCCCAATAAGGGTGTGCAGGACGTAGTAAAATGTGTGCAGGTCCTTAGTAGGAGTATGCAGGGCATTATGGGACCTGTGCAGGACCCCAGTGGGGTGTGCAGGACGTCGTAGATTGTGTGCAGGACCTCAGTAGGAGTGTGCAGGACATCATGGAACGTGTGCAGGACCTTAGTAGGAGTGTGCAGTATACTAGTTCCAACTGAAACTCATTTCGAATATCCGACTTTCGACTATAGTCGGATATCGCACTTTTTCGAATACTCGACTTTTCGACTATAGTCGGATATCGCACTTTTTCGAATATTCGACTTTTCGACTATAGTCGGATATCGCACTTTTTCGAATATTCGACTTTTCGACTGTAGTCGGATATCGCCCTTTTTCGAATATTCGACTTTTCGTTTGTAGTCGGATATCGCACTTTTTCGAATATTCGACTTTTCCACTGTAGTCGGATATGAGACTTTTGCGAATATTCGACTTTTCGACTATAGTCGGATATCGCACTTTTTCGAATATCCGACTTTTCGAATAAAAAGTCGACTTTTTTATCCGACTGAAACAGTCGGATACTCTTCCGCTTATTCGATTTGGAACAAGTATAGTGTGCAGGACATCATGGAACCTGTGCAGGACCCCAGTAGGGGTGTGCAGGACGTCGTAGAATGTGCGCAGGACCTCGTGGAACGTGTGCAGAACCGTAGTAGGAGTGTGAAGGAGATCATGGGACTTGTGCAGAACCCCAGTAGGGGTGTGCAGGACGTCGTAGAATGAGTGCAGAACCTCAGTAGGAGTGTGCAGGACATCAAGGAACTCGTGCAGGACCCCAATAAGGGTGTGCAGGACGTAGTAAAATGTGTGCAGGTCCTTAGTAGGAGTATGCAGGGCATTATGGGACCTGTGCAGGACCCCAGTGGGGTGTGCAGGACGTCGTAGATTGTGTGCAGGACCTCAGTAGGAGTGTGCAGGACATCATGGAACCTGTGCAGGACCCCAGTAGGGGTGTGCAGGACGTCGTGGAATGTGTGCAGGATCTCGGTAGGAGAGTGCAGGACATCATGGGACCTGTGCAGGACCCCAGTAGGGGTGTGCAGAACGTCGTAGAATGTGTGCAGGACCTGAGTAGGAGAGTGCAGTACATCATGGGACCTGTGCAGGATCCAAGTAGGGGTGTGCAGAACGTCGTAGAATGTGTGCAGGACCTTAGTAGGAGTGTGGAGGACATCATGGGACCTGTGCAGGACCCCAGTAGGGGTGTGCAGAACGTCGTAGAATATGTGCGGGACCTTAGTAGGAGTGTGCAGGACATTATGGGACCTGTGCGGGACCCCAGTAGGGGTGTGCAGAACGTCGTAGAATGTGTGCAGGACCTCAGTAGAAGTGTGCAGGACATCAAGGGACTTGTGTAGGACCTCAGTAGGGGTGTGGAGGAAATCATGAAACGTGCGCAGGACCCCAATAGGGGTGTGCAGGACCTTAGTAGGAGTGTGCAGGACATCGTGGAAAATATGCAGGACCCTAGTAGGGGTGTGCAGGACGTCATGGAACGTGTGCAGGATCCTTATAGAGGTGTGCAGGACATCATGGAACGTTTGTAGGATCTCAGTAGAGGTGTGTAGGATATCATGGAACGTGTGCAGGACCCTAGTAGTGGTGTGCAGGACCTTAGTAGGAGTGCGCAGGACATCGTGGAAAATATGCAGGACCCTAGTAGGGGTGTGCAGGACGTCATGGATTGTGTGCAGGACCTTAGTAGGAGTGTGCAGGACATCATAAAACGTGTGCAAAACCCCAGTAGAGATGAGCAGGACTTCATGGAATGTGTGCAAGGCATCATTAGGAGTGTGCAGGACATCATGAAGCGTGTGCAGGACCCTGTAGGTATGACCAGGACATCATGAAATGTATGTAGGACCTTAGTAAAAGTGTGCAGGACATCATAGAACGTGTGCAAGACCCCTGTAAGTATGAGCAGCACGTCATGGAATATGTGCTGGATCCCAGTAGGAGTGTGCAGGACATCTAGGGACGTGCGCATGACCTCAGTTTGATGTTCAGGACACTGTATGCAAGCCATGCCTCCGAATCGACAAGATTGATAGTTAAGTGCGCCAAGGCAGGGCTACCGTAACCTCACTTGAGTTGGCTCTAAAACTTTCTTAGTTCTGACTCCGAATTCGCTACGTCTTCACCACCGATGGTGATGTTTTCCTGCTTTGTAGTCCAGGCAGATCATCAGCTGCTGACCTTTCGAGAAGAAAGGTGTGTGAATCAAGACACACCACTCTTCACTTCTTTTAAACTTTACCATTGATCAATTGGGTATCATCAAATTTGTTTACGAGAGCCGAATAACATCATTCCCAAGATTACGGTAGTCCTCTTCTGGCGCACTTAACTATCGTTCTTGTTCCGAATCAGACATATAGACGAGCCACATCAGTATGAACCGGTGAAGTTTGGCTAGAGCGGCTGACCCTGTGTCTATCCTAGACGTGGTGGGGCCACCCAAGATTTACTGTTAGAAATGATGAAAGACTCTGATAAAAGATGCCTGATACTGCGCTATCAATCATTGTTTTTATAAGAGCTCTACGGAAACACTTCGGCTGGTAGCCTTACCAATTGACAGTTCATTTCATTTCTGTCTTTAATGGTGGGTGCCCCCCCCCGTCTAGGATAGTGCCTAGACCCTGTACAATTGGGTCATTATAAAACTCATTTCTTCATTTTTTCGACTTTAAAATTCAAAAAGTATATGCCTCGTATCTTTTTTGTAGGAAACCGCGTTGCAACAATTATCTTGCCGTCTTAGCAGCGGAGCGTTTGCATCTTCATTTCTACCACTATGTTTTCGAAAAAAAAAGCAAATTGACTTTAAGAGATTGACGATGTTGTAAAAGGAAAACCCTCGGAAAAAGTTGTGAAATTTCTGAAAGTTGGGCTCCGCAGAACAGGTCAAGGATTTGGCATTTGCTCTAAAATGTCGTGAAATTGTTCCATTCGATTTGGCTATCAAACTGATTTCCTAAATGTAGTGAAATTGTTGCAAACGGATTTGGCAGGAGCTCTATGAATTATCACAGTCAAATCACGCGTCTAGAAGGGGTTTTTCTTGGAGCGCATTTTGAATCAAATGAGAACAAGAATACGTCTAGCAACAAAAACGTTTTCGTACAACCCTCGTGAACCTGAAAGCGTTGAGGACGCGAAGACATAGCGTCAGTAGCAAATAAATTCGGTTAGATTTCGTTTTCATGGTTTTTATCTAATCGGTGAGGGAAGGGTTGGTAGTTTAGTGGGAGCTACACTGAAAAAGCAGGATAACATTCGAAAACCTTGATTCTAGCCCATAAGGCCACGTTTCGTTCAGCATTGTTGGCTGAGGATTATTTTTTTTTCTTTTTGTCTTCATTCGCTCGCCAGAGGACCTTCAGACGCATGATTTGACAGTGATAATTCATAGAGCTCCTGCCAAATCCGTTTGCAACAATTTCACTACATTTAATTATTATGTTATCTGCATATACCAACAACAGCCAAATCGATTCAATAATTTAACTAAATTTAGGAAATCAGTTTGATGGCCAAATCTAATGGAACAATTTCACGACATTTTAGAGCAATGCCAAATCCTTGATCTTTTCTGCGGAGCCCAACTTTTAGAAATCAGTCCATAATTATGGTTGTTTCCAATTCAAAGCAGTTGTAAAAATCAAGTTGTAAAAACTATTGCGGTTCCCCTAATTCTTCCACGCGTTGTAAGAAAGTTTATTGAGAGACATAGGACGCTTAATGATCTTGAGCTGAGAAATCAACATTTAGAAGGGGACATTGCGTGACGTGAAATATGCTCATATGGTTCAATGTCAGCACCTATTTTGTATTGAACCTGTATGCTTCGAATTCCACTATTACCATAGGTCAACGCGCGCGCGGGAAATTTGAATGATTGGAAGTATCGAAGGCGCCCTGCCTGAAAATCTCCATAACATACTAGAATGCTCTCCGCACCACCTTAATTCTAATAAAGTTTGAAACGATCAAGTTCGGAAGGCACTCCGTTTGGGCATGCGACATTCCCCGAAGTCTTCACTGCTACTGTTTCTCGCATCAACGGGCCATCATAAATAAGGACATCTACATCTGCATCTCACGCAAGAACTAAGGGAATAATTTCACGGTAGAGCTTGGTAACGCAACTCCAAACGAGGTAACCAATGAAATCTCCAGTGTTTTGATTTCCCCATTAATTGATGCTTTTCATGTAGGTTGTTGGCGATAAGTTCTTGAGTAACACAAGATTGCTAAAATTCGTTCACTCAACATTCCTCAATCGCTTTAAAACCGCGAAGTACTAATGGGACTCTCAAGATAATAATTCGATCTATTCCGATGAGAAAAGACATCAATGGGTCTATCAATGAAGTGGAGGGTTTACCAATCGCTATTTCAATTCATAGTTGAAAATACCACTTGCACGTGCACCAAAAAAGAGACCATTCCTTAGCTTCGTTGCTGCGTTGTTAGAGCTACGCGATTGCGCTCCAGTGACAACGGCGTGAGGACGAGCATACCACTGTCCCGTCCTCTGCGTCTCTGCCTCGTTCATGCCTCGACCGGCCTAAACGTCCGCCACCCACCAGCGGCAGCTTGTCGGCTATCTCCGGCCTCTGCCATTGGGTCCGGCAACACTCTATCACTAATTGCAAGACGTTTCCAAGCCTTGAAACCCCGACAACCTCCCCACCTCCCCTTCAATTTCAAGCTAGATGATGTTCTTGATATTAGAGGTCATCAATGCTGATGATGTGGAGTGGACTCGTCCACCATCAAAAGACAATAAAGTTGAGGGCCTCAAATTTGGCCCGAAACAGTGTTTTTTTTTGCGAGTTTTTCTTATAGGTCCTACTACTCTGAACCCAGAAAAGGGTTCAGAGAGGAATAGAAGACAAGCATATCTGATCGGGATCACTGCCTTTAAAGGCAGCATACAAGCTCAAACGTGTTTGAGATAACTACAGATATAGAATCGTATGGATCAGAGTGCAACGTCTTTTGAAGGGTCAAAAACGGCCCACAAGGCCACCGCACGAGTAAGAAGTTAGCCCGCCCCTGTATCTGCCCGCCCCTGTATTTGCTGTTATCCTCCAAAACAGGGGTGGTGGACCATTTCCATAGTCGTCGACGTTTGTGGATGGTACAATAAGTACAATAGGTAAACCACATACGTCGGCGACGGTGGGAATGGCCCAGCACCCCTGTTTTGGAGGAGGACGCAGTGGGTCGTTTTTGATGCTTCCAAATGTGTAGGCGTTGTGTTCTGAGCCATACCATTCTACTTCCGTATACCTCGAACACGTTTACGAGCGTGTATGCGCTGTCTTTAATCATCGATTGAACTGATGTTAGTTCAGCATATATTAAAAACTACTTTTTTGATTTTCCTCTGACTTGAGTGTATGTCTGGGATTTTCAACTGTGTGCTACGCGTATTATCTCAAAAATGTGTTAATTGCCTCTTTCTAAGAAAATAACCCTAGGGGGGTGCATATTGAACGTTGCAGAGAGAGCAAAATGGGTGCCTAAACGGAAGGGGGGGAGTATTAAGCCGTGACAAAGTTCATCAGAAGCAGCATAAATCAAGAGAAGTAATGATTTTGCGAGAATGAGAAGAATCTGGGTAACATTTTAGTATAAATAGGTTTGATATTCAATCACCAGTTTAATTCCTTCCCCCCCTCCCCTTCTCTAATAAATTACATTTTTTAATTATTATTGCCATCGCAGCTGCGGACAAGTAGTCAGATAACTGTTAAACTCGCTAATCATTTCCGACTTGTAGTCAGAACGCTGTCGCGGTTTTAGCATTCCATTCAAACGTTTGTGCGGTGTACTGAGTCAGCAAACTTTAAGAGCACTGTATCAATCCTTTCTGAGTGTTGGTGATCGCAAACATTTCATACCAAGCGTATGGAAGTGCGGCCTCGCTAGAGAAGTGCTTGTCTTCTGATCACGTGTGTTGAGTATACATATATGTGGTGACTAACCTTTACCATACTTGGAGCGAGAACATTCGTTGGAGTTAAAAAGTGGGGAATGTACCCATAATTTTTGCACCACTCGAGAGCTTTTTCCCCAAACATTATCTTCCTTTTTGAGTGCACAGAACCCTCTGATAAATTACTAACTCGGGTTACCAGCAGTTCCGAATCGGATGGTCGTGTTCTTCTATGGCTAAGCTGAAGCCCCCATCCGCTGGATGCAAAAGTTGTGAAGCATGGAATTTATGTATAATTTTGCTATGCACTTACATATGATATCCTCTCAACGACACAACCTGATTTTCTAATTTTCATTAACCCCTATGAGACATGTTGTACATATCAGCCCAGATATTTTCGAATCACATTTGTGATAACAGTGAATCAAATAAATGAAGCACAGAAAAATATAGATTCCAGTGAACGATGAACAACAATGAAACGGTATCGGTGGTTCTTGTGACTATAGACCCAAACAGCGGCATCTATGAGAAGTTTCACAAATGCACAAAACTAGAGTTGCGGGGCTCTAAGCACTTCAACCGCGCTTATACACGAGAAGGTGCAGTGTACGTGTGTAAAATACAGAGATAAACTGTGCAACATTTCAGATTCCGAACAAATAATCATGTCAAATATGAGAAAGTGTATAAGGATGGGCGGTCATGAGCTTCCACTACTCTTCCGGCGTGTACTTCTCGTCTCTGTACCGGCCCAAAGAGGTGCGCTGAGAGCCTGTGATATAGGATCGTCTCGTGTGAAGTGGTAGCGCTCGCCAAGCGGCCGATTCATGTCAATTTCTCTGAAAAATTATAGGCAAATCATGCTACAACATCGACAATTTTCTGACCATCAACTGTCACGATTTGGATATCTTTGCTCAGTACAGGTGCTCATGAGGTATCGTCCATACGTGGCGAGAGCGTGCGTTTCCGCTGTTGTGCGCGGGTGGCGGACGTTCTGTCCCAAGGGGGCGGAGCCTAGGCGAGGTGCGAGCGAGGTGTGAATTACGGGAGTCGTCGACTCGGACTAATTACCGCACTTTACTCACTGCTAGGGCCAGACATTGTTATACGAGACGCTATCCAACAATGCAAACACAGGTAAAAGCGTCGTTGCGTGCTAGTGTCAAAGATATCCTTCGGGTGTCTTTGAGCATTGTGCATTAGTGTGAACGATCTTCCTTTGGCAACTTGTGCCTATCTGTTATGACCGAGGTCGAACCTCCCATACACGTAATTTTTTAGGAGGCTTCCACATCTTCATTTGAATTGAATGAAAAACAGGTTTCCAGAAGCATTCATCTGGAAAATATTGAGAAGTCCTAGTCGAATTTTTTCTACAATTCGAGAATATCACAACGTCATTATTTGAAACCATTTAGTCATGAAAAAATCTAAACACAGTATTCTCTCTATTAGAAGAACCCCCCATTTGAAATACAAAAAAAGAGAAGACTGAATAATAGAAGTAAACCCTCTTTTCGAAGTACACCTCTATTACTAGCACATTCGGAAAAGGATGAGGAATAAACATTTTGACTGCAAAACAAGGCTTAGGCTCCGACCATACGTCGCGAGAGCGGGCACTCCCGCTGTTGTGCGCCTCTCGACGCTCCTCAACGCTGCCCGAAAATTAGCACAGGCAAAAAGTCCCCACCGCGTGTTGATTCGATTGGAAACGTCTGATCGGGTGATCGATCGCTCGAGTCGGCGTAACGGCTAATGATTTCCCACAGTTTTCGACTTCCGTGGTGGGATTATTAAAAACAAGGACAGTGGTTCTGCTACAGGTTTAGTGCCACCTGCTTTAGTGATGGAGCAGTAAGCTTGAAACTTGCTGCTTGCTTCGTGGTGCTGGCGTAAGCGCGCGAGAGCGAGCGGGCGAGGGCGCGTGGGAAGGAGCGCCTGTGAGCGGCTAGCGAATCGTATGCCCACGATGACCATCGATTTTGCATAATCGCACGCTCTCGCCACGTATGGACGGAGCCTTAGAAGAAGATGATAATATTTATGAGTAGGGAAACAACCACTCAATCTAACTTGGTGGTTGTTGATCGCGATTTCATAGTTTAGTTGTGATATTGTCCACTGTATTTCCACCATGGGCTTTTCGGAAAATGAGGCTGAAAAATAGAAGTACACCTGTATTAGGAGTACACCCCAAAAATTAGATATGAAAAATGGAAGAACATGCATCTCTCTAAAAATATGGTAGGTTTTTCGATTTATCCATTGATTCGAGACGTTCTGAAAATGCAATATTATAATTATTGAATCATTCGTACTCAAGTCGAATGCCTATGTCTATATGTCACTTCTCTTATCAATAATATTGATATTATTAACACTCTAATCATCAGATTACGTTTTTTTTTCAAGAATCCTGATTAGCTTTGCTTCAACACGAAGTATTATTTATTTCGCTCAAAATGGCCTTTCGTTAGAGAATAGCGTCTCGTTTGACAATGTCTGGCCCTAGCAGTGAGTAAAGTGCGGTAATTAGTCCGAGTCGACGACTCCCGTAATTCACACCTCGCTCGCACCTCGCTCAGACTCCGCCCTCCTTGGGACAGAACGTCCCGCTGCCGTTGTGCGCATCTCAACGCTCCTCGACGCTGGAGTAGCCCGTGCCCGCAATTGAACACTGGTAAACACCTCCACCTCGTCTTCATTCAATTGACAATCTTTGACCAGGAGATCAGTCGCTCGAAGGCTGATCACACTATGTAACACGATTTTCGTTAAAAAAATTGAAATTGAAAAAGCAATTGAAGTATAACACTAAGTGTAACACGACTGCCTTCTAAGTAATGTATTTCGATTGCTTATGTCCAAAATATGTGAAAAAGTTACTTCATTGAGAAAAATCTTTGCTCACACTACAACAGCACGAAGAAACCCCATTTTTGTGAAAATAGAAAGATTTTTATTCATTTTCGGCATCATGAATAGATAAAAACAAAAAATGCACAAGGAATAGACAAACGCAGAAAGCATTCAGCAAGGTCCAGAAATGTGTAGATCTTCTAGATTTTCTTTCGTACTGAGAATCACTCTCTCGAAGTTGCATCCAAATGTAGTCCCTCTTCATGTTTCGTTATACTGTCTTTGGTAACGACTCTGTCCGAGGCTAGGGTCAGGGCTGGTATATTCGTCGGACTACAGATTAAGAGGATCTTAAAATGTGCAGATTTAGCAAAGCTGTTTAACAGGACGGAGAGAGCGGCTTGGAGCAGTTTCGCTGCAGTTGTTCACGGCTTCCTAGGTGTTCACAACGCTGAAAGCTATGAAGAGTTGGTGCACTCTCATAAAGAATTACGCCAAAATGGGATGCAGAATGTCTCTGAAAAACCATATCATTGATTCACAGATTGACAAATTCAACGAGCAAGGCGAGCCCTTTCATCAAGATATATTTGGCTTTGAACGTAGTTACCAAGGACAGTATAACGAAACCATGAGTGGGGACAACATTTGGGTGCAACTTCGAGAGAGTGATTCACAGTACAATCGTAAATCTAGAAAATGTACACATTTCTGGACCTTGCTGAATGCTTTCCGACTGCGTTTGTCTATTCCTTGTGCATTTTTTGTTTTTACAGGCCATAAAAGGGCCAAAGTCTCACCGTCGACTGCGTACCACGCGCTGCGCGAATCGGAGGCAGACGAGTTTTGGCCGCCGCGCGACGAGTTTCGGCCGCCGCGCGGAGGCCGAAACGTGCGCGGCGGCCGGAACTCGTCGCGCGGCGGTTAAAACTCGTCTGCTTCCGACGCGCGTGCGGTCGCGCAGCGCGTGGTACGCAGTCGACGGTGAGACTTTGGCCGTTTTATGGCCTGTATCTATTCATGATGCTGAAAATGAATAAAAATCTTTCTATTTTCACAAAAAAACGAGTTTTTTCGTGCTGTGGTCCTGTAAGCAAAAATTGTGCGTAAAGGCATCGTACACGATGAATACCGAATTCCAGCTTTTGCATTCAGTCAGACTAGTGGGTCATAACAATGTCACTCAGAAAGTCTGGAAATTCGAAATCGCCTCTGAATGCAGATTTGCTTACCCCGATAGGGCTTCCTGGGTTTGGGGGGCCGGCCTGGGGGTCGATCCGCTGCTGCAAGGAACAAAACTCCGTGGTCGCTGCCGGCGATCGCGCGTTGACGCGTCGTAGGGCGCAATTCACACGCCACTCTATTTCACGTTCGACATTGATCGAAGACAGCTGACAGCAATGGACGCAGCAAAATGCTTTTGAATTTCGTTGAAGAAAAAATGATCGCTCGTCTGAATGGCGTCCTCGATGAATTGCGTCCAACGCTGCGTCAAGGAAGGAATCGTAAAACTGTTCCTTGCGTTGTTTGCGCAACTATCCCAAGTTGATGTCGGCGGGACTTGAAATTTCTCTTGAGCTCTCTTGAAATGGGTTTTCCTTGAAAAGTTGACGTTTTTGATGGGGCTTTTTGCAACCTTTAGTCACTATGGGGATATAACAACACGGAAACGTGAAAAACCGAAGTATGGTTTTCATCGTGTACGATGCCTTTAGTGAAGTCATTTTTCGCATACAATAGACATAAGCAATTGAGATATATCACCTAGAAGCCAGGAACAAAATTGTCTTACACAAACACGTGATTATCCGAGTTTCATTGTCCCAGCTACAAAAGCGAATCTTTTCTGGGATAACAGCGATTTCCTGTCTGTTCTAGACCTAATGGGTTAGCAAAACACAATTTCAACCCAGGAACAGAACAAAGTGAAAATTTGTTACATAGTGTTCTCTTACATAGTGTTACATAGTGTTACATTTCTTTAAGTTTACGTTTTCTGCGGTGGGGCACTGGGGCACAAGGGCAACAGTTTTGCAACAAGTCCAATGTTTTCTACGTTAGAGATTGAGCAGTAAGCTTGAAGCTTGCTGCTTCCTTCTTTGAGCCAACGTAAGCGCGAGAGCGAGCGCGCATGAGCGGTAAGCAAAACGTGTGGACGCTGCCTTACTCCCGCTAGGCTCCGTCCATAATTTTTCTTTGAATTCAGCTTGAAAAATACATTTTTTTGAGAATTTTGACAACGGAATCTTTAAAAAAATTCTCAGAACCTGGGGAGGACGTGAAAGTTTTGAACATTTTTCAAAAATTTTGATCTCCACGGGGGGGCAACGTAGCTTCGTCGAGGTCTTGGGCAACGGTCTACCTCACCCTGGCTGCGATAGAATGCCCTTCACGCCATCTAAGATTGAGCGTCAAAGTTGCGCTGACAGAAGTATACGGGTCGCTTCCTCAGTTCCCTAAACAAGGTTTTACTTCATCAGGCCCGCCAGTGGACTTCGATAGAATTTGCCTTGGGGTTCGTGAGAGCCTGAGGGTTGTGGCCGAGCACGCTACGATTCGGTGGTCGCAATGAAAACAAATTGCTGAGAACGCCACAAAAAGCAGTTTGGTTCAAAAACAGCCGAAAATTGTGAAGGTCCTGTGCCAAAAAAAAAACGCGGCAGATATTGAAGTTAATAGGACCCTAATCCGTGCACACGTGCGCGACTCAGACCGTAAAATTCGAGTGCCATGCTGTGAACCTACAGTCAAAGTTCATCGATGTGCATAGCCAGAAGCGAACCCGAAATTAAATAATAAAAACAAGGCAATATGAAACGCAAGCACGGAAATGTTCTAACATACCAATGTTCTTTAGTGATTGATTCAGCCCCGATTTCAAGCCAGGTGATGATTTCGACACTGTAAACATAGGTGCACCGAGTTTGCGCCAACCTCCAATGGGGAACGCAAAGTCTCTTCAGGATCCATGCCGATCTTATGTGCTTCTCTGAATCTAGCGGAGGTTCTAGTCGGAGAAAAGTTGACAGCCATATTTTATTTGATGTGAGCTCCTCCACCTTTGAAGGGATTGCAATTGCCATTTGATGTGAGCTCCTCCACCTTTGAAGGGATTGCAAAGTTGAGACCGTCGACTTCACCCAATAGAGCGCTTTTACGCACCTTCCCGTATAGGATCTAAATATATTATGTGCTTCTCTGAATCTAGCGGAGGTTCTAGTCGGAGAAGAGTTGACAGCCATATTTTATTTGATGTGAGCTCCTCCACCTTTGAAGGGATTGCAATTGCCATTTGATGTTAGCTCCTCCACCTTTGAAGGGATTGCAAAGTTGAGACCGTCGACTTCAGCCAATAGAGCGCTTTTACGCACTTTCCCGTATAGGATCTAAATATATTATGTGCTTCTCTGCATCTAGCGAAGGTTCTAGTCGGAGAAGAGTTGACAGCCATATTTTATCGCGGCAGCTGGTTTTGAAGGCACATTCCAACTTTAGAGGTATGTAATATCTGAAATTATATTCCGCTCACCGTGAATAGCAACCCTGCCAGGCACGAGATCTCAATTCGCTCAAATATAAGTGAGAAACTGCAGGGAAAACGTCGGACCCACCCACAATACCCTAAAAGCTTAACCGTGCACACCGCCCCTGAAAGGAAACCAAGAGCTCTGATAATGTACATTTTGCACTTGAGCATGGCCACACAAACCAATTTTTCCCTTCGCGAAGATTTTGGAATTCTATTTGGGCCGAAACGCTTGATTATGCTTTCAGGGTATAAGGGACGGAGCCGACTTTTCTCGTGTAGTTTCTCATTTTTTTTATTCGAATTGAAATCCCGCGTTTGACAGGGTTGCTATACACGGTAGGCGGACTATAATGACTTACTTGACTTAATCGGTTGGCTTTCGCCTGACGCGGTCATTCCGCATCTTCACCGAGGTGTGCCGTCCTAGTAGTCAGCCGTGTCCATTTTTCACGGTCTTCAGCCACAATTTGAACACATTCCATCCAGCTGTCACTATTCCATTTCCTGCGAAACGAAACATCGCGCCTGAACTGTCTTTCGATGCCGAGTGACTTTAAATCCTCTTTAACCACATCCGTCCAGAACTTTCGCCTACGCCCAGGTGGCCGTTTCCAGACAGGATTTGGAAGCATTTTTAAAGCGTGTTGTACGAGACGATCCGGCGTTCTTCTTAGTATATGCCCGAGCAGTCGAAGTCGACTTTCCATTGCTGCTTGAGATGGCGTTAGGAGATGCTGGCACCTCCCTCGTGTCAAGCGTTGATGTACTGCGTCGATTTCCTTGTAAAGGTCTTCGTTATGGCATACACGCGGCCAGAAATATCCAAGCAAACGCCTAAAAAGCTTCCTCTCCGTGCAATCCAACCTTTCCATCTGCGTTTTCGGTGCTGCCCACGTCTCCGATCCGTACATCATGATAGGGCGAATAGCGGATAGGTAGACGCGCAACTTGACTTCCTTCGCGATGGTGGTAGACCACAAACACTTGGTTAGAGAATTGAATGCAGACGTAGCTTTCGCACATCGTTGTCGAATATCCGCTGCATAACTACCATCGTTCTTCAGCAAACAGCCCAAATAACAGAAATCGTCCACCAGTTCGATACGTTGTCCGTCCACACAAACTCCAGTTGAAGGCCTCTGAGAGACCCACATCTGCTTGCATTTGTCGGGACGAAGACGAAGTCCATAGGCTGCGGCATACTTTCGAAACGAGGTTCACAATCCTTTGCAGTTTTGCGTTGTTTTCAGCGAATAACACAATGTCGTCGGCGTACTCCAGGTCGACAAGGGAGTGTCCTGATGGTGTTAGGATCACATCCGCAGGAAACTGTTCTGCAACTCTACGCATGATGTCATCAACGGCGAAGTTGAAAAGAAAAGGTCCTGCAACGGCTCCTTGCCTTACTCCTGTTTTCACCTCGAAAGCTGACGTAAATCCGACAGGTGTACGAACTGCTGCTGTTGTTCCTTTGTTCATGTCCTCGATTAACCGGAACATACTTTTCCGGGACTCCATCTGCTCGCAGAGCATTGAGCAATCGATCACGATGAGGAGAGTCGAACGCGGCTTCAAAGTCCAAAAAGCAAGCTGTAATGGCTTCGAAAACCGCTGCCACGATTCAATTACTCTTCTCACGACGAACACTTGGTCGATGGTCGATCTTCCAGGTCGAAAACCGGCTTGCTCATCTCTGGTCGTTCCTTCACGATGTTTGATAAGTCGCTCCGAGAATGATACGTTCTAAAACCTTGTACATGACACGAAGTAGAGAGATTCCTCTTGTAGTTCTTAGGATCCGTGACGGATAGCTTCTTGTGAAGAGGTACGATGATCGCATGTCTCCACGAATCGGGTATCCTTTCGCTCATCCATATGGCACGGATGGTGTTGGTCATTTCACGAATCCCAGACGGAGGAAGAGCTTTCAGCATTTCAGCAGTGATGTTGTCATCTCCACCTGCCTTTCCATTCTTCATTTTCCGGACACAATCCAAAAACTTCAGACTCAGTCGGCGGTTCCTCGTTGACACCGTAATGTGCTCTCTGAACATGCGGGAGCACAGGTACTGATGGCGCTGGACGATTCAGTAGTGAACTGAAGTAATCCTTCCATATTGGCAGCGTCGCATCACCAACTGCAACTCCATTGGTAGTGTTCAAGACAGGAGAACATCTCTTCATCTTCCCGCTATACTGTCGCAGCAACGTGTAGGCTTTCCTCGGATTCTTCTCCTCCCAAGCCTTCTCGAACTCCTTAGCTCTACACGTCCACTCTCGTTCGCGGTCACTTTGAAGCTGCCGACGCAACTTCCTCCTCAGACGCTTCTCCTCCACGAAGTTTCCTGCAGTTCGGAGAGCACATACTCTGTTGTAGGTAGATGTTGTTTCTTCTGAGACGTAGGCGAACTTCTTCTTAGGCTGTACAACCGGGAGTGCCTCTTTCGAAGCGTCCTGGATGCATTTGACAAAAGAATCCGCGTCGCAAAGTTTCTTCTTAGTCCGTACTCCGATGTGAATAGAAACGCGTTGTCGGAAATTCCTTCTGCACTCTTCATCTCTGAGACTTGTCATGTCAATCCTCTGGAGAGGCTGAGCCCCTCGCTTCCTCTTATGAATCCTCGCAGTGAAGTTCAACAGAACAGGACGGTGATCCGAATCGAATGCGACATCCCACACAGCTCTAGATCTTCGAATGTCCGATACTGGAATATTCCTCGTCAGGACATAGTCAAGCTGTAGTTTCAAAGTTGTCATCTTCCGCTTCCGCTGCTCTTCTGGAGATAGCCGGGTTGGTCCCTGCCACGTAAGCTGATGGCGGCGATGATTCCTCTTGAATGTCGATGCAATAATCAGACCACTGCGTTCACAAAAGTCGACAAGGCGGTAGCCATTGTCCGATGTTTGCTCCACTGGGTAGAACCATTTACCGAGTACTTCGGATTCCTGATCAAGTCCCATCTTCGCATTTGCGTCAATCCCCACGACAACAGCATGTTGACAAGGTATCCTGGCCAGCAACGTATTGAGTTCCTCATAAAACGCATCCTTCGAATTGTCTTCGGCGGTTTCAGTGGGCGCATGAGCACTCACTATCCACAGATTGAATCCTCTGTGATCCCGCAGTCGTACGAATGCATTCCGGACACGACGTTGAGCCGAACTCCTTGACCATACCATTGAAATCCTTCCTTACAGCTATTGCACAGCCTCCCACTCTCCTATCGTCAGCGTTACCGCAGTAGATGGTGTACTCTCCGACGCTGATGACGGGTCTATCCTTGAGGCGGGTTTCCTGCAAAGCAGCAAACGGTGCATGGAAATAGCTCAGAAGTCTGGATAGCGCAGTTTTTTGGATATCACTCGACAGCGATCGACAGTTCAGGGTGGCGAAATTTTGGCTTGTGGCCAAAGACTCCATGACTCCCTAGGTACGGATCCTAAGGTGTTATGGACCAGAGGCCTTAGTGTGCCGGACGGCGACACCTTTATGCAATGTGCGGGATACTTTCGCGATATAGTTGTGCACGCTATATCGCTCGAACGTTCCCTGTGTACACTCAAACGTCTGCTGGGTTCAGTAGAAGCAGGGGCACCAACGAGCAGGTACCAACAGACTTGTATACACACCCCCAGGCGGACTATAATATTAAAATTTACCCCTGAGGTTGGACTAAGCCTTCAAAGGCAGCATACACGCTGGTAAACGTGTATGAGAAAACTACGGAAATAGAATTGTATGGCTTATGGCACAACGCCTACGCATTTTTAAGCGTCAAAAACGACCCACAAAGCCGCTATACGAGTAAGAAGTTGGCTCTGCCCGCCCCCGTATTTGCCGTTCTCCTCCAAAACGGGGGTGATGGGCTACTTCCACAGTCCACGACGTTTGTGGGTGGTTTAGTAAGTACTGTGCTTATCTGGGCCAAATTTCGGTCCGCAATTGCGTCTCGACGCGCTTTGCGGCCGCACGCGCTCGAGTCAATCGGGTTTCCAGCGCCAAAGCCGACTCGATGTGGCTTTTTTATGCAATTTTCTCCAATTTTTCTTAGTTTCCAGCTTCTAAAACCCACCTGGAGTCAGCAGATCGGCGGCTGCGGCGCTGGAAGCTCTTCTGACTCGGGAGCGTGCGGCTGCAAAGCGTGTCGAGATGCAATTGCGGACCGGAACTTGGCCCAGATAAGCATAGTACAACGAGTAAGTCACATTCATCGACGACGGTGGGAATGGCCCAGCACCCCTGCTTTGGAGGAGGACGCAAATACAGGGGGCGTGCAGATACAGGGGCGAGGCTAACTTCTTACTCGTGTAGCGGCATTGTGGGTCGTTTTTGACGCTTCAAAATGCGTAGGCGTTTAGCTCTAACAAGGGAACCACAATAAGTCATAGTGACCATTCCAAATAAAATGTACTTTTCTAGAACCATTTTCGAACGAAAAGTCCGAGTATGCCCATCGCAGCTGCCTAGACCCACTGTGGAAAAAGTTATAGGCATTTTTTTCTCTGATTTTCGTACCTTTTGTACCCTCCAATAAGCGCATTATTTTCTCGAAAATCCGGAAACGGGCCTCATAATCGTGTTCAGCGCCCAAAACTACCCCACTAAGCGATGTTTGGTTCAAGGAACATTTTCCAAACTTTGCGCAGACTAATAGCGTTTTGGACTTTTACGGATTTCAGGTTGGGCTTTTATTTGTACAAATTACAGGGCTCTTGAAGCGTTTTAGAGAAATATTCCAGATTTGACTAAAAATTCGCTCGTGGAGGTTATTTGGTGTGCTGATCACGAATCTGAGGTTCATTTATCGATTTTCCGAAGTTTTCGACTGTATTCGTTCACAGATTTCCATCGGGGGAGAATTTTATGGCAAATTGCGACTTTTGACGATTTCCGGAGTGCTACGGTAGATTACGGTGGAGAATACGGTAGTTTGGTCAAAGTGCTCAAATTATTTCTCAGGGGGTTATTTGGAGTGCTGAACACGAATCTGATGTCAGTTTATCGATTTTTGGCAGCTTACGGTAGATTACGGTGGAGAATACGGTAGTTTGGTCAAAGTCTCAGATTTGTCTCAAAGTTCCTATGTGGGGGTTATTTTGGGTGCAGAATACGAATTCGATGTCCATTTGTCGATGATCGGAATATTGAGGTAGGTTTGAGTATTTCTCCGAACATGAGGATAATACCACTGATTATGGGAGCCACAATTCGATCAAGCTTGAATGACTACGTTTTCAAAATGCGGTCTGAGTGTTGAATATATACAAATTCTTGGTCTTATACATACAAGAAACCCCTGGCCGAAATGCAAATAGTTCATTGTAGGAAACTAGAAAAACCGCTGCGAATATTAGAAGTACACCCTTCATTACAAGCACCTCTGATAGAAATTCATCAAAAATAGAGACGTGATAATTAGAAGTATCCTTAGTAAAGCATCGAAATTCTCATCACTCGTGGCGTGAGCGATGCTGCAGCCTCTGTCTGCCTTCCGCTCCGCAAAAGCGCGCATTGAATTCTTGAGACTTTAGCGTTTTCACAGCCTATACATTATAGTTGTACACGAACGAAGCTTTCAAAAAAAAAATTTCGAATTTTTTTTCGAAATTTTTTTCGTTCGTTTTCGTTCGCTCGAAAAGTCACCGAACGAAATTTTTTGAAAATTCGTTCGTTCGAAATTTCGTCGAACGAATTTTTTTTTCAATTTTCGTTCGTTCGGAATCCGACTTTTCGAAATTCGTTCGTTCGAAATTCTTTCGAACAAATTTCGAAAAAAAAATCCGAAAGTTCGAATATCAGAAAAAAATTGGAAATTTTTCAAAGAATTTCGAAAAAAAAATCGAAATTTCGATTAGTTTCGAAATTTGTTCGTTCAACCTCCGAAATTTCTAAAGTTTTTCGAAATTCGTTCGTTCGAAATTTTTTCGAAAGAATTTTTTTCATTTTTCGTTTGTTCGAAATTGATTCGGACCAAAAATTTTCAATTTTCGTTCGTTCGACATTTTTTGAATGGTACAACTTTACTATACATGTAGTTCAAAAAAATAACGGTTTAATTAGTTACTCATTCCGTAAGAAATACAGAATCATTTCGCAATCTCTCCATCGTTTCTAGTCGCATTATGGCCGTGACGGCTCCCTCAAACAAAAACCATCTCCACTCCCCGCTGAAGAGCCGGCGTCGCCGCCAACGGGATAGTGGCCGTGGAGCCCAAAATCCAAAGTTTTGTCGCCCGCGGTAGTGGCCTACACGGGAGAGGGACTTTATGATAAAATCAGAGAACACTGGTGTATTTAAAAACTCGTTAGCGCTGTTCGCACCTCGGCTCGCTCACCAGAAGGCCCCTCCCACCTTGAGAGAGAGAACAGACAGCTATGATCGCGCGGTGGTTTCCGCGCGGCGAGTTATGCAGGTTCAATTGCTGCCTCTCGGATTATGATTGGACTACAGACGGTAGCCGATCCACTGCCAGTATATTGATTTGGAGGATTGACAGCACATGTTAATTAGATATTACATGAGCATGCAGTATTACATTTCCTAAATATTTGAACACAAAATAATTATGTAAGATTCACTAGATTATTACACGCGGAAAATTATTAATTCACATAAGTATTTGGTGACAAAAGTACTAAAGAATCACACAGCTGAGATTGTTGCAAAAAGCGACACCTTCTTGCAGTACTCCACAATCTCGTCCCGAGAAACGCCAGTCCTTCATTACACGTTGATAAAACGGTCTACGATTAGCACATACCCACTTGCTACCCACAAAGGTAATTTTTTTCGTGAATAATATTATCAGATTTTGATTCGATGATTATTTTATTTAAATTCCATAGGTTCCATCAAGTAATTCGATTTTCATGTTCCACGCATCCACATTCATTTATCGATAGAACCTTCGCTGCAAGCTATTACTTCATTTCAATGATGATTATTGATTATTTTATTTTATTTCGATGATTATTTTAGGACTTGTTCAATGTCATTATTATATTAAATTTCTATGATTATTTTATTTAAATTGCACAGATTCCATCAAGTAATTGAATTTTCAAGTACCATTCATTCAAATTAATTGAACACCATTTGTTTTTCATTAGTAGAGATAACTCCTGGTTTTGTTTTTTATCCCTATCCATTCGATATTTGTTACCTTCCTCTAAAACCAATCAATGAGATTACCATGTCTATATCTTTGCGGCAGAGCCATCAGGAGTGTCCTATTCAGAACGATGCCAATGCATCCACTCACCCTCCTCGACGAGGGATACGAAGGCACACCTCATCGTCGCGTTGCGGCGATCTAGTCGCCAAGCGGAGTGGGCGAGAGATTCTGAGTCGAGGTAGATAATTATACCTTCTGGTAATCTGAGTCGAGGTGCGAACCTTCACCAATCACAGTCCCACTAATTGATTTTATCCTAAAGTTGCTCACCCGCCAACACGGGCGTTGTAGTCACTGCAGTGAGCGAGCAGTTGTTTCGTACCCCCTCTGAATTTATTGTTTTTCAAAAATATACACAAGCACCGGTGCGCAACGTAGCTAGCACACCGACTTGCGACGCGGCCGGCACGCCAACACGCAACGCTGCCAGTGCTCCGAGAAACAACTGGGGCCGCCAGCGGTTGAGTGGGGCTTTCAATGGTCAGGCGGGCCAAGCACCTCAAACTTGGGCAACTAAACCGACGGTACTCGACCATTTGCTGCTAAATAAAAAAAACGACACAGAACGCCGTTTTGCAGAAAAAGAATGCTCGATATTAATCCTATAAAACAGCCGTCCTGCGGCCTCGGCCCGGCTAATGCCACCGACCGTTGTGCTCGGTAAATGCCTTCAGATCCACCATTTATCTCTTTCGGGAGAATTCCCTGCGCCTCATTCGATCGAATTTTCATTCTTGACGTTGCTATTTCTCATGTAGTCAGAAACAAGCCAAGATTTCAACTTCTGGAAGGGTTGCGATGATTGCTTCGTTCGGCGTTAGGGGTCCGGATCTAAGCTTTTTTTCACCCTGGACAGGTGAGAAAACAAGCAATATTGACAAAAGAAGAATTAGTCAATTCTGACTTTGACGTGTAGTTTGACAAATAAGGGGAAGTGTTTAAGTCGATGTTTAGTCAGAATGTTCATAAACAATAGAATGGTGAAAAGTTATATGAAGCATTATAAGGAAGGTTCTCAGAACGATGAAATTCCAGAACCATAGATATACAGGTTTTCCAACACTCTGAATACGCTAGTGGCAGTGAAAATCGCGAAGCGTTACGCCGGAAAGCGGTATCGTTAAAAACTGAGGTGCTCATAAAAAATAAACGCACTATATAGCCAACCGTTTCTTGAATAGTGTGTTCGCTTCCCTATTCGACAGTTTAGTTCAATCCCAAAAGAAAGATAGAATGCGGTAGCTGAAGTGATGTAGCCTTTTTCTCAAAAGTAGTGACTTACTCGAAAAGTCGAATGGGAAAATTCGAAAAAATATTCGACAGTCGATTGAAAAAGTCGACTTTTTATTCGAAAAGTCGAATATTCGAAAAGTTCAAAATCCCGAATTATTCGAAAATTCGAATATTCGAAAACTTCAAAATCCCGAATAATTCCAAAAGTCGAATATCCGAAAAGTTCAAAATCCCGAATTATTCGAAACATCGAATATTCGAAAAGTTCAAAAATCCGAATTATTCAAAAAGTCGAATATTCGAAAAGCTCAAAATCACGAATTATTCGAAAATTCGAATATTCGAAAACTCCGAAATCCCGAATAATTCGAAAATTCGAATATCCGAAAGTTCAAAATCCCGAATTATTCGAAAAGTCGAATATTCGAAAACTTCAAAATTCCGAATTATTCGAAAAGTCGAATATATTCGAAAAAATCTGAAAATGTAAAAGTATAGTGTGTAGCACGCACGAGGTGGTAGGATGACTTTATTGACTAACGTTTCGGCGGATTCGCCCTCGTCGGAGTCTGAAACGGTCAAATTTACTTGTAAAATTAATCGGCCAAATGTAGATAATATCCTACAGAAATTCAGACAAATTTTCCAAAACGAATGGCACGGAAACGTAGAACTGAGTGGCATACCTGTTCAAAAGTCCTCAGAAAACCATGTGATCAGTAGAACAGCAAAGCGGGTACCAGAGTGACAGAAAGTACCCTAATCAGAAGCCGAGTCTGATGTAGGGTTGGAGTCCCCGTGTTATATTTATACCCTCGTCCTTCCGGTTGATCTTGGGATCTCTTGCACTGATCCAGAACGCTTTCAGCGGTTTTCGCGCACTAGTTTGGGCCTCCCGCGCTAGTATCTCCACTCTCACCTCAAAATCATCTCCCTCATAGCAATCAACCCTGTGGCAGCCCAGTGCAGTGCCGACCCGCGACCTTTCTTTACCATCTAGGTGTTCCTTAATTCGCACATGTAAGGGGCGAGCCGTTTCGCCGATATACTCTTCACCGCAGCTCTGACATGTGATAATGTAGATGACGCCCGAAGCAGCGCAGTCGCCCTCCTTGCCTGCTGGGCAGATGACGCAATGTGGGGTAACGCATGCGCGGTCATATTGGCGATTGCGAACCAACTGCTGCTTCAAATTACTGGGAGGGATGGTCAGTAAAGATACAGAATCTTCCAATCCCGCCCCGCGCAAGCATTTTCTGATAGCGCTGCTCACCTCTTCCGAAATAAAGGGCATTTTGAACAGGGTTTTATCGCTTTGCTGCATGTTCCAGCCCCGATGGTCGCCGTGGGTGGGCCCAGTCCTTCCTAAATGTGTTTCGTAGCCGTTGAGTGTCGCAATTTGGCTAGCAAGCCTTTTCGACTCCTCACGCTCTTCTGCGCCAGAACACACATTTTTAGCGGTGCGAAACATGTTTTTGACCACCGCTCTTTTTGTCTGTGTAGGGTGCGCGGACCGCCAGTGGACGAGAATATTTTAGCTTGATGGTTTGCGGTACCATTTTGTGGTTTTGTTGCCCCCTACCAGCTTAATTTGGACGTCTAGGAAAGGTAACCAGCCCGCTGACGGCTTTTCCCGGGTTATTTTGATATGCTCTGACTGGCTGTTCATTAGGGCGAAACATTTTTCCATCTCCTCCTGCGTTGAAAAGATAATGGGACAGTCATCGATGTAGCGCCTGTAGAACAACGGAACAGATTCGAGCACGGGTGCCTCGATTTTCGCCATGAAAGCGTTGCTGCCAGCCGTTGCCCCATAGCCAGCCCCCTTAACTGCGCAAAACATTTGCCCGCCCATTTGAAAACGTTACAACCGAAGCACTCCTTGAGAAGAACCACTAGGCTGTGTACAGAAAACCCGTGCATGTTAATACGGCTCTGATGTTGATTTAGAAGCTCAAAAAGCGCTTCCATAGCCGAATCGTTACTAACGTTGGTGTAGAGCGCTGTAACATCAAAGGATTCCATTACACAGTTGCTGCTGAGTTCTGCAGACCGCAAATGGTCAGGAAAGGCTTGCGTGTTGGGTAAGTGCGCTGGGATGAATTGAAGAAGCTGGGTTAGTATTGAGCTGAGAAACCACCCTATCCGGTCGGTGGGACCAATCACGCAGCTAATTATGGGGCGAACCTTGAAGCAGCAGTTGGTTCGCAATCGCCAACATGACCGCGCATGGGTTACCCCACATTGCGTCATCTGCCCAGCAGGCAAGGAGGGCGACTGCGCTGCTTCGGGCGTCATCTACATTATCACATGTTAGAGCTGCGGTGAAGAGTATATCGGCGAAACGGCTCGCCCCTTACATGTGCGAATTAAGGAACACCTAGATGGTAAAGAAAGGTCGCGGGTCGGCACTGCACTGGGCTGCCACAGGGTTAATTGCCATGAGGGATTTTGAGGTGAGAGTGGAGATCTTAGCGCGGGAGGCCCAAACTAGTGCGCGAAAAGCGCTGAAAGCGTTCTGGATCAGTGCAAGAGATCCCAAGATCAACCGGAAGGACGAGGGTATAAATATAACACGGGAACTCCAACCCTACATCAGACTCGGCTTCTGATTAGGGTACTTTCTGTCACTCTGGTACCCGCTTTGCTGTTCTACTGATCACATGGTTTTCTGAGGACTTTTGAACAGGTATGCTACGCAGTTCTATGTTTCCGTGCCATTCGTTTTGGAAAATTTGTCTGAATTTCTGTAGGATATAATCTACATTTGGCCGATTAATTTTACAAGTAAATTTGACCGTTTCAGACTCCGACGAGGGCGAATCCGCCGAAACTTTAGTCAATAAAGTCATCCTACCACCTCGTACGTGCTACAGACAAACGTTCAACACATTGCACTGATGCCGAGGTTTATCGAGAGTCGAACTTGGCGATTACCACTAAATAGTTCTTACCGTTTTCGTGGAGTGGAGGTTTCGTGGAGTTGCCATTGAAATTTCATGAATTCACAAAAATGGATTGTCCTTGAAATTTCAGGAATTCACGAAAAAAGGATAAATTGGTAAAAAAATGAGTTATCAACGGATCCGTTGTAAAATTCGTGGAGAAAAGAACAACACTAATTTATGTTGACTAACTAACTTGTCTCCTGTTCAGCTAACAATAAGTTTGGCTGCAGATAGAAGTCCGTATGTTGTTCAAGAAGTTAAGGTGATACGCATAAATGATTGATGATGAGCAATCCTCGGCCTTGTGGATAGTAATAAGGTCGTAGCAGCATCAGTCAGCGGAGCGTAATCACTTCACACATCAGATTTCCCCATTGGCATGGCCCCAGTGATAGCACGTCAGCACTCTTTTCACATGCTCTCGTCTATAGGGCACATGTTCTGGAGAGGGGAGGTTTTCTACCATACTTCCTTTACGTTTCAGTTAAATTGGTTATGCATTCCATCCTCATAAGAACGCTTTTGAAAATTTAAAAGTTGATTTCGAAGCATTTGCCAGTGTAAATTCGTTCCATGTTGCATGGGACTTTACATTCTTGTTACTTCACATTCAATCGAACTCAGCGCAACGTATTTGCTCAGATCTCTTTTGAATAAGAATTTTTTTCGAAATTTAGGTTTTTTGAAAATTTCCCTCTTCAATTTCGGAATGAATTTAAAATTTTCACGCTTCAAGAATCATTTTAGTGAACTCAGCACATTTCATTTGCTATGATACGTTTTTGGAGCGACTTTTTTGCGTGTTTTTGGAAATTTGAAATTTTTCGAAAAATTTTGAAATTTTTTGAAAAATTTCAAAAATTTTCCAGTAATCATCAATGAGAGAATTCGTCTAGTGTAGCTGAGCAATCGATGAAAAGATGGCCAGCTCCTGAGTGAGAGTAATCTCGAGGGCCATGAGCTGTCAATATGGAATCTGGGGTCATGAGCTGTCACTAATATTGGGTACGGAATAGCTACCGTAACCCGTGTACTCAAGGTATACCACCTGCCACCCACGGAAACGATTAGCCGTGGAGCGCACCGGTCGGCTGTGGAAATTCGCCGTGGAGCAGGCGGTCTCTTAGGTTTTAAAGAGCTATGGTGCTGTTGTTGTCGACACACAGAAAGTACGTTGCATAACCTGGCTACACACCACTAAAAATCGCCCACACGCCACTAAGAATTGCCCTTGATTCGCAATATTTTAAAGAGTGAGAAACACAAATAAGGCTGAAACAAACAAGAATAAAATATTAGGAAATAGGAATATTGGGAATTTTGACTTCTATCGAACTTCAAAAATTTCCAGTTTCCTTCAATTTCTTAAAACTTCTAATTTAGTTCGAATTTTTGGAAGAAATCTGATTTCAACTCGTACTTATTTTTGGAATTCACAACTCAAATTTTTTTCAAGTTTCAAATTTCCAATTTGTTTCAAAATTTAAAATTTTCCAATTTATTTCAATTTTTGAAAAAGTTTTGATTTAAAATCGTATTTACTTCTGAAATTAGGAATTCCGATTCCTATCACATTTGAAAATTTCAAGTTTCCTTCTTTTTTTAAATTTTTTTTTAAACTTCCAAGTTATTTAAATTTTTGGAAAAACTCTGATTTCAACTCGTATTTGATATCAAGAATTCTGATTCTTTTTCAAGTGTTAAAATTTCCAACTTATTCCAAAATTCAAAAACTTTCAGATTACTTCAATTTTTGAAAAAGTTTTGATCTAAAATCGGATTAGCTTCTGCAATTAGCAATTCCGATTTCTATCAAATTTGAAAAAATTTAGTTTCCTTCAATTTTTCAAAACTTCTAGTTTATCTTAGTTTTTGGAGAAACTGATTCTAACTCGTATTCATTTTTGAAAAAAAGCGGCGGTTTTCAAGACGCGCTTTGAAGGAAGTGTAGACAACAAATATAACTCAAAGAAGACCGTTTGTTTTTGCGGTTTTCGTACGTTTTCTGTGTATACCTGTAGCCTGCGCTCCGATTCGGACGGGTATCTCAAGTCTGAAATTCTATACTGCCTTGCACAGGACACCCTAAAAATCATTTTCAATTTTTATGCTGATCTTAGAGAGAGTCACACACTGATAACAGCGGTATATCTGAAATAGTCCAAGACAGCCCATGAAGAGAGTTATGACTCCTCAAAGATGCCTGTATTTTGAAGGTGAAAAATTGGTAGACGAGTAATCTCAGGTCTGTATTTCCCTTCATTCGCAATCGTTGCGCGAGACCGAGCCAGGATAAGGAGACAGTCCGGTAATGGACTGTAGAACGACGACTTGTTTATAATACGTCCATTTATGTAGCCGCTGTCGAGTTTGGAAACCTGGTAGGGGGTGTGGCCCGTGGTGGTGAGCGAAGGAGGTCAGGCTTGTGGTGGTGCTCATATCTTGCTTATTTGCTTATTTGAATTGAGATCTCGCACTTGACACGTGTTATATAGGGGGGGGGGCGTCATCCTTATATGTACACAATCAAATAAAAATCAAAAACTCATGTCTGAATGTGTACTGTGCCTTTAAATGGAAGACAGCTCGCTTTACTACATCTCCTGATTTGATTTCTGTGTTTCTTTTGTCTGGACATTTTTATACACGCTTTCACGGCCCAAAATGGCTGGACCTCCGTATGGCAATGTCTCCAAAGAATTATAACTTTTACACATCTCGCCTACATCTTCTATCCTTAACTCTTCTATAGTTATATCCTAAAGAACATAAAGACTTGTATCCTAAAAACTATGACTTATATAATACAACTTATACACTCCTCGCCACACATTGCACAGAAGCGCTAAGTTGGCTCAAATATAGTATTAACTTTGGCAGGTTCTGTCATTAACTTCGAGGAAAGCAGAAGCACTTAAATTTCCTCTGTACTGAAGATCACCACTGAATTATAGCACACCAGCTGTCTTGCGGGCTCCTCCTGCCTGACGGTTGGCTGGGGGCTTCGCCCCAGACACTCGAATTTCCGCCTCCGGAGGAAATTATAAATTGTCTTTGCGTATATAGGGTCGGCTCAGAATTTTTTTTGCCCCAATATATTTTGTTGTAGGCATAAAGTTTGCCCGCCGCAAACGTGGACAGATGAAAGGCAGATAGTGGCAAATTATACCGAGAAAATCAACAAATCTACCCCAGTTGTGCACGCACACAAAATCAGTTCGATGTGCGCCGCAAATCCTGTAGATTAGAGTTGTCAAGCTCGTTTTGAAAAACATTCTTCTTTCTGCGGCATCCTGCGCATTCCTACGTGGTCCCGCACACTTTCCACGGCGCCCGCAGCACTCCCACTGGGGTCCCGTACACTTCCTATGACGTAAGGGGCTTTCCCACTAGGGTCCCACATACATTCTGCGGCATCTAGCGCACTCCCTCGTGGGTCCGGCACACTTTATATGACGTTCGGCGCACTCCCGTTTGGGCGTCGCACCTTTTCTATGGTGTACGGCGCACTCCCACATGGGTTCCACACACTTTCTACGGCATCAGGCGCACTTCCACGTGAGTCCTGCACACTTTTTAAGACGCTCGGTGCCTGGCCCACCCCGGTTGAGTCCAGCACACTTTCTGCGACTTCCGGCGCACTTCAACCTTGGTCCCGCCCATTTTCTACGGCGTCTCGCTCACTTCCACTTGGGTCCCGCATACTTTCTAAGGCGTCCGGCTCATCCATACATGGGTACCGCACGCTTTCTATGGCGTACGGCTCACATTCACTTGTGTCCCACATACTGTCTACGGTGTTCGGCGCACCCTTAAATGAGTCTCGCACACTTTCTATGGCGTTCGGCGCACTCCCACATGGGTCTCTAATACTTTCTACGGCGTCCGGCGCACTCTTACATGGGTACCGCACAATGTCTATGGCGTCCGGTGCACTCCTGTTTGGGTCCCACAAACTTTCTACTGCGTTCGGCGCACTCTTACATGGGTCCCGCACACTTTCTATGGCGTACGGCTCACATTCACTTGGGTCCCACATACTTTCTACGGTGTTCGGCGCACCCTTAAATGAGTCTCGCACACTTTCTATGGCGTTCGGCGCACTCCCACATGGGTCTCTAATACTTTCTACGGCGTCCGGCGCACTCTTACATGGGTACCGCACAATGTCCATGGCGTCCGGTGCACTCCTGTTTGGGTCCCACAAACTTTCTACTGCGTTCGGCGCACTCTTACATGGGTCCCGCACACTTTCCACTGCGTCCGTGGCACTTCCACCTCAGTCCCGCACAAATTCTGTGGCGCCCGGCGCACTCTTACATGAATCCCGCCCACTTAATATGGCGTCCGGTGCATTTCCACTTGGGCCCCACATGGCGTCCGGCGCACTCTTACATGGTCCCGCACACTTTGTATGGCGTGTGGTGCACTCTTACATGGGTCCCGTACACTTTGTATGACGTCCGGCGCACTCCAACATGAGCCCGCTCACTTTCTACGTCGCCCGGCACACTCCTACATGAATCCCACACACTTTATACGGCGTCCCGTTCGACAGTTTTGGGCATAACCCTTCTAAAACAGAAAATTCAGCAATTACAGAATGCATACCTAAAGCTTCAGACCGACAGATTGACGGGCGGACGCCACTCTCTTTTATTAATATAGAAAGAGATTTAGCAAGAGAGCAGGCTTCGGCCCAAGTTGATGGCAGCTTCAGATAGAAAAAATTTGTGCTCCCGATCGGGTGTGTGGTGTACCGCACTTACAATTAGCCGAAGGACTAACGCTAACAAGTCTAAAAACCATCAAAGTCAAGTGGCGGGAAACTTTCGCTTCGACCTAATAGAACGCACCCATACTCAGTAACAACCCTGTATATCCTAAAAAAGTTCTTTGGCAAATCACCGTAAATCATAACAAGCAAAAAGCAGAGATAGTCGACGCATTGAGCAGTATCGACGCCTCAGCCCTCCAATCGAATCGACTTTTTGGATTAGCTTCAGTTCGTCGAGCACATCAAATGTGTCTACCTTACCACCCAGAGAAGCGCGGAGCGGCGAGCTCTCAAGTATTTGACTTCCCCTTCTAACAATTTCCTTCAAAATCAACTTTTTTTCAGATCTGAAAAGTTTACTAGGATTCTGATGAGTCGGGCAATTTAATGGTTCAATGGTCAATAAGTTTTCAGTTCGAGTCCGGAATGTGATTTCCACACCGATATACAGTATACATAGCTCTGTGCAGCCGCACACTGTAGTAGCATACTGTACGGCACACTAAAGATTTGATCCCAAACTTTTTTTTGCTCAAACCTAAGCCCAATGATTATATGGCATTTCGTCCCCGACCAAGCATTGCACTACTGCATCGTCGCGAGAGGGGTTAGAGTGAGACTACTGGGACACGCGATCAGGGTGGTCGTGCCTGCGTCTCTGCCGCACTCGTAAGTTATTTGCAAGCGCGAACGAGAAGCGCGCTAGATACAGTTTACCGCAATGTTAAAAGGACATGGTGCGGTTGCGGTCACACACTAAAACTACGTTGGAAGACGCCTAATTTCGCTATCGATCGACAGCATTGCTGATTTTCTCTGTAAGTTACGGTTTTTCTTGTTTGTTTCGGCATTAATCTTGTTTATAACCGTTTAAATATTGCGAATAGGGGCTATTCTTAGTGCATGAGGGAAATTAGCCGTTTTTTCGGGCATCGAAGTGTTTTTTTTCAAAATTCTGTTTTGAAATAGAAAAAAACGGCAAATTAATCTCGCACACCAAGAAAAGCCCCTATTCGTAATATGGTAAGAGTCGGAAACAAAACTAATGCCGAAGTAAACAAGAAAAAATAAATAAAAACGGTAACTCACCCCAAAAATCAACTGTGCTGTCGATCGATAATAAATTTAGGCGTCTTCCACCGTAGTTTTAGTGCGCGACCGCAACCGCACCATGTCCTTTTAACATTGCGGTAAACTTTAGATGAATTCGACGCAGTGATAGAATGGGTGTGAGAAAATGAGCGATGTATAGCCTTACCTTCGCTTTTTTAAACACTGGGCATCGATGAACACTTCGAATAGACCTTATGAAGATCTGCTTTTTGAATGAACTTTTTGAAATCAAATTAGTCTTTTTCAAAATTGCCGGATAAATGAATGAGAGCGTGTACGGCTTATTTAGAATTTCCAAATTGATTTAGATTGTGTCTTCCAAAAATTGTTGAATGAATGTACAATCTAAGATTTTGTACCCTATTCGATTAGAATGAATTTTCGAGAATTTATTCCAGTAATCGGAAATAGATTTTCGTAGAGATTGTGAACCACTAAGAAAATAAATAAGGATTGTTTCAGCGTTTGAATATTTGAAAGCCATGGCCATATGGTCGAATATTCAAAAAATCGCAAATTTCGACTTTCTGAACAGAACGAATATTAGGAAAGGCTGATTAGACCGATTCCCAAATGAATCGAATGTGAAAATTAATCGGAAATAGATTCTTCCGAATTAATCGATCATCCGAAAAATTCAAGAATGAGAAATTTAAAAATTGGAGCTCTTGAATGAATCGGCAATTGGAAAATTACTTCAAACCTTCCGATAGAAACTGTTGTGATGAAAGATCACAGAGTGGTCGCCGTGTCAGTCGATCACCACGTAGGCGGAGTTTGCTGATCTAGGCGCAAAAACCCGCCAATCACGGACCACCCAACGCGCCATATAAACAACTGTCAATGCACTGATGCAGAATCCATCCCGTCTCCTGCACCTGTTCCAGCCACCGCCACTCTACTCCTGCCGACGTCGGCTCTTTGTGCGTTGTGGCAACTGGAGACGGCGTCGGCAATTTGTTACGTCTGCGGCTAGCACAGAAGTAAGCAAAAGGTTTATTGGCGAGAATACGAAATAGTCAAAAATAGGGCAGTAGAATATAGTGGCGGTAGTGGATGATGACGGGTGGTGGTTGACGTCGGCTCGTTTGTGCGTGGTGGCAACTGGAGACGGCGTTGGCAGGAGTAGGGTGGCGTTGGCTGAAACAGAAGCAGTGGCGGTGGCGGGAACAGGTGCAGGAGACGGGATGGATTCTGCAACAGTGCATCGGCAGGGGTTTATATGGCGCGTTGGGTGCCCTGTGATTGGCGGGTTTTCGCGCCTAGATCAGCAAACTCCGCCTACGTGGTGATCGACTGACACGGCGAGCAATCTGTTATCTTTCATCACAACAGCAACGATTGATCGAAAAAAATTACAACCTGGGATTTTCGGATGTTGAAAAAAAGTATAATGAAAATATCCGCATGAATAGATCAACCGGAAAAATTAAAGGTTCGGATTAAAAAAATAATAAATCAAGCATTTGGAAAAAATATAGATTCAAATTTTTGAATGAATTCAATTTTCGGTAAGGAATCATAATCTCGAAGTATCGAATGAATTGAATTTACGAATAGGCCATCATTCGGTCACGTCTATAGCCATTATTTTCTAATGATAAAGAAATAAGACGGCAGATATCCGTTTTTCTGCTTCGGTTCCCATTGCTTACGAAGTGTGTGCTCAGAATTCATAAAGTAAGCTACGTGAGTACACGAAAATACATCTTCTGAAGTTCTGTGCATTGAAAGAGGTGATTAACATATATGATTTGGTTACTCTATCAGCCAAAACTTGTTCGAGACTGAATTCATAGCGCAATTCATGATAATCGGGAAACGTTAATATCTCAGGCACCCCTTCGATTCGAGCACCGTCAGAACGAGGTTGGACCGTTGAACCGCTCTGGCTCGAAACGAAAAAAGGGGCGGGGTCAACCCGAAACGTGGCTCGTTCGTTTCGGGATTGACGTCGGTCCACCTCTCAAAGCCGGGATTGCAGTTTGGATGATTTCGTAACTACCCCGTGGATCGTGTGTCTGTTCACCTGTTATAGCCGGGACTGCAGTCTCGGTGATGACGTCACTTTTTCGTGGATCGTGCGTCGGTCCACCTTTCATAGCAGGGATTCTCATAAGATGATGACGTCATCATCTTGTTAGCATCGATTCCACGCCCTATACCCTTCATAGCGGTCACCGCGTTGACATTATTCTTAAATTTCGGAGAAAGGTGGCTATATGGCTATGCCACTATGCTCCAAAAATCAAGGATGGCTTCGTCGCGGTGACCGCTATGAAGGGCATAGGGCGCAGAATCGATGCTGACAAGATAGCCGTTAGTTTTCTAATGATTCGTTTTAGCTGGTTCAAAGTTTAGAGTTTCTGTTCATTCTTGCCCTGTTTTTCTTCTCATACTGTCGTTTTCAGAGCCTAATTCCCAGCCGCGATCGCGGATTACGGCCCTTGCATTACGCAGCACGCTGATAATCGTGCTGGGAGAGAGGTGAATCGTGCCAGGACCAAGTTGTTCAAGTACCAATATCATCCTGTTGCGTAATGCAACAGCGGGCGCCCGCAATTGCGGACAGAACTTTGCCTCCGAGAACGACAGTACATAACCCTTGGTCTCCAAGCCAAATTACCTCTGAACCCTTGCGCGTTTGTGCGGAGTGAGGGCAGAGACAGCGAGAAAGTGCGGGTGAGAAGGAGACGCAGCGTACGTGCGCGCGATGAACGGAAGTAAATTACACTCGGGAACAGAACGTAGTTTACCACACTCCTGCAAATGCGATATTTCAAAGAAGCTGCACACCCACGCCGCTGCGCGGTGTATTTGTAGGCGTGTGTTGCGACGCATAGAATATTCGAATCAATTAGAAATCAGTTGGGTTACGCGCACTTTTCCCTGGCGCCCTCCAGTTTGGGTCCAGCACACATTTCCCAGCGCTCGGCACGCTCCCAGTGGAGTCCCGCACACATTCTGCGGCGCAGGGCGCACTCCTGGTTGGGTCCAACACACTTTGCCGGCGTTCGACGAATTCGCAGTTGGGTCTCACACACTTTTCCAGCGTTTTGCGCACTCATAGTTGGGTCCCACACACTTCCGCTTGGTGCTTTCCAGATCGAGTCCAACACAGTTTCCCCGGCGCTCGGCGCACTCCTAGTTGGGTCCGACACAGTCTCCCGGCCCGCAGCGCACTCCAGATCGAGTCCAACCAGTTTCCCCGGCGCTCAGAGCACTCTTAGCTGGGTCCCACACAATTACCTGCGCTTGACGTTTTCCTAGTGGAGTCGCGCACACTTGTTTCGGCGCCTGCCGCACTCCCATTGAAGTCCCGACTACCTTCCCACGCCTTCCACCAGCCGCTCATGAACCCCTTCAGCAAAGTTTATATAGAAAACTGATGATATCGTGATATCAGTATACGCCATCACATCATGACAACAACAAACCGAATTGCTTCATTTCTGGAAACAAATCGACCGATTTTCCGCTCATTCGGTGGGGGTATTTTTACGACACTCTCACCGCCCGTTAAGAAATAAGTATGGACTTGGCAATATTAGGGAAAAAGCGAAGTGTGGACTGTTTCTATCCAGTCACACAAGTGAAGTACAATTTTAAACACAGGGATGTGACGCATCAGCTAAAGGAGGTTCGGAGGAAATACTACCGATTTGATATTCTAAAGAGTGAGATCTAAGGAAACTAAGAACGCAACCGCTAACGAGCTTTCGAAGGTGGGGAGTCTGGGCGAAAATGTCGTGCTTCACACCTCCAACTTTTCTATTCTCAGCGAAAAATCAAAATGGGGAAAAGGTCAGCCAAAAGAGGTAGAGATGATGCCGACTGGCTATGTGTAGAAAAATATAATAGTGATAAAGTTGCTTATAAAATCATTTGAACAAACTCTCTACAGATTTCCTTCTGGACATAAGTGAAGGGGTCCAAAAGACACCTGCTTTTAAAATTTTAGCCAAATCGGTTCACAAGTAACACAATTTTGAGCCCGAAAGCTTATGAAACTTTCATGGTGTGCGCCGTAGGCCGTGAGCCGTAGGCCGTAGGCCGTCACGCTTTTCAGCCCTCATTGCTAATAGCAAGTGCCAGTGGTCGCAGGCAATCAACTTGGCAGACAGGTAAGTTGGTAGGGGGTACGTAGGCTGGTTAGTAGTCGATTTGTAGGTGAGTAGGGATTCTGATGACGTCATCGGGACGTCGTGAAAAGTGCTTCGGGCTTCTTATGACGTCATCGGAACGTCGTGGAAAATGCTTCGGGCTTCTGATGACGTCATCGGGACGTCGTGAAATGTGCCTCGGGCTTCTGATGACGTCGTCGGTACGTCGTGAAAACTGCTTCGGGCTTCTGATGACGTCATCGGGACGTCGTGAAAAGTGCTTCGGGCTTCTGATGACATCATCTGGACGTCGCGGAAAGTGCTTCGGGCTTCTGATGCCGTCATCGGGACGTCGTGAAATGTGTCTCGGGCTTTTGAAGACGTCATCGGTACGTCGTGAAAAGTGCTTCGGGCTTCTGATAACGTCATCGCGACGTCGTGAAAAGTGCTTTAGGCTTTCATGATTATCGACCGGGCTGGCTACGTATGAGCCACCAACTATCAACGGGGCCTAAGGCCTCTGTCAGAGTTGGTTTAGAAAATCACCGTGGCCAACCCGGTCGATACGTAGGAAAAACATGGAGGTTGCAAATAACGCCCGGTGTAGCCAGCTGTGGATGACGCGATGAATATGAATGAATTATGTGGAACGATATCATGGATATCATTCATTTCTTAGCCTATATCATGTGAACATCGGTCGTGTCAGCCCCATCGGGTGATTTTTCTGATATAGTTTTATAACAGGTTGGGTCATTGATTCTTGTGACCACGATTCTTGTGACCACAAAAAGAGGACTGGTCTAGTGGGGAGACAAAGAGGTCTTTGTTCGAAATTCTTGCATGGGATATTACGCAGTAATATCAAGAAAAAGGGAACGATTCTGTTAAAGCGGGATCATCCAAGCAAAAGTGGTTTGGTTCGCGTTACAAATGTTTCAACAAATGGGTAACAATAAGAAAGTATAATGAGGAGAGCCTTAAAAAATGAACAATATCCTCTAAAAACTCTTATTTTTACGAGGAAGAGATCAATGGTTTCCTAAAACAATTTGACATCATATCCTCTTTTAATGATAACTATTAGGTACACATGCATATATACATAATTTATCGTCACTCACGTAATCAGAACCCCTTATCGAGCCAAAAGTGCTTGCTAATAGAAAACCGCAACGATTTGTTTCCGCTGTTTAGAAGTGTCGACAAAGGAAAGAGGAGAGGATACGGTTCATTTTTTAAGACTCTCCTCATTCCACTTTCCTATTGTTCCCTTTTTGTTGAATCATTTGTAACGCGAACCAAACCACTTTTACTTGGATGACCCCTTTTTTACAGAATTCCAATGGCGTAAATTGCCCTCAAGCGGTAGTTCTCGCATATTCATGATGTGATAACACATGATGACACCTGTGAGGATAAGAATAACCGGCCCTTATTCTGTAGGAGGTTATTCACAAATTGACCAACCCCATGCTTTCTTTCTCAGTAAATGAAATGAGATGTTTGTTGTTTTGTGATAGCTGATATTAATAGCTTATATTTCATCTGAAAATTTAAAGTTGCTCCTAGGGTACTCTTAGACGAGCTTCTCCGGAAATGACGAGCTTCTCCGGAAATGCACGTTCTCTCGCTGGTCTGTGTAAAGATTATCTGAAGAAGTTCAGATAATCTGAAAAAATTAGCATCATTTTGAAAATGTCTGTCAACTGAATTTTCATATCCTTCATATCAGATGAGATTCATTCCCTTCACCATATCATTGAGATAATCTAACAGATCATCTCAACAACCCTTCATCCAATCGTTTAAGATCATCTTAACTTCATTCTAAGGGGGTTTACTACAGCCCACAGTCCAACCTAAAAATCTTTTTCTGTGTTTCAGCCTATCTCGAGAGCGGCCCCACGATGATGCCAATGATGTCCTTGGCATCGTACAAGATTCCCTAGGAAAGTAGTTATGGCCCCTAAAAAACTGAGCTGCGTAAGCATGGTGGACGAGTTGTCCGGGGCTTGTGATTACCGTCATTTGCAACCGATGTATGCGAGCCGACCTGAACAGAGAGAGAGGTTGAGAACGAAGGGGAGAACGGAGTTGTTGATCGGAAAACAAGCGAAAAACAACCGTTGAACGTGTGCAGGGCCTATGTAATAGTGCGCAGGACGCCATTGAAAGTGCACGCGACTCCAGTGGGAGTGCGCATGACGCCGTAGGGAATGTACGGGACCCCAGTGGGAATGCGTAGGACGCCGTAGGAAATGTATGGAAAGCAGCGGGAGTGCGAAGGTCGCCTAAGAATGTGGACGGGACTCCAGTGGGAGTGTGTAGGACGCCGAAGAATGTGTACGGGACTTCAGTGGGAGTGCGCAGAACGCGGTAGGAAATGTATGGGACCCAGCGGGAGTGCGTAGGACGCCGGAGAAAGTAGACGAGACCATAGTGGAAATGCGTAGGACGCCGTAGAATATGTACGGAGCTCCAGTGGTAGTGCGCAGGAAGCCGTAGAAAGTGGACGGGATCCCAGCGGGAGTGCGTAGGACGCCGTAGAAAGTGCACGGGACCCCAGCGGGAGTGCGTAGGACGCCGAAGAAAGTGGACGGGATCCCAGCGGGAGTGCGTAGGACGCTGTAGAAAGTGCACGGGACCCCAGCGGGAATGCGTAGGACGCCGAAGAAAGTGCACGGGACCCCAGCGGGAGTGCGTAGGACGCCGTAGAATATGTACGGAGCTCCAGTGGTAGTGCGCATGTCGCCGTAGAAAGTGCACGGGACCCCAGCGGGAGCGCGCAGGAAGCCGTAGAAAGTGGACGGGATCCCAGCGGGAGTGCGTAGGACGCCGTAGAAAGTGCACGGGACCCCAGCGGGAATGCGTAGGACGCCGAAGAAAGTGGACGGGATCCCAGCGGGAATGCGTAGGACGCCGTAGAAAGTGCACGGGACCCCAGCGGGAGTGCGTAGGACGCCGAAGAATGTGGACGGGACTCCAGTGGGAGTGCGCATGACGCCGTAGGGAATGTACGGGACCCCAGTGGGAATGCGTAGGACGCCGTAAGAAATGTATGGAAAGCAGCGGGAGTGCGTAGGACGCCGTAGAAAGTGCACGGGACCCCAGCGGGAGCGCGCAGGAAGCCGTAGAAAGTGGACGGGATCCCAGCGGGTGTGCGTAGGACGCCGTAGAAAGTGCACGGGACCCCAGCGGGAATGCGTAGGACGCCGAAGAAAGTGGACGGGACCCCAGCGGGAGCGCGCAGGAAGCCGTAGAAAGTGGACGGGATCCCAGCGGGAGTGCGTAGGACGCCGTAGAAAGTGCACGGTGCACGGGACCCCAGCGGGAGTGCGTAGGACGCCGTAGAAAGTGGACGGGATCCCAGCGGGAGGGCGTAGGACGCCGTAGAAAGTGCGCGGGACCCCAGCGGGAGCGGGCAGGACGCCGTAGAAAGTGTGCACGGGACCCCAGCGAGAGTGCGTAGACGCCGTAGAAAGTGTGCGGGACCCAGTGGTAGTGCGCAGGACGCCGTAGAAAGTGCACGGGACCCCAGCGGGAGTGCGAAGGTCACCGAAGAATGTGGACGGGACTTCAGCGGGAGTGCGTAGGACGCCGTAGAAAGTGCACAGGACCCCAGCGGGAATGCGTAGGACGCCGTAGAAAGTGGACGGGATCCCAGCGGGAGTGCGTAGGACGCCGTAGAAAGTGCACGGGACCCCAGCGGGAGTGCGTAGGACGCCGAAGAAAGTGGACGGGATCCCAGCGGGAGTGCGTAGGACGCCGTAGAAGTTGCACGGGACCTCAGCGGGAGTGCGAAGGTCACCGAAGAATGTGGACGGGACTCCAGTGGGAGTATGTAGGATGCCGAAGAAAGTGCACGGGACTTCAGTGGGAGTGCGCAGAACGCGGTAGGAAATGTGTGGGACCCAGCGGGAGTGCGTAGGACGCCGGAGAAAGTGGACGAGACCATAGTGGAAATGCGTAGGACGCCGTAGAATATGTACGGAGCTCCAGTGGTAGTGCGCATGACGCCGTAGAAAGTGCACGGGACCCCAGCGGGAGCGCGCAGGAAGCCGTAGAAAGTGGACGGGATCCCAGCGGGAGTGCGTAGGACGCCGTAGAAAGTGCACGGTGCACGGGACCCCAGCGGGAGTGCGTAGGACGCCGAAGAAAGTGGACGGGATCCCTGCGGGAGTGCGTAGGACGCCGTAGAAGTTGCACGGGACCCCAGCGGGAGTGCGAAGGTCACCGAAGAATGTGGACGGGACTCCAGTGGGAGTATGTAGGACGCTGTAGAAAGTGCACGGGACCCCAGCGGGAATGCGTAGGACGCCGAAGAAAGTGCACGGGACCCCAGCGGGAGCGCGCAGGAAGCCGTAGAAAGTGGACGGGATCCCAGCGGGAGTGCGTAGGACGCCGTAGAAAGTGCACGGGACCCCAGCGGGAATGCGTAGGACGCCGAAGAAAGTGGACGGGATCCCAGCGGGAGTGCGTAGGACGCCGTAGAAAGTGCACGGTGCACGGGACCCCAGCGGGAGTGCGTAGGACGCCGAAGAAAGTGGACGGGACCCCAGTGGGAATGCGCAGGACGCCGTAAGAAATGTATGGAAAGCAGCGGGAGTGCGTAGGACGCCGTAGAAAGTGCACGGGACCCCAGCGGGAGTGCGAAGGACGCCGTAGAAAATGTGGACGGGACTCCAGCGGGAGTGCGTAGGACGCCGAAGAAAGTGGACGGGACCCCAGCGGAAGTGCGTAGGACGCCGTAGGAAATATATGGGACCCAGCGTAAGTGCGTAGGACGCCGTAGAATATGTACGGAACTCCAGTGGTAGTGCGCATGACGTCGTAGAAAGTGCACGGGACCCCAGTGGGAGCGCGCTGGAAGCCGTAGAAAGTGTACGGGATGCCAGCGTGAGTGCGTAGGAGGCCGTAAAAAATGTATGGGACCCAGCGGGAGTGCGTAGGACGCCGAAGAAAATGAACGGGACCCCAGCGGGAATGCGTAGGACGCCGAAGAAAGTGGACGGGACCCCAGCGGGAGTGCGTAGGACGCCGAAGAATGTGGACGGGACTCCAGTGGGAGTGCGCATGACGCCGTAGGGAATGTACGGGACCCCAGTGGGAATGCGTAGGACGCCGTAGGAAATGTATGGAAAGCAGCGGGAGTGCGAAGGTCGCCTAAGAATGTGGACGGGACCTCAGCGGGAGTGCGTAGGACGCCGTAGAAAGTGCACGGGACCCCAGCGGGAATGCGTAGGACGCCGTAAGAAATGTATGGGACCCAGCGGGAGTGCGTAGGATGCCGAAGAAAGTAGACTGGACCCCAGCGGGAGTGCGTAGGACGCCGTAGGAAATATATGGGACCCAGCGTAAGTGCGTAGGACGCCGTAGAATATGTACGGAACTCCAGTGGTAGTGCGCATGACGCCGTAGAAAGTGCACGGGACCACAGTGGGAGCGCGCTGGAAGCCGTAGAAAGTGTACGGGATCCCAGCGTGAGTGCTTATGACGCCGTAGAAAGTGTATGGGACCCAGCGGGAGTGCGTAGGACGCCGAAGAAAGTGGACGGGACCCCAGCGGAAGTGCGTAGGACGCCGTAGAAAGTGCACGGGACCCCAGTGGGAGTGCGTAGGACGCCGAAGAAAGTGGACGGGACCCAGCGGGAGTGCGTAGGACGCCGTAGAAAGTGGACGGGACCCAGCGGAAGTGCGTAGGACGCCGAAGAAAGTGGACGGGACCCAGTGGAGTGCGTAGGACGCCGAAGAAAGTGGACGGGACCCCAGCGGGAGTGCGTAGGACGCCGCCGAAAGTGCACGAGACCCAGCGGGAGTGCGGAGGACCCCGAAGAAAGTGGACTAGACCCAAGTGGAAATGGGCAGGATGCCGTAGAAAATGTATGAAACCCAGCGGGAGTGCGTAGGATGCCGAAGAAAGTCCCCAGCGGGAGTGCGTAGGACGCCGTAGGAAATATATGGGACCCAGCGTAAGTGCGTAGGACGCCGTAAAATATGTACGGAACTCCAGTGGTAGTGCGCATGACGCCGTAGAAAGTGCACGGGACCCCAGTGGGAGCGCGCTGGAAGCCGTAGAAAGTGTACGGGATGCCAGCGTGAGTGCGTATGACGCCGTAGAAAGTGCATGCACGGGACCCAGCGGGAGTGCGATGGACGCCGAAGAAAGTGGACTAGACCCCAGCGGAAGTGCGCAGGACGCCGAAGAAAGTGAACGAGACCCCAGCGGGAGTGCGTAGGACGCCGTAAGAAATGTATGGGACCCAGCGAGAGTGCGTAGGATGCCGAAGAAAGTGGACGGGACCACAGTGGAAGTGCGTAGGACGCCGTAAGAAATGTATGGGACCCAGCGAGAGTGCGTAGGATGCCGAAGAAAGTCCCCAGCGGGAGTGCGTAGGACGCCGTAGGAAATATATGGGACCCAGCGTAAGTGCGTAGGACGCCGTAAAATATGTACGGAACTCCAGTGGTAGTGCGCATGACGCCGTAGAAAGTGCACGGGACCCCAGTGGGAGCGCGCTGGAAGCCGTAGAAAGTGTACGGGATGCCAGCGTGAGTGCGTATGACGCCGTAGAAAGTGCACGGTGCATGGGACCCAGCGGGAGTGCGTACGATGCCGAAGAAAGTGGACGGGACCACAGTGGAAGTGCGCAGGACGCCGAAGAAAGTAGACGGGACCACAGTGGAAGTGCGTAGGAGGCCGTAAGAAATGTATGGGACCCAGCGGGAGTGCGTAGGACGCCGAAGAAAGTGTACGGGACCACGGTGGAAGTGCGCAGGACGCCGTAGAAAATGTATAGGACCCAGCGGGAGTGCGTAGGGCGCCGAAGAAAATGAACGGGACCCCAGCGGGAGTGCGTAGGACGCCGTAGGAAATATATGGGACCCAGCGTAAGTGCGTAGGACGCCGTAGAATATGTACGGAACTCCAGTGGTAGTGCGCATGACGCCGTAGAAAGTGCACGGGACCTCAGTGGGAGCGCGCTGGAAGCCGTAGAAAGTGTACGGGATGCCAGCGTGAGTGCGTATGACGCCGTAGGAAATGTATGGAACCCAGCGGGAGTGCGAAGGACGCCGAAGAAAGTGGACTAGACCCCAGCGGAAGTGCGCAGGACGCCGAAGAAAGTGGACGGGGCCACAGTGGAAGTGCGTAGGAGGCCGTAAGAAATGTATGGGACCCAGCGGGAGTGCGTACGATGCCGAAGAAAGTGGACGGGACCACAGTGGAGGTGCGCAGGACGCCGTAGGAAATGTATGGGACCCAGCGAGAGTGCGTAGGACGCCGAAGAAAGTCCCCAGCGGGAGTGCGTAGGACGCCGTAGGAAATATATGGGACCCAGCGTAAGTGCGTAGGACGCCGTAAAATATGTACGGAACTCCAGTGGTAGTGCGCATGACGTCGTAGAAAGTGCACGGGACCCCAGTGGGAGCGCGCTGGAAGCCGTAGAAAGTGTACGGGATGCCAGCGTGAGTGCGTATGACGCCGTAGGAAATGTATGGAACCCAGCGGGAGTGCGAAGGACGCCGAAGAAAGTGGACTAGACCCCAGCGGAAGTGCGCAGGACGCCGAAGAAAGTGGACGGGGCCACAGTGGAAGTGCGTAGGAGGCCGTAAGAAATGTATGGGACCCAGCGGGAGTGCGTAGGACGCCGAAGAAAGTGTACGGGACCACGGTGGAAGTGCGCAGGACGCCGTAGAAAATGTATAGGACCCAGCGGGAGTGCGTAGGGCGCCGAATAATGTAGACTGGACCCCAGCGGGAGTGCGTAGGACGCCGTAGGAAATATATGGGACCCAGCGTAAGTGCGTAGGACGCCGTAGAATATGTACGGAACTCCAGTGGTAGTGCGCATGACGCCGTAGAAAGTGCACGGGACCACAGTGGGAGCGCGCTGGAAGCCGTAGAAAGTGTACGGGATCCCAGCGTGAGTGCTTTTGACGCCGTAGGAAATGTATGGGATCCAGCGGGAGTGCGTAGGACGCCGAAGAAAGTGTACGGGACCACGGTGGAAGTGCGAAGGACGCCGAAGAAAGTGGACGGGACCACAGTGGAAGTGCGTAGGAGGCCGTAAGAAATGTATGGGACCCAGCGGGAGTGCGTAGGACGCCGAAGAAAATGAACGGGACCACAGTGGAAGTGCGTAGGACGCCGTAAGAAATGTATGGGACCCAGCGGGAGTACGCAGGACGCTGAAGAAAGTGGACGGGACCACAGTGGAAGTGCGTAGGACGCCGCAGAAAGTGCACGAGATCCAGCGGGAGTGCGTAGGGCGCCGAATAATGTGGACTGGACCCCAGCGGGAGTGCGTAGGACGCCGTAGGTAGTGTATGGGATCCAGCGGGAGTGTGTAGGACGCCGCAGAAAGTGCACGAGACCCAGCGAGAGTGCGTAGGACGCCGAAGAAAGTGGACTAGACCCCAGTGGAAGTGCGTAGGACGCCGTAGGAAATGTATGGGATCCAGCGGGAGTGCGTAGGACGCCGAAGAAAGTGTACGGGACCACGGTGGAAGTGCGAAGGACGCCGAAGAAAGTGGACGGGACCACAGTGGAAGTGCGTAGGACGCCGTAGAAAATGTATAGGACCCAGCGGGAGTGCGTAGGGCGCCGAATAATGTGGACTGGACCCGAGCGGGTGTGCGTAGGATGCCGTAAGAAATGTACGGGACCCAGCGGGAGTGCGAAGGACGCTGTGGAAAGTGCACGGGATCCCAGCGGAAGTGTGAAGGGCGCCATAGGAAATGTATGGGATCAAGCGGGAGTGCGTAGGACGCCGAAGAAAGTGTACGGGACCACGGTGGAAGAGCGCAGGACGCCGAAGAAAGTGGACGGGACCACAGTGGAAGTGCGCAGGACGCCGCAGAAAGTGCACGAGACCCAGCGAGAGTGCGTAGGACGCCGAAGAAAGTGGACTAGACCCCAGCGGAAGTGCGTAGGACGCCGTAGGAAATGTATGGGATCCAGCGGAAGTGCGCAGAACGCCGAAGAAAGTGGACGGGACCACAGCGGAAGTGCGTAGGAGGCCATAAGGAATGTATGGGACCCAGCGGGAGTGCGCAGGACGCCGAAGAAGTTACGGGACCCCAGTGGGAGTGCGTAGGACGCCGAAGAAAGTGGACGGGACCACAGTGGAAGTGCGTAGGACGCCGTAAGAAATGTATGGGACCCAGCGGGAGTGCGTAGGACGCCGAAGAAAGTGGACGGGACCCCAGTGGAAGTGCGTAGGACGCCGTAGAAAGTGGACGGGACCCCAGCGGGAGTGCGTAGGACGCCGTAGAAAGTGGACGGGACCCAGCGGGAGTGCGTAGGACGCCGAAGAAAGTGGACGGGACCCCAGTGGAAGTGCGTAGGACGCCGTAGAAAGTGCACGGGACCCAGCGGGAGTGCGTAGGACGCCGAAGAAAGTGTACGGGACCCCAGTGGGAGTGCGCAGGACGCCGTAAGAAAGTGTACGGGACCCAGCGGGAGTGCGTAGGACGCCGAAGAAAGTGGACGGGACCCCAGTGGAAGTGCGTAGGACGCCGTAGGAAATGTATGGGACCCAGCGGGAGTGCGTAGGACGCCGAAGAAAGTGGACGGGACCCCAGTGGAAGTGCGCAGAACGCCGTAGAAAATGTACGGGACCCAGCGGGAGTGCGTAGGACGCCGTAGAAAGTGGACGGGACCCCAGCGGGAGTGCGTAGGACGCCGTAGAAAGTGTATGGGACCCAGCGGGAGTGCGTAGGACGCCGTAGAAAGTGGACGGGAACCCAGCGGGAGTGCGCAGGACGCCGTAGAAAGTGGACGGGAACCCAGCGGGAGTGCGTAGGATGCCGTAGAAAGTGCACGGGACTCCAGCGGGTGTGCGTAGGACGCCGAAGAAAGTGGACGGGATCCCAGCGGGAGTGCGTAGGACGCCGTAGAAAGTGCACGGGACTCCAGCGGGTGGGCGTAGGACGGCGAAGAATGTGGACGGGAGTCCAGTGGGGGTGCGTAGGACGCCGTAGAAAATGTACGAGACCCCAGCGGAAGTGCGTAGGACGCCGTAAGAAAGTGTATGGGACCCAGCGGGAGTGCGTAGGACGCCATAGAAAGTGCACGGGACCCCAGCGGGAATGCGTAGGACGCCGTAGAAAGTGGACGGGACCACAGTGGAAGTGCGCAGGACGCCGCAGAAAGTGCACGAGACCCAGCGAGAGTGCGGAGGACGCCGAAGAAAGTGGACGGGACCCCAGCGGAAGTGCGTAGGACGCCGTAGAAAGTGTACGGGACCCAGCGGGAGTGCGTAGGACGCCGAAGAAAGTGCACGGGACCAGGTGGAAGTGCGCAGGACGCCGTAGAAAGTGTACAGAACCCCAGTGGAAGTGCGCAGGACGCCTTAGGAAATGCATGGGACCCAGCGAGAGTGGGTAGGACGCCGAAGAAAGTGTACGGGACTCCAGTGGGATTGCGCAGGACGCAATAGAAAGTGCACGGGACCCTAGTGGGAGTTCGTCGGACGTCGTTGAAAGTGTGTGGGACCCCAGCGTGAGTGCGTAGGACGCCGTAGGAAATGTATGGACCCCAGCGGGAGTGTGTAGGACGCCAAAGATAGTGCAAGGGATTTCAGTGGGAGTGCGCTGTACGCCGTAGAAAAAGCACGGGACTCCAGTGGGAGTGCGCAGGACGCCGTAAAAAGTGCACAAAACTCTAGTGGGAGTGCGTAGGACGCCGAAGAAAGTGGACGGGACTCCAGTGGGAGTGTGTAGGACGCCGAAGATAGTGCACGGGACTTCAGTGGAAGTGCGCAGGACGTCGTGGAAAGTGCACGTGACCCCAGTGGGAGTAAGCAGGACGCCGTAGAAAATGCACGGGACCCAGCGGGAGTGCGTAGGACGCCGAAGAAAGTGGACGGGACCCAGTGGGAGTGCGTAGGACGCCATGGAAAGTGCACGAGCCCCAGCGGGAGTGCGTAGGACCCCGAAGAAAGTGGACTAGACCCAAGTGGAAATGCGTAGGATGCCGTAGGGAATGTATGAAACCCAGCGGGAGTGCGAAGGACGCCGAAGAAAATGAACGGGACCACAGTGGAAGTGCGTAGGACGCCGTAAGAAATGTATGGACCCCAGAGGGAGTGCGTAGGACGCCGAAGAAAGTGTACGGGACCACAGTGGGAATGCGCAGGACGCCGTAAGAAATGTACACGACCCAGCGGGAGTGCGTACGATGCCGAAGAAAGTGGACGGGACCACAGTGGAAGTGCGTAGGACGCCGTAGCAAATATATGGGAACCAGCGTAAGTGCGTAGGACGCCGTAGAATATGTATGGAACTTCAGTGGTAGTGCGCACGACGCCGTAGAAAGTGCACGGGACCCCAGTGGGAGCGCGCTGGAAGCCGTAGAAAGTGTACGGGACCACAGTGGAAGTGCGTAAAAGGCCGTAAGAAATGTATGGGACCCAGCGGGAGTGCGTAGGACGCCGAAGAAAGTGGACGGGACCCAGCGGGAGTGCGTAGGACGCCGAAGAAAGTGGACGGGACCCCAGTGGAAGTGCGTAGGACGCCGTAAGAAATGTATGGGACCCAGCGGGAGTGCGTAGGACGCCGAAGAAAGTGGACGGGACCCCAGTGGAAGTGCGTAGGACGCCGTAGAAAGTGGACGGGACCCAGCGGGAGTGCGTAGGACGCCGAAGAAAGTGGACTGGACCCCAGCGGGAGTGCGTAGGACGCCGTAGGTAGTGTATGGGATCCAGCGGGAGTGTGTAGGACGCTGTAGAAAGTGCACGGGACCTCTGCGGGAATGCGTAGGACGCCATTGAAAGTGCACGCGACTCCAGTGGGAGTGCGTAGGACGCCGAAGAAAGTGGACGGGACTCCAGTGGGAGTGTGTAGGACGCCGAAGATAGTGCACGGGACTTCAGTGGGAGTGCGCTGTACGCCGTAGAAAAAGCACGGGACTCCAGTGGGAGTGCGCAGGACGCCGTAAAAAGTGCACGGGACTCAAGTGGGAGTGCGCAGGACGCCGTAGAAAGTGTACGGGACCCCAGTGCGAGTGCGTAGGACGCCGGAGAAGGTGGACGGGACCCCAGCGGAGTGCGTAGGACGCCGTAAGAAATGTATGGGACCCAGTGGGAGTGAGCAGGACGCCATAGAAAGTGCACGGGACCCCAGTGGGAGTGGGTAGGACGCCATAGAACGTGCACGGGACCCAAGTGGGTCCGCGCAGAACGCCGTAGAACGTGCACGGGACCCCAGTGGTAGTGCGCAGGATGCCGTAGAATATGCACGCAACCCCAATGGTAGTGCGTAGGATGCCGTAGAATATGCACGGGACCCAGCGGGAGTGCGTAGGACGCCGTAGAAAGTGGACGGGACCCAGCGGGAGTGCGTAGGACGCCGAAGAAAGTGCACGGGACCCAGCGGGAGTGCGTAGGACGCCGTAAGAAAGTGGACGGGACCCAGCGGAAGTGCGTAGGACGCCATAGAAAGTGCACGGGACTCCAGTGGTAGTGCGTAGGACGCCGAAGAAAGTGTACGGGACCACGGTGGAAGTGCGAAGGACGCCGTAGAAAGTGTACGGGATGCCAGCGTGAGTGCGTATGACGCCGTAGGAAACGTATGGAACCCAGCGGGAGTGCGAAGGACGCCGAAGAAAGTGGACTAGACCCCAGCGGAAGTGCGCAGGACGCCGAAGAAAGTGAACGAGACCCCAGTGGGAGTGCGTAGAAAGCCGTAGAAAGTGTACGGGACCCAGCGGGAGTGCGCAGGATGCCGTAGAAAGTGTACAGAACCTCAGTGGAAGTGCGCAGGACGCCTTAGGAAATGCATGGGACCCAGCGAGAGCGCGTAGGACGCCGAAGAAAGTGAACGGGATCCCAGCGGGAGTGCGTAGGACGCCGTAGAAAGTGCACGGGACCCAAGCGGGAGCGCGGAGGAAGCCGTAGAAAGTAGACGGGACCCCAGTGGAAGTGCGCAGGACGCCTTAGGAAATGCATGGGACCCAGCGAGAGCGCGTAGGACGCCGAAGAAAGTGAGCGGGACCCCAGCGGGAGTGCGTAGGACGCCGTAGAAAGTGGACGGGACCTCTGCGGGAGTGCGTAGGACGCTGTAGAAAGTGCACGGGACCGCAGTGGGAGTGCGCATGACGCCGAAGAAAGTGGACGGGAACCCAGCGGGAGTGCGTAGGATGCCGTAGAAAGTGCACGGGACTCCAGCGGGTGTGCGTAGGACGCCGAAGAATGTGGACGGGACTCCAGTGGGAGTGCGCAGGACGCCATTGAAAGTGCACGCGACTCCAGTGGGAGTGCGCATGACGCCGTAGGGAATGTACGGGACCCCAGTGGGAATGCGTAGGACGCCGTAGGAAATGTATGGGACCCAGCGGGAGTGGGTAGGACGCCATAGAAAGTGTACGGGACCCCGATGGGAGTTCGTAGGACGTCGTAGAAAGTGCACGAGACCGCAGTGGGAGTGCGCAGGGCGCCATAGAATACGCGCGGGACCCCAGTGGGAGTGGGTAGGACGCCGTAGGAAATGCACGGGACCCAGCGGGAGTGCGTAGGACGCCGAAGAAAGTGGACGGGACCCAGCGGGAGTGCGCAGGACGCCGTAGAAAGTGGACGGGACCCCAGTGGAAGTGCGTAGGACGCCGTAAGAAAGTGTACGGGACCCAGCGGGAGTGCGTAGGACGCCGAAGAAAGTGGACGGGACCACAGTGGAAGTGCGTAGGACGCCGTAGAAAGTGTACGGGACCCAGCGGGAGTGCGTAGGACGCCGAAGAAAGTGGACGGGACCCCAGTGGGAGTGCGTAGGACGCCGTAGAAAGTGTACGGGACCCAGCGGGAGTGCGTAGGACGCCGAAGAAAGTGGACGGGACCCAGCGGGAGTGCGTAGGACGCCGTAGAAAGTGCACGGGACCCAGCGGGAGTGCGTAGGACGCCGAAGAAAGTGGACGGGACCCAGCGGGAGTGCGTAGGACGCCGTAGAAAGTGCACGGGACCCAGCGGGAGTGCGTAGGACGCCGAAGAAAGTGGACGGGACCCCAGTGGAAGTGCGTAGGACGCCGAAGAAAGTGGACGGGACCCAGCGGAAGTGCGTAGGACGCCGTAGAAAGTGGACGGGACCCCAGTGGGAGTGCGTAGGACGCCGTAGAAAGTGCACGGGACCCAGTGGGAGTGCGTAGGACGCCGTAGAAAGTGGACGGGACCCCAGCGGGAGTGCGTAGGACGCCGAAGAATGTGGACTGGACTCCAGTGGGAGTGTGTAGGACGCCGAAGAATGTGTACGGGACTTCAGTGGAAGTGCGCAGGACGTCGTGGAAAGTGCACGTGACCCCAGTGGGAGTAAGCAGGACGCCGTAGGAAGTGCACGGGACCCAGCGAGAGTGCGTAGGACGCCGAAGAAAGTAGACGGGACTCCAGTGGGAGTGTGTAGGACGCCAAAGATAGTGCAAGGGATTTCAGTGGGAGTGCGCTGTACGCCGTAGAAAGTGTGCACGGGACCCCAGCGGAGTGCGTAGGACGCCGTAGGAAATGTACGGGACCCAGCGGGAGTGCGTAGGACGCCGAAGAAAGTGGACGGGACCCCAGCGGGAGTGCGTAGGACGCCGTAGAAAGTGCACGGGACCCAGCGGGAGTGCGTAGGACGCCGAAGAAAGTGCACGGGACCCAGTGGGAGTGCGCAGGACGCCGTAGAAAGTGCACGGGACCCAGCGGGAGTGCGCAGGAAGCCGTAGAAAGTGGACGGGATCCCAGCGGGAGTGCGTAGGACGCCGAAGAAAGTGGACGGGACCCCAGTGGGAGTGCGTAGGACGCCGTAGAAAGTGTACGGGACCCAGCGGGAGTGCGTAGGACGCCGTAGAAAGTGCACGGGACCCAGCGGGAGTGCGTAGGACGCCGTAGAAAGTGGACGGGACCCAGCGAGAGTGCGTAGGACGCCGAAGAAAGTGGACGGGACCCCAGCGGGAGTGCGTAGGACGCCGTAAGAAATGTACGGGACCCAGCGGGAGTGTGTAGGACGCCGAAGAATGTGTACGGGACTTCAGTGGAAGTGCGCAGGACGTCGTGGAAAGTGCAAGTGACCCCAGCGGGAGCGCGCAGGAAGCCGTAGAAAGTGGACGGGATCCCAGCGGGAGTGCGTAGGATGCCGTAGAAAGTGGACGGGATCCCAGCGGGTGTGCGTAGGACGCCGTAGAAAGTGCACGGGACCCCAGCGGGAATGCGTAGGACGCCGAAGAAAGTGGACGGGATCCCAGCGGGAATGCGTAGGACGCCATAGAAAGTGCACGGGACCCCAGTGGAAGTGCGTAGGACGCCGTAGAAAGTGTATGGGACCCAGCGGGAGTGCGTAGGACGCCGTAGAAAGTGGACGGGACCCCAGCGGGAGTGCGTAGGACGCCGTAGAAAGTGCACGGGACCCAGCGGGAGTGCGTAGGACGCCGTAGAATGTGGACTGGACCCCAGCGGGAGTGCGTAGGACGCCGTAGAAAGTGTACGGGACCCAGCGGGAGTGCGTAGGACGCCGTAGAAAGTGGACGGGACCCCAGTGGAAGTGCGTAGGACGCCGTAGAAAGTGTACGGGACCCAGCGGAGTGCGTAGGACGCCGTAGAAAGTGCACGGGACCCCAGCGGGAGTGCGAAGGTCACCGAAGAATGTGGACGGGATCCCAGCGGGAGCGCGTAGGATGCCGTAGAAAGTGGACGGGATCCCAGCGGGTGTGCGTAGGACGCCGTAGAAAGTGCACGGGACCCCAGCGGGAATGCGTAGGACGCCGAAGAAAGTGGACGGGACCCCAGCGGGAGTGCGTAGGACGCCGAAGAATGTGGACGGGACTCCAGTGGGAGTGCGCATGACGCCGTAGGGAATGTACGGGACCCCAGCGGGAGTGCGTAGGACGCCGAAGAAAGTGTACGGGACCCCAGTGGGAATGCGTAGGACGCCGTAAGAAATGTATGGGACCCAGCGGGAATGCGTAGGACGCCGAAGAAAGTGGACGGGATCCCAGCGGGAGTGCGTAGGACGCCATAGAAAGTGCACGGGACCCTAGCGGGAGTGCGTAGGACGCTGTAGAAAGTGCACGGGACCTCTGCGGGAATGCGTAGGACGCCATTGAAAGTGCACGGGACCCAGCGTGGAAGTGCGTAGGACGCCGTAGAAAGTGGACGGGACCCAGCGGGAGTGCGTAGGACGCCGTGGAAAGTGCACGGGACCCCAGCGGGAGTGCGTAGGATGCCGAAGAAAGTGGACGGGATCCCAGCGTGAGTGCGTAGGACGCCGTAGAAAGTGCACGGGACTCCAGCGGGAGTGCGAAGGTCGCCTAAGAATGTGGACGGGACTCCAGTGGGAGTGTGTAGGACGCCGAAGAATGTGTACGGGACATCAGTGGGAGTGCGCAGGACGCCGTAAAAAGTGCACGGGACTCTAGTGGGAGTGCGCAGGACGCCGTAGAAAGTGTACGGGACCCCAGTGCGAGTGCGTACGACGCCGTAGGAAAAGTATCGAAAGCAGCGGGAGTGCGAAGGTCGCCGAAGAATGTGGACGGGACTCCAGTGGGAGTGCGTAGGTCGCCGAAGAAAGTGGACGGGACTCCAGTGGGAGTGTGTAGGACGCCGAAGATAGTGCACGGGACCCCAGCGGGAGTGCGTAGGACGCCATTGAAAGTGCACGCGACTCCAGTGGGAGTGCGCATGACGCCGTAGGGAATGTACGGGACCCAGCGGGAGTGCGTAGGACGCCGAAGAAAGTGGACGGGACCCCAGTGGGAGTGCGTAGGACGCCGTAGAAAGTGCACGGGACCCAGCGGGAGTGCGTAGGACGCCGAAGAAAGTGGACGGGACCCCAGCGGGAGTGCGTAGGACGCCGTAGAAAGTGTATGGGACCCAGCGGGAGTGCGTAGGACGCCGAAGAAAGTGGACGGGACCCCAGCGGGAGTGCGTAGGATGCCGTAGAAAGTGGACGGGATCCCAGCGGGAGTGCGTAGGACGCCGTAGAAAGTGCACGGGACCCCAGCGGGAATGCGTAAAACGCCGAAGAAAGTGGACGGGATCCCAGCGGGAGTGCGTAGGACGCCGTAGAAAGTGCACGGGACTCCAGCGGGTGTGCGTAGGACGCCGAAGAATGTGGACGGGACTCCAGTGGGAGTGTGTAGGACACCGAAAAAAGTGGACGGGACCCCAGTGGGAGTGCGCAGGACGCCATTGAAAGTGCACGCGACTCCAGTGGGAGTGCGCATGACGCTGTAGGGAATGTACGGGACCCCAGTGGGAATGCGTAGGACGCCGTAAAAAGTGCACAAAACTCTAGTGGGAGTGCGTAGGACGCCGAAGAAAGTGGACGGGACTCCAGTGGGAGTGTGTAGGACGCCGAAGATAGTGCACGGGACCCAGCGAGAATGCGTAGGACGCCGAAGAAAGTGGACTAGACCCCAGTGGAAGTGCGTAGGACGCCGTAGGAAATGTATGGGATCCAGCGGGAGTGCGTAGGACGCCGAAGAAAGTGTACGGGACCACGGTGGAAGTGCGCAGGACGCCGAAGAAAGTGGACGGGACCACAGTGGAAGTGCGTAGGAGGCCGTAAGAAATGTATGGGACCCAGCGGGAGTGCATAGGACGCCGAAGAAAATGATTGGGACCACAGTGGAAGTGCGTAGGACGCCGTAAGAAATGTATGTGATCCAGCGGGAGTGCGTAGGACGCCGAATAAAGCGTACGGGACCACGGTGGAAGTGCGCAGGACGCCGTAGAAAGTGTACGGGATCCCAGCGTGAGTGCGTATGACGCCGTAGGAAATGTATGAAACCCAGCGGGAGTGCGAAGGATGGCCGAAGAAAATGAACGGGACCACAGTGGAAGTGCGTAGGACGCCGTAAGAAATGTATGGGATCCAGCGAGAGTGCGTAGGACGCCGAATAAAGCGTACGGGACCACGGTGGAAGTGCGCAGGACGCCGAAGAAAGTGGACGGGACCACAGTGGAAGTGCGTAGTACGCCGTAAGAAATGTATGGGACCCAGCGGGAGTACGTAGGACGCCGAAGAAAGTGGACGGGACCACAGTGGAAGTGCGTAGGACGCCGTAGAAAATGTATGGGACCCAGCGGGAGTGCGTAGGGCGCCGAAGAATGTGGACTGGACCCCAGCGGGAGTGCGTAGGACGCCGTAGGAAATGTATGGGATCCAGCGGGAGTGCGTAGGACGCCGAAGAAAGCGTACGGGACCACGGTGGAAGTGCGCAGGACGCCGAAGAAAGTGGACGGGACCACAGTGGAAGTGCGTAGGAGGCCGTAAGAAATGTATGGGACCCAGCGGGAATGCGTAGGACGCCGAAGAAAATGAACGGGACCACAGTGGAAGTGCGTAGGATGCCGTAGAATATGTACGGAACTCCAGTGGTAGTGCGCATGACGCCATAGAAAGTGCACGGGAGCCCAGTGGGAGCGCGCTGGAAGCCGTAGAAAGTGTACGGGATCCCAGCGTGAGTGCGTATGATGCCGTAGGAAATGTATGAAACCCAGCGGGGGTGCGAAGGACGCCGAAGAAAATGAACGGGACCACAGTGGAAGTGCGTAGGACGCCGTAGAATGTGCACGGGACCCAGCGGGAGTGCGTAGGACGCCGAAGAAAGTGCACGGGACCCAGCGGGAGTGCGTAGGACGCCGAAGAAAATGAACGGGACCACAGTGGAAGTGCGTAGGACGCCGTAAGAAATGTATGGACCCCAGCGGGAGTAGTGCGTAGGACGCCGTAGGAAATATATGGGACCCAGCGTAAGTGCGTAGGACGCCGAAGAAAGTGGACTAGACCCCAGCGGGAGTGCGTAGGACGCTGTAGGTAGTGTATGGAATCCAGCGGGAGTGCGTAGGGCGCCGAATGATGTGGACTGGACCCCAGCGGGAGTGCGTAGGACGCCGTAGGAATTGTATGGGATCCAGAGGGAGTGCGTAGGACGCCGAAGAAAGCGTACGGGACCACAGTGGAAGTGCGTAGGAGGCCGTAGAATATGTACGGAACTCCAGTGGTAGTGCGCATGACGCCGTAGAAAGTGCACGGGACCCCAGTGGGAGTGCGCTGGAAGCCGTAGAAAGTGTACGGGATGCCAGCGTAAGTGCTTTTGACGCCGTAGGAAATGTATGGAACCCAGCGGGAGCGCGCAGGAAGCCGTAGAAAGTAGACGGGATCCCAGCGGGAGTGCGTAGGACGCCATAGAAAGTGCACGGGACCCCAGCGGGAATGCGTAGGACGCCGTAGAAAGTGCACGGGACCCTAGCGGGAGTGCGTAGGACGTCGAAGAAGGTTGACGAGACTCTAGTGGAAGTGTGTAGGACGGTGAAGAAAGTGCACGAGACCCAGCGAGAGTGCGTAGGACGCCGAAGAAAGTGGACTAGACCTCAGCGGAAGTGCGTAGGACGCCGTAGGAAATGTATGGGATCCAGCGGGAGTGCGTAGGACGCCGAAGAAAGTGTACGGGACCACGGTGGAAGTGCGTAGGACGCCGTAGAAAATGTACGGGACCCAGCGGGAGTGCGTAGGACGCCGAAGAAAGTGCACGGGACCCAGCGGGAGTGCGTAGGACGCCGAAGAAAGTGGACGGGACCCAGTGGAAGTGCGTAGGACGCCGTAGAAATGTATGGGACCCAGCGGGAGTGTGTAGGACGCTGAAGAAAGTGCACGGGACTCAAGTGGGAGTGCGCATGACGCCGGGGAAAGTGCACGGAACCCCAGTGAGAAGGCGCAGGACGCCGCAGAAAGTGCACGAGACCCAGCGAGAGTGCGTAGGACGCCGAAGAAAGTAGACTAGACCCCAGCGGAAGTGCGTAGGACGCCGTAGGAAATGTAAGGGATCCAGCGGAAGTGCGTAGGACGCCGAAGAAAGTGTACGGGACCCCAGTGGAAGTGCGTAGGACGCCGTAAGAAATGTATGGGACCCAGCGGGAGTGCGTAGGACGCCGAAGAAAGTGGACGGGACCACAGTGGAAGTGCGTAGGACGCCGTAGAAAGTGCACGGGACCCAGCGGAGTGCGTAGGACGCCGAAGAAAGTGGACGGGACCCCAGTGGAAGTGCGTAGGACGCCGTAAGAAATGTATGGGACCCAGTGGGAGTGTGTAGGACGCCGAAGAATGTGTACGGGACTTCAGTGGAAGTGCGCAGGACGTCGTGGAAAGTGCACGTGACCCCAGTGGGAGTGCGCAGGACGCCGTAGGAAGTGCACGGGACCCAGCGAGAGTGCGTAGGACGCCGAAGAAAGTGGACTGGACTCCAGTGGGAGTGCGCATGACGCCGTAGAAAGTGCACGGGACCCAGCGGGAGTGCGTAGTACGCCGGAGAAAGTGCACGGGACCCCAGTGGTAGTGCGCAGGTTGCCGTAGAAAGTGCACGGGACCACAGGGGTAGTGCGCAGAACGCCGTAGAAAGTGTACGGGACCCAGCGGAGTGCGTAGGACGCCGAAGAAAGTGGACGGGACCCCAGTGGAAGTGCGTAGGACGCCGTAGAAAGTGCACGGGACCCAGCGGGAGTGCGTAGGACGCCGTAGAAAGTGGACGGGACCCAGCGGAGTGCGTAGGACGCCGTAGAAAGTGTACGGGACCCAGCGGGAGTGCGTAGGACGCCGGAGAAAGTGTACGGGACCCCAGAGGGAGTGCGCAGGGCGCCATAGAAAGTGGACGGGACCCCAGTGGAAGTGCGTAGGACGCCGTAGAAAGTGTATGGGACCCAGCGGGAGTGCGTAGGACGCCGAAGAAAGTGGACGGGACCACAGTGGAAGTGCGTAGGACGCCGTAGAAAGTGTACGGGACCCAGTGGAAGTGCGTAGGACGCCGTAGAAAGTGCACGGGACCCAGCGGGAGTGCGAAGGACGCCGAAGAAAGTGAACGAGACTCTAGTGGGAGTGCGCAGGACGCCGTAGAAAGTGCACGAGATCCAGCGAGAGTGCGTAGGACGCCGAAGAAAATGAACGGGACCACAGTAGCAGTGCGTAGGAGGTCGTAAGAAATGTATGGGACCCAGCGGGAGTGCGTAGGACGCCGAAGAAAGTGTACGGGACCACACTGGAAGTGCGCAGGACGCCGTAGAAAGTGTACAGAACCCCAGTGGAAGTGCGCAGGACGCCTTAGGAAATGCATGGGACCCAGCGAGAGCGCGTAGGACGCCGAAGAAAGTGAACGGGATCCCAGCGGGAGTGCGTAGGACGCCGTAGAAAGTGCACGGGACCCAAGCGGGAGCGCGCAGGAAGCCGTAGAAAGTAGACGGGATCCCAGCGGGAGTGCGTAGGACGCCATAGAAAGTGCACGGGACCCCAGCGGGAATGCGTAGGACGCCGTAGAAAGTGCACGGGACCCTAGCGGGAGTGCGTAGGACGGCGGAGAAAGTGGACGGGACCCAGTGGGAGTGCGTAGGACGCCGTAGAAAGTGTACGGGACCCCAGTGGGAGTGCGTAGGACGCCGTAGAAAGTGTACGGGACCCAGCGGGAGTGCGTAGGACGCCGAAGAAAGTGGACGGGACCCCAGTGGAAGTGCGTAGGACGCCGTAGAAAGTGGACGGGACCCAGCGGGAGTGCGTAGGACGCCGTAGAAAGTGTACGGGACCCAGTGGAAGTGCGCAGGACGCCGAAGAAAGTGGACGGGACCACAGTGGAAGTGCGTAGGACGCCGTAGAAAGTGTATGGGACCCAGCGGGAGTGCGTAGGACGCCGAAGAAAGTGGACGGGACCCCAGTGGAAGTGCGTAGGACGCCGTAGAAAATGTATGGGACCCAGCGGGAGTGCGTAGGACGCCGAAGAAAGTGGACGGGACCCCAGCGGGAGTGCGTAGGACGCCGTAGAAAATGCACGGGACTCCAGCGGGAGCGCGCAGGAAGCCGTAGAAAGTGTACGGGACCACACTGGAAGTGCGCATGACGCCGAAGAAAGTGGACGGGACCCCAGTGGGAATGCGTAGGACGCCGTAAGAAATGTATGGAAAGCAGCGGGAGTGCGTAGGACGCCGTAGAAAGTGCACGGGACCCCAGCGGGAGTGCGAAGGTCACCGAAGAATGTGGACGGGACTCCAGTGGGAGTATGTAGGACGCTGTAGAAAGTGCACGGGACCCCAGCGGGAATGCGTAGGACGCCGAAGAAAGTGCACGGGACCCCAGCGGGAGTGCGTAGGACGCCGTAGAAATGTATGGGATCCAGCGGGAGTGCGTAGGACGCCGAATAAATCGTACGGGACCACGGTGGAAGTGCGCAGGACGCCGAAGAAAGTGGACGGGGCCACAGTGGAAGTGCGTAGGAGGCCGTGAGAAATGTATGGGACCCAGCGGGAGTGCGTAGGACGCCGAAGAAAGTGAACGGGACCCCAGTGGAAGTGCGTAGGACGCCGTAGAAATGTATGGGACCCAGCGGGAGTGCGTAGGACGCCGAAGAAAGTGGACGGGACCACAGTGGAAGTGCGTAGGACGCCGTAGGAAATGTATGGGATCCAGCGGGAGTGCGTAGAACGCCGAAGAAAGTGTACGGGACCACGGTGGAAGTGCGCAGGACGCCGAAGAAAGTGGACGGGACCACAGTGGAAGTGCGTAGGAGGCCGTAAGAAATGTATGGGACCCAGCGGGAGCGCGTAGGACGCCGAAGAAAATGAACGGGACCACAGTGGAAGTGCGTATGACGCCGTAGGAAATGTATGAAACCCAGCGGGAGTGCGAAGGACGCCGAAGAAAATGAACGGGACCACAGTGGAAGTGCGTAGGACGCCGTAAGAAATGTATGGGATCCAGCGGGAGTGCGTAGGACGCCGAATAAAGCGTACGGGACCACAGTGGAAGTGCGCAGGACGCCGAAGAAAGTGGACGGGACCACAGTGGAAGTGCATAGGACGCCGTAAGAAATGTATGGGACCCAGCGGGAGTACGTAGGACGCCGAAGAAAGTGAACGAGACCCCAGCGGGAGTGCGTAGGACGCCGTAAGAAATGTATGGGACCCAGCGGGAAAGCGTAGGGCGCCGAAGAATGTGGACTGGACCCAGCGGGAGTGCGTAGGACGCCGTAGGAAATGTATGGGACCCAGCGGGAGTACGTAGGACGCCGAAGAAAGTGAACGAGACCCCAGTGAAAGTGCGTAGGACGCCGTAGAAAGTGTATGGGACCCAGCGGAGTGCGTAGGACGCCGTAGAAAGTGGACGGGACTCCAGTGGGAGTGCGTAGGACGCCGTAGAAAGTGCACGGGACCCAGCGGGAGTGCGTAGGACGCCGAAGAAAGTGGACGGGACCCCAGTGGAAGTGCGTATGATGCCGTAGGAAATGTATGAAACCCAGCGGGAGTGCGTAGAACGCCGAAGAAAGTGTACGGGACCACGGTGGAAGTGCGCAGGACGCCGAAGAAAGTGGACGGGACCACAGTGGAAGGGCGCAGGACACCGTAGGAAATGTATGGGACCCAGCGGGAGTACGTAGGACGCCGAAGAAAGTGAACGAGACCCCAGTGAAAGTGCGTAGGACGCCTTAAGAAATGTATGGGACCCAGCGGGAGTGCGTAGGACGCCGAAGAAAGTGGACGGGACCCCAGCGGAAGTGCGTAGGACGCCGTAGAAAGTGCGGGACCCAGCGGGAGTGCGTAGGACGCCGTAGAAAGTGCACGGGACTCCAGCGGGAGCGCGCAGGAAGCCGGAGAAAGTGGACGGGACCACACTCGAAGTGCGCAGGACGCCGTAGAAAGTGTATGGGACCCAGCGGGAGTGCGTAGGACGCCGAAGAAAGTGTACGGGACCCAGTGGAAGTGCGCAGGGCGCCGTAGAAAGTGCACGGGACCCCAGTGGTAGTGCGCAGGATGCCGTAGAAAGTGGACGGGACCCAGTGGGAGTGCGTAGGACGCCGTAGAAATGTATGGGACCCAGCGGGAGTGCGTAGGACGCCGAAGAAAGTGTACGGGACCACGGTGGAAGTGCGCAGGACGCCGAAGAAAGTGGACGGGACCACAGTGGAAGTGCGTAGGACGCCGTAAGGAATGTATGGGACCCAGCGGGAGTGCGTAGGACGCCGAAGAAAATGAACGGGACCACCGTGGAAGTGCGTAGGACGCCGTAAGAAATGTATGGGATCCAGCGGGAGTGCGTAGGACGCCGAAGAAAGCGTACGGGACCACGGTGGAAGTGCGCAGGACGCCGAAGAAAGTGGACGGGACCACAGGTGAGTGCGTAGGACGCCGTAAGAAAGTGTATGGGACCCAGCGTGGAGTGCGTAGGACGCCGAAGAAAGTGGACGGGACTCCAGTGGGAGTGCGTAGGACGCCGTAGAAAGTGCACGAGACTCAGCGAGAGTGCGTAGGACGCCGAAGAAAGTGGACGGGACCACAGTGGAAGTGCGTAGGACGCCGTAGGAAATGTATGGGACCCAGCGGGAGTGCATAGGACGCCGAAGAAAGCGTACGGGACCACGGTGGAAGTGCGTAGGACGCCGAAGAAAATGAACGGGACCACAGTGGAAGTGCGTAGGACGCCGTAAGAAATGTATGGGACCCAGCGGGAGTGCGTAGGACGCCGAAGAAAATGAACGGGACCACAGTGGAAGTGCGTAGGACGCCGTAAGAAATGTATGGGACCCAGCGGCGGTACGCAGGACGCCGAAGGAAGTGGACGGGACCACAGCGGAAGTGCGTAGGACGCCGTAGAAAATGTATGGAACCCAGCGGCGGTATGCAGGACGCCGAAGGAAGTGGACGGGACCACAGCGGAAGTGCGGAGGACGCCGTAGAAAGTGTATGGGACCCAGCGGGAGTGCGTAGGACGCCGAAGAAAGTGAACGGGACCACAGTGGAAGTGCGTAGGACCCCGAAGAAAGTTGACGAGACTCTAGTGGGAGTGTGTAGGACGCCGTAGAAAGTGAACAGGACCCAGCGAGAGTGCGTAGGAAGCCGTAGAAAGTGTACGGGATCCCAGCGTGAGTGCGTATGACGCCGTAGGAAATGTATGAAACCCAGCGGGAGTGCGAAGGACGCCGAAGAAAATGAACGGGACCACAGTGGAAGTGCGTAGGACGCCGTAAGAAATGTATGGGATCCAGCGGGAGTGCGTAGGACGCCGAATAAAGCGTACGGGACCACGGTGGAAGTGCGCAGGACGCCGAAGAAAGTGGACGGGACCACAGTGGAAGTGCGTAGGACGCCGCAGAAAGTGCACGAGACCCAGCGAGAGTGCGTAGGACGCCGAAGAAAGTGGACGGGACCCCAGTGGGAGTGCGTAGGACGCCGTAGAAAGTGTACGGGACCCAGCGGGAGTGCGCATGACGCCGAAGAAAGTGGACGGGACCACAGTGGAAGTGCGTAGGAGGCCGTAAGAAATGTATGGGACCCAGCGGGAGTGCGTAGGACGCCGAAGAAAGTGTACGGGACCACGGTGGAAGTGCGCAGGACGCCGAAGAAAGTGGACGGGACCACAGTGGAAGTGCGTAGGACGCCGTAAGAAATGTATGGGACCCAGCGGGAGTACGTAGGACGCCGAAGAAAGTGAACGGGACCACAGTGGAAGTGCGTAGGACGCTGTAGAAAATGTATGGGACCCAGCGGGAGTGCGTAGGGCGCCGAAGAATGTAGACTGGACCCCAGCGGGAGTGCGTAGGACGCCGTAGAAAGTGTGCGGGACCCAGCGGGAGTGCGTAGGACGCCGTAGAAAGTGTACGGGACCCAGTGGAAGTGCGCAGGACGCCGAAGAAAGTGGACGGGACCCAGTGGAAGTGCGTAGGACGCCGTAAGAAAGTGTATGGGACCCAGCGGGAGTGCGTAGGACGCCGAAGAAAGTGGACGGGACCCCAGCGGGAGTGCGTAGGACGCCGTAAGAAAGTGTATGGGACCCAGCGGGAGTGCGTAGGACGCCGAAGAAAGTGTGGGACCCAGCGGGAGTGCGTAGGACGCCGTAAGAAATGTATGGGACCCAGCGGGAGTGCGTAGGACGCCGAAGAAAGTGTACGGGACCACGGTGGAAGTGCGCAGGACGCCGAAGAAAGTGGACGGGACCACAGTGGAAGTGCGTAGGACACCGTAGGAAATGTATGGGACCCAGCGGGAGTACGTAGGACGCCGTAGAAAGTGAACGGGACCACAGTGGAAGTGCGTAGGACGCCGTAGAAAGTGTGCGGGACCCAAGTGCGTAGGACGCCGAATGAGTGCGAGGACGCCGTAGAAAGTGCGGGACCCAAGTGGGAGTGCGCCGGACGCCGTAGAAAGTGTGCGGGACCCAAGGTAGAAGTGCGCCGGACGCCGTAGAAATGTGGGGACCCAAGTGGAGTGCGTAGGACGCCGAAGAAAGTGTACGGGACCACGGTGGAAGTGCGCAGGACGCCGAAGAAAGTGGACGGGACCCAGTGGAAGTGCGTAGGACGCCGTAGAAAGTGTATGAAACCCAGCGGGGGTGCGAAGGACGCCGAAGAAAATGAACGGGACCACAGTGGAAGTGCGTAGGACGCCGTAAGAAATGTATGGGATCCAGCGGGAGTGCGTAGGACGCCGAATAAAGCGTACGGGACCACGGTGGAAGTGCGCAGGACGCCGTAGAAAGTGTACGGGACCCAGGTAAGTGCGTAGGACGCCGTAAGAAATGTATGGGACCCAGCGGGACAACGCAGGACGCTGAAGAAAGTGGACGGGACCACAGTGGAAGTGCGTAGGACGCCGTAGAAAATGTATAGGACCCAGCGGGAGTACACAGGACGCTGAAGAAAGTGGACGGGACCACAGTGGAAGTGCGTAGGACGTCGTAGGAAATGTATGGGATCCAGCGGGAGTGCGTAGGACGCCGAAGAAAGTGTACGGAACCACAGTGGAAGTGCGTAGGACGCCGTAGAAAGTGCACGAGACTCAGCGAGAGTGCGTAGGACGCCGTAAGAAATGTGTGGGACCCAGCGGGAGTGCGTAGGACGCCGAATAAAGCGTACGGGACCACGGTGGAAGTGCGCAGGACGCCGAAGAAAGTGGACGGGACCTTAGTGGAAGTGCATAGGACGCCGTAAGAAATGTATGGGACCCAGCGGGAGTACGTAGGACGCCGAAGAAAGTGAACGAGACCCCAGCGGGAGTGCGTAGGACGCCGTAAGAAATGTATGGGACCCAGCGGGAGTGCGTACGATGCCGAAGAAAGTGGACGGGACCACAGTGGAAGTGCGTAGGACACCGTAGGAAATGTATGGGATCCAGCGGGAGTGCGTAGAACGCCGAAGAAAGTGTACGGGACCACGGTGGAAGTGCGCAGGACGCCGAAGAAAGTGGACGGGACCACAGTGGAAGTGCGTAGGAGGCCGTAAGAAATGTATGGGACCCAGCGGGAGTGCGTAGGACGCCGAAGAAAATGAACGGGACCACAGTGGAAGTGCGTATGACGCCGTAGGAAATGTATGAAACCCAGCGGGAGTGCGAAGGACGCCGAAGAAAATGAACGGGACCACAGTGGAAGTGCGTAGGACGCCGTAAGAAATGTATGGGATCCAGCGGGAGTGCGTAGGACGCCGAAGAAAGCGTACGGGACCACGGTGGAAGTGCGCAGGACGCCGAAGAAAGTGGACGGGACCACAGTGGAAGTGCGTAGGACGCCGTAAGAAATGTATGGAACCCAGCGCACTCTCGCGAAGGACGCTGAAGAAAGTTGACGAGACTCTAGTGGGAGTGTGTAGGACGCCGCAGAAAGTGTATGGGACCCAGCGGGAAAGCGTAGGGCGCCGAAGAATGTGGACTGGACCCAGCGGGAGTGCGTAGGACGCCGTAGGAAATGTATGGGACCCAGCGGGAGTACGTAGGACGCCGAAGAAAGTGAACGAGACCCCAGTGAAAGTGCGTAGGACGCCTTAAGAAATGTATGGAATCCAACGCACTCTCGCGAAGGACGCCGAAGAAAGTTGACGAGACTCTAGTGGGAGTGTGTAGGACGCCGCAGAAAGTGCACGAGACCCAGCGAGAGTGCGTAGGACGCCGAAGAAAGTGGACTAGACCCCAGTGGAAGTGCGTAGGACGCCGTAGGAAATGTATGGGATCCAGCGGGAGTGCGTAGGACGCCGAAGAAAGTGTACGGGACCACGGTGGAAGTGCGCAGGACGCCGAAGAAAGTGGACGGGACCACAGTGGAAGTGCGTAGGAGGCCGTAAGAAATGTATGGGACCCAGCGGGAGTGCGTAGGACGCCGAAGAAAGTGGACGGGACTACAGTGGAAGTGCGTAGGAGGCCGTAAGAAATGTATGGGACCCAGCGGGAGTGCGTACGATGCCGAAGAAAGTGGACGGGACCACAGTGGAAGTGCGCAGGACGCCGAAGAAAGTGGACGGGACCACAGTGGAAGTGCGTAGGAGGCCGTAAGAAATGTATGGGACCCAGTGGGAGTGCGTAGGACGCCGAAGAAAGTGCACGGGACCCCAGTGGAAGTGGGTAGGAAGCTGTAGAAAATGTAAGGGACCCAGGGGGAGTGCGTAGGGCGCCGAAGAATGTAGACTGGAGCCCAGCGGGAGTGCGTAGGACGCCGTAGAAAGTGCACGGGACCCAGCGAGAGTGCGTAGGACGCCGTAGAAAGTGGACGGGACCCAGTGGAAGTGCGTAGGACGCCGTAAGAAATGTATGGGACCCAGCGGGAAGTGCGTAGGACGCCGAAGAAAGTGAACGGGACCACAGTGGAAGTGCGTAGGACGCCGTAGAAAATGTGCGGGACCCAGTGGTAGTGCGCATGACGCCATAGAAAGTGCACGGGAGCCCAGTGGGAGCGCGCTGGAAGCCGTAGAAAGTGTACGGGATCTCAGCGTGAGTGCGTATGATGCCGTAGGAAATGTATGAAACCCAGCGGGAGTGCGTAGGACGCCGAATAAAGCGTACGGGACCACGGTGGAAGTGCGCAGGACGCCGAAGAAAGTGGACGGGACCTTAGTGGAAGTGCATAGGACGCCGTAAGAAATGTATGGGACCCAGCGGGAGTACGTAGGACGCCGAAGAAAGTGAACGAGACCCCAGCGGGAGTGCGTAGGACGCCGTAAGAAATGTATGGGACCCAGCGGGAGTGCGTAGGACGCCGAATAAAGCGTACGGGACCACGGTGGAAGTGCGCAGGACGCCGAAGAAAGTGGACGGGACCTTAGTGGAAGTGCATAGGACGCCGTAAGAAATGGATGGGACCCAGCGGGAGTGCGTAGGACGCCGAAGAAAGTGGACGGGACCCCAGTGGGAGTGCGTAGGACGCCGTAAGAAAGTGTACGGGACCCAGCGGAGTGCGTAGGACGCCGAAGGAAGTGGACGGGACCACAGCGGAAGTGCGTAGGACGCCGTAGAAAATGTATGGAACCCAGCGGGAGTGCGTAGAACGCCGAAGAAAGTGTACGGGACCACGGTGGAAGTGCGCAGGACGCCGAAGAAAGTGGACGGGACCCCAGCGGGAGTGCGTAGGACGCCGTAAGAAATGTATGGGACCCAGCGGGAGTGCGTAGGACGCCGAATAAAGCGTACGGGGCCACGGTGGAAGTGCGCAGGACGCCGAAGAAAGTGGACGGGACCTTAGTGGAAGTGCGTAGGACGCCGTAGAAAGTGTATGGGACCCAGCGGGAGTGCGTAGGACGCCGAAGAAAGTGAACGGGACCCCAGTGGAAGTGCGTAGGACGCCGTAAGAAAGTGTATGGGACCCAGCGGGAGTGCGTAGGACGCCGAAGAAAGTGGACGGGACCACAGTGGAAGTGCGTAGGACGCCGTAGAAAGTGTATGGGACCCAGCGGGAGTGCGTAGGACGCCGAAGAAAGCGTACGGGACCACGGTGGAAGTGCGCAGGACGCCGAAGAAAATGAACGGGACCACAATGGAAGTGCGTAGGACGCCGTAAGAAATGTATGGGACCCAGCGGGAGTACGCAGGACGCTGAAGAAAGTGAACGGGACCACAGTGGAAGTGCGTAGGACGCCGTAGAAAATGTATGGGACCCAGCGGGAGTGCGAAGGACGCCGTGGAAAGTGAACGGGACCACAGTGGAAGTGCGTAGGACGCCGTAGAAAGTGTATGGGACCCAGCGGGAGTGCGTAGGACGCCGAAGAAAGTGTACGGGACCCAGTGGAAGTGCGCAGGACGCCGAAGAAAGTGGACGGGACCCAGTGGAAGTGCGTAGGACGCCGTAAGAAATGTATGGGACCCAGCGGGAGTGCGTAGGACGCCGAAGAAAGTGAACGGGACCCCAGTGGGAGTGCGTAGGACGCCGTAGAAAGTGCACGGGACCCAGCGGGAGTGCGTAGGACGCCGTAGAAAGTGTGCGGGACCCAGCGGGAGAGTGCGTAGGACGCCGTAGAAAGTGGACGGGACCCCAGTGGAAGTGCGTAGGACGCCGTAAGAAAGTGTGCGGGACCCAGCGGGAGTGCGAAGGACGCCGAAGAAAGTTGACGGGACCCAGTGGGAGTGCGTAGGACGCCGTAGAAAGTGCACGGGACCCAGCGGGAGTGCGTAGGACGCCGAAGAAAGTGGACTAGACCCCAGTGGAAGTGCGTAGGACGCCGTAGGAAATGTATGGGATCCAGCGGGAGTGCGTAGGACGCCGAAGAAAGTGTACGGGACCACGGTGGAAGTGCGCAGGACGCCGAAGAAAGTGGACGGGACCACAGTGGAAGTGCGTAGGAGGCCGTAAGAAATGTATGGGACCCAGCGGGAGTGCGTAGGACGCCGAAGAAAATGAACGGGACCACAGTGGAAGTGCGTAGGACGCCGTAAGAAATGTATGGGACCCAGCGGCAGTACGCAGGACGCCGAAGGAAGTGGACGGGACCACAGCGGAAGTGCGTAGGACGCCGTAGAAAATGTATGGAACCCAGCGGGAGTGCGAAGGACGCCGAAGAAAGTGGACTAGACCCCAGCGGAAGTGCGCAGGACGCCGAAGAAAGTGGACGGGGCCACAGTGGAAGTGCGTAGGAGGCCGTAAGAAATGTATGGGACCCAGCGGGAGTGCGTAGGACGCCGAAGAAAGTGGACTAGACCCAGCGGAAGTGCGCAGGACGCCGAAGAAAGTGGACGGGGCCACAGTGGAAGCGCGTAGGAGGCCGTAAGAAATGTATGGGACCCAGCGGGAGTGTGTAGGACGCCGTAAGAAATGTGTGGGACCCAGCGGGAGTGCGTAGGACGCCGAAGAAAGTGTACGGGACCACGGTGGAAGAGCGCAGGACGCCGAAGAAAGTGGACGGGACCACAGTGGAAGTGCGCAGGACGCCGCAGAAAGTGCACGAGACCCAGCGAGAGTGCGTAGGACGCCGAAGAAAGTGGACGGGACCACAGTGGAAGTGCGCAGGACGCCGTAGGAAATGTATGGGATTCAGCGTAAGTGCGTAGGACGCCGAAGAAAGTGTACGGGACCACGGTGGAAGTGCGCAGAACGCCAAAGAAAGTGGACGGGACCACAGCGGAAGTGCGTAGGAGGCCGTAGAAAGTGTATGGGACCCAGCGGAGTGCGTAGGACGCCGAAGAAAGTGTGACGGGACCCAGTGGAAGTGCGTAGGACGCCGTAGAAAGTGCACGGGACCCAGCGGGAGTGCGTAGGACGCCGAAGAAAGTGGACGGGACCCAAGGTGGAAGTGCGCAGGACGCCGAAGAAAGTGGACGGGACCACAGTGGAAGTGCGTAGGACGCCGTAAGAAATGTATGGGACCCAGCGGGAGTGCGTAGGACGCCGAAGAAAGTGAACGGGACCACAGTGGAAGTGCGTAGGACGCCGTAGAAAGTGTGCGGGACCCAGCGGGAGTGCGCAGGACGCCGAAGGAAGTGGACGGGACCACATCGGAAGTGCGTAGGACGCCGTAGAAAATGTATGGGACCCAGCGGGAGTGCGTAGAACGCCGAAGAAAGTGTACGGGACCACGGTGGAAGTGCGCAGGACGCCGAAGAAAGTGGACGGGATTACAGTGGAAGTGCGTAGGACGCCTTAAGAAATGTATGGAACCCAGCGCACTTTCGCGAAGGACGCCGAAGAAAGTGAACGGGACCACAGTGGAAGTGCGTAGGACGCCGTAGAAAGTGTATGGGACCCAGTGGAAGTGCGTAGGACGCCGTAGAAAGTGTACGGGACCCAGTGGAAGTGCGTAGGACGCCGTAGAAAGTGTATGGGACCCAGCGGGAGTGCGTAGGACGCCGAAGAAAGTGTACGGGACCCAGTGGAAGTGCGTAGGACGCCGTAGAAAGTGTATGGGACCCAGCGGAGTGCGTAGGACGCCGAAGAAAGTGAACGGGACCCCAGTGGAAGTGCGTAGGACGCCGTAGAAAGTGTGCGGGACCCAGCGGGAGTGCGAAGGACGCCGAAGAAAGTTGACGGGACCCAGTGGGAGTGCGTAGGACGCCGTAGAAAGTGCACGGGACCCAGCGAGGAGTGCGTAGGACGCCGAATGATGTGGACTGGACCCAGCGGGAGTGCGTAGGACGCCGTAGAAAATGTATGGGATCCAGCGGGAGTGCGTAGGACGCCGAAGAAAGTGTACGGGACCACGGTGGAAGTGCGCAGGACGCCGAAGAAAGTGGACGGGACCACAGTGGAAGTGCGTAGGAGGCCGTAAGAAATGTATGGGACCCAGCGGGAGTGCGTAGGACGCCGAAGAAAATGAACGGGACCACAGTGGAAGTGCGTAGGACGCCGTAAGAAATGTATGGGACCCAGCGGCAGTACGCAGGACGCCGAAGGAAGTGGACGGGACCACAGCGGAAGTGCGTAGGACGCCGTAGAAAATGTATGGAACCCAGCGGGAGTGCGAAGGACGCCGAAGAAAGTGGACTAGACCCCAGCGGAAGTGCGCAGGACGCCGAAGAAAGTGGACGGGGCCACAGTGGAAGTGCGTAGGAGGCCGTAAGAAATGTATGGGACCCAGCGGGAGTGCGTAGAACGCCGAAGAAAGTGTACGGGACCACGGTGGAAGGGCGCAGGACACCGTAGGAAATGTATGGGGCCACAGTGGAAGTGCGTAGGAGGCCGTAGGAAATGTATGGGATCCAGCGGGAGTGCGTAGAACGCCGAAGAAAGTGTACGGGACCACGGTGGAAGTGCGCAGGACGCCGAAGAAAGTGGACGGGACTACAGTGGAAGTGCGTAGGAGGCCGTAAGAAATGTATGGGACCCAGCGGGAGTGCGTAGGACGCCGAAGAAAATGAACGGGACCACAGTGGAAGTGCGTAGGACGCCGTAAGAAATGTATGGGATCCAGCGGGAGTGCGTAGGACGCCGAAGAAAGCGTACGGGACCACGGTGGAAGTGCGCAACACGCCGAAAAAAGTGGACGGGACCACAGTGGAAGTGCGTAGGACGCCTTAAGAAATGTATGGAACCCAGCGCACTCTCGCGAAGGACGCCGAAGAAAGTTGACGAGACTCTAGTGGGAGTGTGTAGGACGCCGCAGAAAGTGCACGAGACCCAGCGAGAGTGCGTAGGACGCCGAAGAAAGTGGACTAGACCCCAGTGGAAGTGCGTAGGACGCCGTAGGAAATGTATGGGATCCAGCGGGAGTGCGTAGGACGCCGAAGAAAGTGTACGGGACCACGGTGGAAGTGCGCAGGACGCCGAAGAAAGTGGACGGGACCACAGTGGAAGTGCGTAGGAGGCCGTAAGAAATGTATGGGACCCAGCGGGAGTGCGTAGGACGCCGAAGAAAATGAACGGGACCACAGTGGAAGTGCGTAGGACGCCGTAAGAAATGTATGGGACCCAGCGGGAGTGCGAAGGACGCCGTGGAAAGTGCACGGGACTCCAGTGGGAGTGCGCAGGACGCCGTAGGAAATGTATGGGACCCAGCGGGAGTGCGTAGGACGCCGTAGAAAGTGTACGGGACCCAAGGTGGAAGTGCGCAGGACGCCGAAGAAAGTGGACGGGACCACAGTGGAAGTGCGTAGGAGGCCGTAAGAAATGTATGGGACCCAGCGGGAGTTCGTAGGACGCCAAAGAAAATGAACGGGACCACAGTGGAAGTGCGCAGGACGCCGAAGAAAGTGGACGGGACCACAGTGGAAGTGCGTAGGAGGCCGTAGGAAATGTGCGGGACCCAGCGGGAGTGCGTAGGACGCCGAAGAAAGTGAACGGGACCACAGTGGAAGTGCGTAGGACGCCGTAGAAAGTGTATGGGACCCAGCGGTAGAGTGTAGGACGCCGAAGAAAGTGGACGGGACCACAGTGGAAGTGCGTAGGACGCCGTAGAAAGTGTACGGGACCCAGCGGGAGTGCGCAGGACGCCGAAGAAAGTGGACGGGACCACAGTGGAAGTGCGTAGGACGCCGTAGAAAATGTATGGGACCCAGCGTGAGTGCGTAGGACGCCGAAGAAAGTGGACGGGACCCAAGTGGAAGTGCGCAGGACGCCGAAGAAAGTGGACGGGACCACAGTGGAAGTGCGTAGGACGCCGTAAGAAAGTGTATGGGACCCAGCGGGAGTGCGTAGGACGCCGAAGAAAGTGTACGGGACCACGGTGGAAGTGCGTAGGACGCCGTAGAAAATGTATGGGACCCAGCGGGAGTGCGCAGGACGCCGAAGAAAGTGGACGGGACCACAGTGGAAGTGCGCAGGACGCCGCAGAAAGTGCACGAGACCCAGCGAGAGTGCGTAGGACGCCGAAGAAAGTGGACGGGACCACAGTGGAAGTGCGCAGGACGCCGTAGGAAATGGACGGGACCCAAGTGGAAGTGCGTAGGACGCCGTAGAAAGTGTATGGGACCCAGCGGAGTGCGTAGGACGCCGAAGAAAGTGTGACGGGACCCAGTGGGAGTGCGCAGGACGCCGCAGAAAGTGCACGAGACCCAGCGAGAGTGCGTAGGACGCCGAAGAAAATGAACGGGACCACAGTGGAAGTGCGTAGGACGCCGTAAGAAATGTATGGTATCCAGCGGGAGTGCGTAGGACGCCGAATAAAGCGTACGGAACCACGGTGGAAGTGCGCAGGACGCCGAAGAAAGTGGACGGGACCACAGTAGAAGTGCATAGGACGCCGTAAGAAATGTATGGGACCCAGCGGGAGTACGTAGGACGCCGAAGAAAGTGGACGGGACCACAGTGGAAGTGCGTAGGACGCCGTAAGAAATGTATGGAACCCAGCGGGAGTGCGCAGGACGCCGAAGAAAGTGGACGGGACCACAGTGGAAGGGCGTAGGACACCGTAGGAAATGTATGGGGCCACAGTGGAAGTGCGTAGGAGGCCGTAGGAAATGTATGGGATCCAGCGGGAGTGCGTAGAACGCCGAAGAAAGTGTACGGGACCACGGTGGAAGTGCGCAGGACGCCGAAGAAAGTGGACGGGACTACAGTGGAAGTGCGTAGGAGGCCGTAAGAAATGTATGGGACCCAGCGGGAGTGCGTAGGACGCCGAAGAAAATGAACGGGACCACAGTGGAAGTGCGTAGGAGGCCGTAAGAAATGTATGGGACCCAGCGGGAGTGCGTAGGACGCCGAAGAAAATGAACGGGACCACAGTGGAAGTGCGTAGGACGCCGTAGAAAGTGTGCGGGACCCAGCGGGAGTGCGTAGGACGCCGTAGAAAGTGGACGGGACCCAGCGGAAGTGCGTAGGACGCCGTAGAAAGTGTATGGGACCCAGCGGGAGTGCGTAGGACGCCGAAGAAAGTGTGCGGGACCCAGCGGAAGTGCGCAGGACGCCGAAGGAAGTGGACGGGACCACAGCGGAAGAGCGTAGGACGCCGTAAGAAATGTATGGGATCCAGCGGGAGTGCGAAGGACGCCGAAGAAAGTGTACGGGACCACGGTGGAAGTGCGTAGGACGCCGTAGAAAGTGTATGGGACCCAGCGGGAGTGCGTAGGACGCCGAAGAAAGTGTGACGGACCCCAGCGGAAGTGCGTAGGACGCCGTAGAAAGTGTGCGGGACCCAGCGTAGAGTGCGTAGGACGCCGTAGAAAGTGTGCGGGACCCAGTGGAAGTGCGCAGGACGCCGAAGAAAGTGGACGGGACCACAGTGGAAGTGCGTAGGACGCCGTAGAAATGTATGGGACCCAGCGGGAGTGCGTAGGACGCCGAAGAAAGTGTACGGGACCACGGTGGAAGTGCGCAGGACGCCGAAGAAAGTGGACGGGACCACAGTGGAAGTGCGTAGGACGCCGTAGAAATGTATGGGACCCAGCGGGAGTGCGTAGGACGCCGAAGAAAGTGAACGGGACCACAGTGGAAGTGCGTAGGACGCCGTAAGAAAGTGTATGGGACCCAGCGGGAGTGCGTAGGACGCCGAAGAAAGTGGACGGGACCCAGTGGAAGTGCGTAGGACGCCGTAGAAAGTGTATGGGACCCAGCGGGAGTGCGTAGGACGCCGTAGAAAGTGTACGGGACCCAGTGGAAGTGCGTAGGACGCCGTAGAAAGTGTATGGGACCCAGCGGGAGTGCGTAGGACGCCGAAGAAAGTGGACGGGACCAAGGTGGAAGTGCGCAGGACGCCGTAGAAAGTGGACGGGACCCAGCGTAAGTGCGTAGGACGCCGTAAGAAATGTATGGGACCCAGCGGGAGTGCGTAGGACGCCGAAGAAAGTGTACGGGACCACGGTGGAAGTGCGTAGGACGCCGTAGAAAGTGTGCGGGACCCAGTGGAAGTGCGTAGGACGCCGTAGAAAGTGTGCGGGACCACAGTGGAAGTGCGTAGGACGCCGTAGAAAATGTATGGGACCCAGCGGGAGTGCGTAGGACGCCGAAGAAAGTGTGCGGGACCACGGTGGAAGTGCGCAGGACGCCGAAGAAAGTGGACGGGACCCAGTGGAAGTGCGTAGGACGCCGTAAGAAATGTATGGGACCCAGCGGGAGTGCGTAGGACGCCGAAGAAAGTGAACGGGACCACAGTGGAAGTGCGTAGGACGCCGTAAGAAAGTGTATGGGACCCAGCGGGAGTGCGTAGGACGCCGAAGAAAGTGTACGGGACCACGGTGGAAGTGCGCAGGACGCCGTAGAAAGTGGACGGGACCACAGTGGAAGTGCGTAGGACGCCGTAAGAAATGTATGGGACCCAGCGGGAGTGCGTAGGACGCCGAAGAAAGTGTGACGGGACCCAGTGGAAGTGCGTAGGACGCCGTAGAAAGTGCACGGGACCCAGCGAGTGCGTAGGACGCCGTAGAAAGTGGACGGGACCCAAGTGGAAGTGCGTATGACGCCGTAGGAAATGTATGGAACCCAGCGGGAGTGCGTAGGACGCCGAAGAAAGTGTACGGGACCACGGTGGAAGTGCGCAGGACGCCGAAGAAAGTGGACGGGGCCACAGTGGAAGTGCGTAGGAGGCCGTAAGAAATGTATGGGACCCAGCGGGAGTGCATAGGACGCCGAAGAAAATGATTGGGACCACAGTGGAAGTGTGTAGGACGCCGTAGGAAATGTATGGAACCCAGCGGGAGTGCGAAGGACGCCGAAGAAAGTGGACTAGACCCCAGCGGAAGTGCGCAGGACGCCGAAGAAAGTGTATGGGACCCAGCGGGAGTGCGTAGGACGCCGAAGAAAGTGTACGGGACCCAGCGGAAGTGCGCAGGACGCCGAAGAAAGTGGACGGGACCACAGTGGAAGTGCGTAGGACGCCGTAGAAATGTATGGGACCCAGCGGGAGTGCGTAGGACGCCGAAGAAAGTGTACGGGACCACGGTGGAAGTGCGCAGGACGCCGTAGAAAGTGTACGGGACCCAAGTGGAGTGCGTAGGACGCCGTAGAAAGTGTGCGGGACCCCAGCGGGAGTGCGTAGGACGCCGTAGGAAATATGTGGGACCCAGCGGGAGTGCGAAGGACGCCGAAGAAAGTGGACTAGACCCCAGCGGAAGTGCGCAGGACGCCGAAGAAAGTGGACGGGGCCACAGTGGAAGTGCGTAGGAGGCCGTAAGAAATGTATGGGACCCAGCGGGAGTGCGTAGAACGCCGAAGAAAGTGTACGGGACCACGGTGGAAGTGCGCAGGACGCCGAAGAAAGTGGACGGGACCACAGTGGAAGGGCGTAGGACACCGTAGGAAATGTATGGGGCCACAGTGGAAGTGCGTAGGAGGCCGTAGGAAATGTATGGGATCCAGCGGGAGTGCGTAGAACGCCGAAGAAAGTGTACGGGACCACGGTGGAAGTGCGCAGGACGCCGAAGAAAGTGGACGGGACTACAGTGGAAGTGCGTAGGAGGCCGTAAGAAATGTATGGGACCCAGCGGGAGTGCGTAGGACGCCGAAGAAAATGAACGGGACCACAGTGGAAGTGCGTAGGACGCCGTAAGAAATGTATGGGATCCAGCGGGAGTGCGTAGGACGCCGAAGAAAGCGTACGGGACCACGGTGGAAGTGCGCAACACGCCGAAAAAAGTGGACGGGACCACAGTGGAAGTGCGTAGGACGCCTTAAGAAATGTATGGGACCCAGGTGGAAGTGCGTAGGACGCCGAAGAAAGTGTGACGGGACCCAAGTGGGAGTGCGTAGGACGCCGTAGAAAGTGCACGGGACCCAGCGAGAGTGCGTAGGACGCCGAAGAAAGTGGACGGGACCACAGTGGAGGTGCGCAGGACGCCGTAGGAAATGTATGGGACCCAGCGGGAGTGCATAGGACGCCGAAGAAAGCGTACGGGACCACGGTGGAAGTGCGTAGGACGCCGAAGAAAATGAACGGGACCACAGTGGAAGTGCGTAGGACGCCGTAGGAAATGTATGAAACCTAGCGGGAGTGCGAAGGACGCCGAAGAAAGTGGACGGGACCACAGTGGAAGTGCGGAGGACGCCGTAGAAAGTGTATGGGACCCAGCGGGAGTGCGCAGGACGCCGAAGAAAGTGGACGGGACCACAGTGGAAGTGCGTAGGACGCCGTAGAAAGTGTATGGGACCCAGCGGGAGTGCGTAGGACGCCGAAGAAAGTGGACGGGACCCCGGTGGAAGTGCGCAGGACGCCGAAGAAAGTGGACGGGACCACAGTGGAAGTGCGTAGGACGCCGTAAGAAATGTGTGGGACCCAGCGGGAGTGCGTAGGACGCCGAAGAAAGTGTACGGGACCACGGTGGAAGTGCGCAGGACGCCGTAGAAAGTGGACGGGACCCAGTGGAAGTGCGTAGGACGCCGAAGAAAGTGGACGGGACCACAGTGGAAGTGCGTAGGACGCCGTAGAAAGTGTATGGGACCCAGCGGGAGTGCGTAGGACGCCGAAGAAAGTGTGCGGGACCACAGTGGAAGTGCGTAGGACGCCGTAGAAAGTGTATGGGACCCAGCGGGAGTGCGTAGGACGCCGAAGAAAGTGTGCGGGACCACGGTGGAAGAGCGCAGGACGGCGAAGAAAGGGGACGGGACCACAGTGGAAGTGCGCAGGACGCCGCAGAAAGTGCACGAGACCCAGCGAGAGTGCGTAGGACGCCGAAGAAAGTGAACGGGACCACAGTGGAAGTGCGTAGGACGCCGTAGAAAGTGTATGGGACCCAGCGGAGTGCGCAGGACGCCGAAGAAAGTGGACGGGACCACAGTGGAAGTGCGTAGGACGCCGTAGAAAGTGTATGGGACCCAGCGGGAGTGCGTAGGACGCCGAAGAAAGTGGACGGGACCCCAGCGGAAGTGCGCAGGACGCCGAAGAAAGTGGACGGGACCCAGTGGAAGTGCGTAGGACGCCGTAGAAAGTGTATGGGACCCAGCGGGAGTGCGTAGGACGCCGAAGAAAGTGTACGGGACCACGGTGGAAGTGCGCAGGACGCCGTAGAAAGTGGACGGGACCCAGTGGAAGTGCGTAGGACGCCGTAGAAAGTGTGCGGGACCCAGTGGAAGTGCGTAGGACGCCGTAGAAAGTGTATGGGACCCAGCGGGAGTGCGTAGGACGCCGAAGAAAGTGTGCGGGACCACGGTGGAAGTGCGCAGGACGCCGAAGAAAGTGGACGGGACCACAGTGGAAGTGCGTAGGACGCCGTAGAAATGTATGGGACCCAGCGGAGTGCGTAGGACGCCGAAGAAAGTGAACGGGACCACAGTGGAAGTGCGTAGGACGCCGTAGAAATGTATGGGACCCAGCGGGAGTGCGTAGGACGCCGAAGAAAGTGTGCGGGACCACGGTGGAAGTGCGCAGGACGCCGTAGAAAGTGGACGGGACCCAGTGGAAGTGCGTAGGACGCCGTAGAAAGTGTATGGGACCCAGCGGAGTGCGTAGGACGCCGAAGAAAGTGTGACGGGACCCAGTGGGAGTGCGTAGGACGCCGTAGAAAGTGCATGGGACCCAGCGGAAGTGCGTACGATGCCGAAGAAAGTGGACGGGACCACAGTGGAGGTGCGCAGGACGCCGTAGGAAATGTATGGGACCCAGCGGGAGTGCATAGGACGCCGAAGAAAGCGTACGGGACCACGGTGGAAGTGCGTAGGACGCCGAAGAAAATGAACGGGACCACAGTGGAAGTGCGTAGGACGCCGTAAGAAATGTATGGGACCCAGCGGGAGTGCGTAGGACGCCGAAGAAAATGAACGGGACCACAGTGGAAGTGCGTAGGACGCCGTAAGAAATGTATGGGACCCAGCGGCAGTACGCAGGACGCCGAAGGAAGTGGACGGGACCACAGCGGAAGTGCGTAGGACGCCGTAGAAAATGTATGGAACCCAGCGGGAGTGCGAAGGACGCCGAAGAAAGTGTACGGGACCACGGTGGAAGTGCGCAGGACGCCGAAGAAAGTGGACGGGACCACAGTGGAAGGGCGTAGGACGCCGTAAGAAATGTATGGAACCCAGCGGGAGTGCGTAGGACGCCGAAGAAAGTGAACGGGACCCAGGTGGAAGTGCGTAGGACGCCGTAGAAAGTGGACGGGACCCAGTGGAAGTGCGTAGGACGCCGTAGAAAGTGTGTGGGACCCAGTGGAAGTGCGTAGGACGCCGTAGGAAATGTATGGGATCCAGCGGGAGTGCGTAGGACGCCGAAGAAAGCGTACGGGACCACGGTGGAAGTGCGCAAGACGCCGAAGAAAGTGGACGGGACCACAGTGGAAGTGCGTAGGAGGCCGTAAGGAATGTATGGGACCCAGCGGAAATGCGTAGGACGCCGAAGAAAATGAACGGGACCACAGTGGAAGTGCGTAGGACGCCGTAGAAAATGTATGGGACCCAGCGGGAGTGCGTAGGGCGCCGAAGAATGTGTACGGGACCACGGTGGAAGTGCGCAGGACGCCGTAGAAAGTGGACGGGACCACAGTGGAAGTGCGTAGGACGCCGTAAGAAATGTATGGGACCCAGCGGGAGTGCGTAGGACGCCGAAGAAAGTGTGACGGGACCCAGTGGGAGTGCGCAGGACGCCGTAGGAAGTGCACGGGACCCAGCGAGAGTGCGTAGGACGCCGAAGAAAGTAGACGGGACTCCAGTGGGAGTGTGTAGGACGCCGTAGGAAATGTATGGGACCCAGCGGGAGTGCGTAGGACGCCGAAGAAAGTGTGCGGGACCACGGTGGAAGTGCGCAGGACGCCGAAGAAAGTGGACGGGACCACAGTGGAAGTGCGTAGGAGGCCGTAAGAAATGTATGGGACCCAGCGGGAGTGCGTAGGACGCCGAAGAAAATGAACGGGACCACAGTGGAAGGGCGTAGGACGCCGTAAGAAATGTATGGGACCCAGCGGAGTGCGCAGGACGCCGAAGAAAGTGGACGGGACCACATCGGAAGTGCGTAGGACGCCGTAGAAAATGTATGGGACCCAGCGGGAGTGGGTAGAACGCCGAAGAAAGTGTCCGGGACCACGGTGGAAGTGCGCAGGACGCCGAAGAAAGTGGACGGGACCACAGTGGAAGGGCGCAGGACACCGTAAGAAATGTATGGGACCCAGCGGAGTGCGTAGGACGCCGAAGAAAGTGAACGGGACCACAGTGGAAGTGCGTAGGACGCCGTAGAAATGTGTGGGACCCAGCGTGAGTGCGTAGGACGCCGAAGAAAGTGGACGGGACCACAGCGGAAGTGCGTAGGACGCCGTAGAAAGTGTATGGGACCCAGCGGGAGTGCGTAGGACGCCGAAGAAAGTGTACGGGACCACGGTGGAAGTGCGCAGGACGCCGTAGAAAGTGGACGGGACCCAGTGGAAGTGCGTAGGACGCCGTAGAAAGTGTGCGGGACCCAGTGGAAGTGCGTAGGACGCCGTAGAAAGTGTATGGGACCCAGCGGGAGTGCGTAGGACGCCGAAGAAAGTGTGCGGGACCACGGTGGAAGTGCGCAGGACGCCGTAGAAAGTGGACGGGACCCAGTGGAAGTGCGTAGGACGCCGTAGAAAGTGTATGGGACCCAGCGGAGTGCGTAGGACGCCGAAGAAAGTGAACGGGACCACAGTGGAAGTGCGTAGGACGCCGTAGAAATGTATGGGACCCAGCGGGAGTGCGTAGGACGCCGAAGAAAGTGTGCGGGACCACAGTGGAAGTGCGTAGGACGCCGTAGAAAGTGTATGGGACCCAGCGGGAGTGCGTAGGACGCCGAAGAAAGTGGACGGGACCCAGTGGAAGTGCGTAGGACGCCGTAGAAAGTGTGCGGGACCCAAGCGGAGTGCGCAGGAGGACGCCGAAGAAAGTGGACGGGACCACAGTGGAAGTGCGTAGGACGCCGTAGAAAGTGTATGGGACCCAGCGGGAGTGCGTAGGACGCCGAAGAAAGTGTACGGGACCAAGGTGGAAGTGCGCAGGACGCCGAAGAAAGTGGACGGGACCACAGTGGAAGTGCGTAGGACGCCGTAGAAATGTATGGGACCCAGCGGGAGTGCGTAGGACGCCGAAGAAAGTGAACGGGACCACAGTGGTAGTGCGCATGACGCCGTATAAAGTGCACGGGACCCCAGCGGGAGCGCGCAGGAAGCCGTAGAATGTGTACGGGACCACACTGGAAGTGCGCAGGACGCCGTAGAAAGTGTACAGAACCTCAGTGGAAGTGCGCAGGACGCCTTAGGAAATGCATGGGACCCAGCGAGAGCGCGTAGGACGCCGAAGAAAGTGAACGGGACCACAGTGGAAGTGCGTAGGACGCCGTAGAAATGTATGGGACCCAGCGGAGTGCGCAGGACGCCGAAGAAAGTGGACGGGACCACAGTGGAAGTGCGTAGGACGCCGTAGAAAGTGTATGGGACCCAGCGGGAGTGCGTAGGACGCCGAAGAAAGTGTGCGGGACCCCAGCGGAAGTGCGCAGGACGCCGTAGAAAGTGGACGGGACCACAGTGGAAGTGCGTAGGACGCCGTAGAAATGTATGGGACCCAGCGGGAGTGCGTAGGACGCCGAAGAAAGTGTGCGGGACCCAGTGGAAGTGCGCAGGACGCCGTAGAAAGTGCACGGGACCCAGTGGAAGTGCGTAGGACGCCGTAGAAAGTGTGCGGGACCCAGTGGAAGTGCGTAGGACGCCGTAGGAAATGTATGGGACCCAGCGGGAGTGCGTAGGACGCCGAAGAAAGTGGACGGGACCACGGTGGAAGTGCGCAGGACGCCGTAGAAAGTGGACGGGACCCAGTGGAAGTGCGTAGGACGCCGTAAGAAAGTGTATGGGACCCAGCGGGAGTGCGTAGGACGCCGAAGAAAGTGTGCGGGACCACAGTGGAAGTGCGTAGGACGCCGTAGAAAGTGTATGGGACCCAGCGGGAGTGCGTAGGACGCCGAAGAAAGTGTACGGGACCCACGGTGGAAGTGCGCAGGACGCCGTAGAAAGTGTGCGGGACCCCAGTGGAAGTGCGTAGGACGCCGTAAGAAATGTATGGGACCCAGCGGGAGTGCGTAGGACGCCGAAGAAAGTGGACGGGACCCAGTGGAAGTGCGTAGGACGCCGTAGAAAGTGCACGGGACCCAGCGAGAGTGCGTAGGACGCCGAAGAAAGTGGACGGGACCCCAGTGGAAGTGCGTAGGACGCCGTAGGAAATGTATGGGACCCAGCGGGAGTGCGTAGGACGCCGAAGAAAGTGTGCGGGACCACGGTGGAAGTGCGCAGGACGCCGAAGAAAGTGGACGGGACCACAGTGGAAGTGCGTAGGACGCCGTAAGAAATGTATGGGACCCAGCGGGAGTGCGTAGGACGCCGAAGAAAGTGAACGGGACCACAGTGGAAGTGCGTAGGACGCCGTAGAAAGTGTATGGGACCCAGCGAGAGTGCGCAGGACGCCGAAGAAAGTGGACGGGACCCAGTGGAAGTGCGTAGGACGCCGTAGAAAGTGTATGGGACCCAGCGGGAGTGCGTAGGACGCCGAAGAAAGTGTACGGGACCACGGTGGAAGTGCGCAGGACGCCGAAGAAAGTGGACGGGACCACAGTGGAAGTGCGTAGGACGCCGTAAGAAATGTATGGAACCCAGCGGGAGTGCGTAGGACGCCGAAGAAAGTGAACGGGACCACAGTGGAAGTGCGTAGGACGCCGTAGAAATGTATGGGACCCAGCGAGAGTGCGCAGGACGCCGAAGAAAGTGGACGGGACCACAGCGGAAGTGCGTAGGACGCCGTAGAAAGTGTATGGGACCCAGCGGGAGTGCGTAGGACGCCGTAGAAAGTGTGCGGGACCCAAGGTGGAAGTGCGCAGGACGCCGTAGAAAGTGGACGGGACCCAGTGGAAGTGCGTAGGACGCCGTAGAAAGTGTGCGGGACCCAGCGGAAGTGCGTAGGACGCCGTAGAAAATGTATGGGACCCAGCGGGAGTGCGTAGGACGCCGAAGAAAGTGTACGGGACCACGGTGGAAGTGCGCAGGACGCCGAAGAAAGTGGACGGGACCCAGTGGAAGTGCGTAGGACGCCGTAGAAATGTATGGGACCCAGCGGGAGTGCGTAGGACGCCGAAGAAAGTGAACGGGACCACAGTGGAAGTGCGTAGGACGCCGTAGAAAGTGTATGGGACCCAGCGGGAGTGCGTAGGACGCCGTAGAAAGTGTGCGGGACCCAAGTGGAAGTGCGTAGGACGCCGTAGAAAGTGTGCGGGACCCAGTGGAGTGCGTAGGACGCCGTAGAAAGTGTGCGGGACCACAGTGGAAGTGCGTAGGACGCCGTAGAAAGTGTATGGGACCCAGCGGGAGAGTGCGTAGGACGCCGTAGAAAGTGTGCGGGACCACGGTGGAAGTGCGCAGGACGCCGAAGAAAGTGGACGGGACCACAGTGGAAGTGCGTAGGACGCCGTAAGAAATGTATGGGACCCAGCGGGAGTGCGTAGGACGCCGAAGAAAGTGAACGGGACCACAGGTGGAAGTGCGTAGGACGCCGTAAGAAAGTGTGCGGGACCCAGCGGGAGTGCGTAGGACGCCGAAGAAAGTGTGCGGGACCCAGTGGAAGTGCGTAGGACGCCGTAGAAAGTGTGCGGGACCCAGTGGGAGTGCGTAGGACGCCGAAGAAAGTGTGCGGGACCCAAGTGGAAGTGCGCAGGACGCCGTAGAAAGTGTACGGGACCCAGTGGAAGTGCGTAGGACGCCGTAAGAAAGTGTGTGGGACCCAGCGGGAGTGCGTAGGACGCCGAAGAAAGTGTGCGGGACCACGGTGGAAGTGCGCAGGACGCCGAAGAAAGTGGACGGGACCCAGTGGAAGTGCGTAGGACGCCGTAGAAATGTGTGGGACCCAGCGGGAGTGCGTAGGACGCCGTAGAAAGTGTGCGGGACCCAGCGTGAGTGCGTAGGACGCCGTAGAAAGTGTGCGGGACCCAAGTGGAAGTGCGCAGGACGCCGTAGAAAGTGGACGGGACCCAGTGGAAGTGCGTAGGACGCCGTAGAAAGTGTGTGGGACCCAGCGGGAGTGCGTAGGACGCCGAAGAAAGTGTGCGGGACCCAGTGGAAGTGCGTAGGACGCCGTAGAAAGTGTATGGGACCCAGCGGGAGTGCGTAGGACGCCGAAGAAAGTGTACGGGACCCACGGTGGAAGTGCGCAGGACGCCGTAGAAAGTGGACGGGACCACAGTGGAAGTGCGTAGGACGCCGTAGAAATGTATGGGACCCAGCGGGAGTGCGTAGGACGCCGAAGAAAGTGTGCGGGACCCAGTGGAAGTGCGTAGGACGCCGTAGAAAGTGCACGGGACCCAGCGAGAGTGCGTAGGACGCCGTAGAAAGTGGACGGGACCCCAGTGGAAGTGCGTAGGACGCCGTAGAAAATGTGTGGGACCCAGCGGGAGTGCGTAGGACGCCGAAGAAAGTGTACGGGACCCAAGGTGGAAGTGCGTAGGACGCCGTAGAAAGTGGACGGGACCACAGTGGAAGTGCGTAGGACGCCGTAGAAAGTGTGCGGGACCCAGCGGGAGTGCGTAGGACGCCGAAGAAAGTGGACGGGACCCAGTGGAAGTGCGTAGGACGCCGTAGAAAGTGTATGGGACCCAGCGGGAGTGCGTAGGACGCCGAAGAAAGTGTGCGGGACCACGGTGGAAGTGCGAAGGACGCCGAAGAAAGTGGACGGGACCACAGTGGAAGTGCGTAGGGCGCCGTAGAAATGTGTGGGACCCAGCGGGAGTGCGTAGGACGCCGAAGAAAGTGAACGGGACCACAGTGGAAGTGCGTAGGACGCCGTAGAAAGTGTGCGGGACCCAGCGTAGAGTGCGCAGGACGCCGAAGAAAGTGGACGGGACCACAGTGGAAGTGCGTAGGACGCCGTAGAAAGTGTATGGGACCCAGCGGGAGTGCGTAGGACGCCGAAGAAAGTGTACGGGACCACGGTGGAAGTGCGCAGGACGCCGTAGAAAGTGTGCGGGACCCAAGTGGAAGTGCGTAGGACGCCGTAGAAAGTGTGCGGGACCCCAGTGGGAGTGCGTAGGACGCCGTAGAAAGTGTATGGGACCCAGCGGGAGTGCGTAGGACGCCGAAGAAAGTGTACGGGACCACGGTGGAAGTGCGCAGGACGCCGTAGAAAGTGGACGGGACCACAGTGGAAGTGCGTAGGACGCCGTAAGAAATGTGTGGGACCCAGCGGGAGTGCGTAGGACGCCGAAGAAAGTGAACGGGACCACAGTGGAAGTGCGTAGGACGCCGTAAGAAATGTATGGGACCCAGCGGGAGTGCGTAGGACGCCGAAGAAAGTGGACGGGACCAAGGTGGAAGTGCGTAGGACGCCGTAGAAAGTGTGCGGGACCCAGTGGAAGTGCGTAGGACGCCGTAGAAAGTGTGCGGGACCCCAGTGGAAGTGCGTAGGACACCGTAGGAAATGTATGGGACCCAGCGGGAGTGCGTAGGACGCCGAAGAAAGTGTACGGGACCACAGTGGAAGTGCGCAGGACGCCGAAGAAAGTGGACGGGACCACAGTGGAAGTGCGTAGGAGGCCGTAAGAAATGTATGGGACCCAGTGGGAGTGCGTAGGACGCCGAAGAAAATGAACGGGACCACAGTGGAAGTGCGTAGGACGCCGTAAGAAATGTGTGGGACCCAGCGGGAGTGCGTAGGACGCCGAAGAAAGTGTACGGGACCACGGTGGAAGTGCGAAGGACGCCGAAGAAAGTGGACGGGACCACAGTGGAAGTGCGTAGGACGCCGTAGAAAGTGTGCGGGACCCAAGTGGAAGTGCGTAGGACGCCGTAGAAAGTGTATGGGACCCAGCGGAGAGTGCGTAGGACGCCGAAGAAAGTGTGCGGGACCACGGTGGAAGTGCGCAGGACGCCGTAGAAAGTGGACGGGACCCAGTGGAAGTGCGTAGGACGCCGTAGAAAGTGTATGGGACCCAGCGGGAGTGCGTAGGACGCCGAAGAAAGTGTACGGGACCCAGTGGAAGTGCGTAGGACGCCGTAGAAAGTGTGCGGGACCCAGCGGAGTGCGTAGGACGCCGAAGAAAGTGGACGGGACCCAAGGTGGAAGTGCGTAGGACGCCGTAGAAAGTGTGCGGGACCCAGCGGGAGTGCGTAGGACGCCGAAGAAAGTGAACGGGACCACAGTGGAAGTGCGTAGGACGCCGTAGAAAGTGTATGGGACCCAGCGGAGTGCGTAGGACGCCGAAGAAAGTGGACGGGACCACAGTGGAAGTGCGTAGGACGCCGTAAGAAATGTATGGGACCCAGCGGGAGTGCGTAGGACGCCGAAGAAAGTGTGCGGGACCCAGTGGAAGTGCGTAGGACGCCGTAGAAAGTGTGCGGGACCCAGCGGGAGTGCGCAGGACGCCGAAGAAAGTGGACGGGACCCAGTGGAAGTGCGTAGGACGCCGTAGAAAGTGTATGGGACCCAGCGGGAGTGCGTAGGACGCCGAAGAAAGTGTGCGGGACCAAGGTGGAAGTGCGCAGGACGCCGTAGAAAGTGTGCGGGACCCAAGGTGGAAGTGCGTAGGACGCCGTAGAAAGTGTGTGGGACCCAGCGTGAGTGCGTAGGACGCCGAAGAAAGTGGACGGGACCCAGTGGAAGTGCGTAGGACGCCGTAGAAAGTGTGCGGGACCCAGCGGGAGTGCGTAGGACGCCGTAGAAAGTGTGCGGGACCCAGTGGAAGTGCGTAGGACGCCGTAAGAAATGTATGGGACCCAGCGGAGAGTGCGTAGGACGCCGAAGAAAGTGTGCGGGACTCCAGTGGGAGTGGGTAGGACGCCATAGAAAGTGCACGGGACCCAAGTGGGAGTTCGTCGGACGTCGTTGAAAGTGTGTGGGACCCCAGTGGAAGTGCGTAGGACGCCGTAGAAAATGTATGGGACCCAGCGGGAGTGCGTAGGACGCCGAAGAAAGTGTGCGGGACCCAAGGTGGAAGTGCGCAGGACGCCGAAGAAAGTGGACGGGACCACAGTGGAAGTGCGTAGGACGCCGTAAGAAATGTGTGGGACCCAGCGGGAGTGCGTAGGACGCCGAAGAAAGTGAACGGGACCACAGTGGAAGTGCGTAGGACGCCGTAGAAATGTATGGGACCCAGCGGGAGTGCGTAGGACGCCGAAGAAAGTGGACGGGACCCAGTGGAAGTGCGTAGGACGCCGTAGAAATGTGTGGGACCCAGCGGAGTGCGTAGGACGCCGAAGAAAGTGTGCGGGACCCAAGTGGAAGTGCGTAGGACGCCGTAGAAAGTGTGCGGGACCCAGTGGGAGTGCGCAGGACGCCGTAGAAAGTGGACGGGACCACAGTGGAAGTGCGTAGGACGCCGTAGAAAGTGTATGGGACCCAGCGGGAGTGCGTAGGACGCCGAAGAAAGTGTACGGGACCACGGTGGAAGTGCGCAGGACGCCGAAGAAAGTGGACGGGACCACAGTGGAAGTGCGTAGGACGCCGTAGAAATGTGTGGGACCCAGCGGGAGTGCGTAGGACGCCGAAGAAAGTGAACGGGACCACAGTGGAAGTGCGTAGGACGCCGTAGAAAGTGTATGGGACCCAGCGGGAGTGCGCAGGACGCCGAAGAAAGTGGACGGGACCCAGCGGAGAGTGCGTAGGACGCCGTAGAAAGTGTGCGGGACCCAGCGTGGAGTGCGTAGGACGCCGAAGAAAGTGTGCGGGACCCAAGGTGGAAGTGCGCAGGACGCCGTAGAAAGTGGACGGGACCCAGTGGAAGTGCGCAGGACGCCGTAGAAAGTGTGCGGGACCCAGTGGAAGTGCGTAGGACGCCGTAGAAAGTGTGTGGGACCCAGCGGGAGTGCGTAGGACGCCGTAGAAAGTGTGCGGGACCACGGTGGAAGTGCGCAGGACGCCGTAGAAAGTGTGCGGGACCCAGTGGAAGTGCGTAGGACGCCGTAGAAAATGTGTGGGACCCAGCGGGAGTGCGTAGGACGCCGAAGAAAGTGTACGGGACCCAGTGGAAGTGCGTAGGACGCCGTAGAAAGTGTATGGGACCCAGCGGGAGTGCGTAGGACGCCGTAGAAAGTGTGCGGGACCACGGTGGAAGTGCGCAGGACGCCGTAGAAAGTGGACGGGACCACAGTGGAAGTGCGTAGGACGCCGTAGAAATGTATGGGACCCAGCGGGAGTGCGTAGGACGCCGAAGAAAGTGTGCGGGACCCAGTGGAAGTGCGTAGGACGCCGTAGAAAGTGTGCGGGACCCAGCGGGAGTGCGCAGGACGCCGTAGAAAGTGGACGGGACCCAGTGGAAGTGCGTAGGACGCCGTAGAAAGTGTATGGGACCCAGCGGGAGTGCGTAGGACGCCGAAGAAAGTGTGCGGGACCCCGGTGGAAGTGCGCAGGACGCCGTAGAAAGTGGACGGGACCACAGTGGAAGTGCGTAGGACGCCGTAGAAAGTGTATGGGACCCAGCGGGAGTGCGTAGGACGCCGAAGAAAGTGTGCGGGACCACGGTGGAAGTGCGTAGGACGCCGTAGAAAGTGTGCGGGACCCAGTGGAAGTGCGTAGGACGCCGTAGAAAGTGTGCGGGACCCAAGGTGGAAGTGCGTAGGACGCCGTAGAAAGTGTATGGGACCCAGCGGGAGTGCGTAGGACGCCGAAGAAAGTGTGCGGGACCACGGTGGAAGTGCGCAGGACGCCGTAGAAAGTGGACGGGACCACAGTGGAAGTGCGTAGGACGCCGTAAGAAATGTATGGGACCCAGCGGGAGTGCGTAGGACGCCGAAGAAAGTGAACGGGACCACAGTGGAAGTGCGTAGGACGCCGTAGAAAGTGTGCGGGACCCAGCGGGAGTGCGTAGGACGCCGAAGAAAGTGGACGGGACCCAGTGGAAGTGCGTAGGACGCCGTAGAAAGTGTATGGGACCCAGCGGGAGTGCGTAGGACGCCGAAGAAAGTGGACGGGACCCAGTGGGAGTGCGTAGGACGCCGTAGAAAGTGCACGGGACCCAGCGTGGAGTGCGTAGGACGCCGTAGAAAGTGGACGGGACCCCAGTGGAAGTGCGTAGGACGCCGTAGGAAATGTATGGGACCCAGCGGGAGTGCGTAGGACGCCGAAGAAAGTGTGCGGGACCACGGTGGAAGTGCGCAGGACGCCGTAGAAAGTGGACGGGACCACAGTGGAAGTGCGTAGGACGCCGTAAGAAATGTATGGGACCCAGCGGGAGTGCGTAGGACGCCGAAGAAAGTGAACGGGACCACAGTGGAAGTGCGTAGGACGCCGTAGAAAGTGTATGGGACCCAGCGTAGAGTGCGCAGGACGCCGAAGAAAGTGGACGGGACCCAAGTGGAAGTGCGTAGGACGCCGTAGAAAGTGTATGGGACCCAGCGGGAGTGCGTAGGACGCCGAAGAAAGTGTGCGGGACCCAAGTGGAAGTGCGCAGGACGCCGTAGAAAGTGGACGGGACCCAGTGGAAGTGCGTAGGACGCCGTAAGAAAGTGTATGGGACCCAGCGGGAGTGCGTAGGACGCCGAAGAAAGTGTACGGGACCCAGTGGAAGTGCGCAGGACGCCGTAGAAAGTGTGCGGGACCCAGCGGGAGTGCGTAGGACGCCGTAGAAAGTGTGCGGGACCCCAGCGGGAGTGCGTAGGACGCCGTAGAAAGTGTGTGGGACCCAGCGGGAGTGCGTAGGACGCCGAAGAAAGTGTGCGGGACCCCAGTGGAGAGTGCGCAGGACGCCGTAGAAAGTGGACGGGACCCAGTGGAAGTGCGTAGGACGCCGTAGAAAATGTATGGGACCCAGCGGGAGTGCGTAGGACGCCGAAGAAAGTGTACGGGACCACGGTGGAAGTGCGCAGGACGCCGTAGAAAGTGGACGGGACCCAGTGGAAGTGCGTAGGACGCCGTAGAAAGTGTGCGGGACCCAGTGGAAGTGCGTAGGACGCCGTAGAAAATGTATGGGACCCAGCGGGAGTGCGTAGGACGCCGAAGAAAGTGTACGGGACCCGGTGGAAGTGCGCAGGACGCCGTAGAAAGTGGACGGGACTCCAGTGGAAGTGCGTAGGACGCCGTAGAAAGTGTATGGGACCCAGCGGGAGTGCGTAGGACGCCGAAGAAAGTGAACGGGACCCAGTGGAAGTGCGTAGGACGCCGTAGAAATGTATGGGACCCAGCGGGAGTGCGTAGGACGCCGAAGAAAGTGTACGGGACCAAGGTGGAAGTGCGCAGGACGCCGTAGAAAGTGGACGGGACCCAGTGGAAGTGCGTAGGACGCCGTAAGAAATGTATGGGACCCAGCGGGAGTGCGTAGGACGCCGAAGAAAGTGTGCGGGACCCAGTGGAAGTGCGTAGGACGCCGTAGAAAGTGCACGGGACCCAGCGAGAGTGCGTAGGACGCCGAAGAAAGTGGACGGGACCCCAGTGGAAGTGCGTAGGACGCCGTAGGAAATGTATGGGACCCAGCGGGAGTGCGTAGGACGCCGTAGAAAGTGTACGGGACCACGGTGGAAGTGCGCAGGACGCCGAAGAAAGTGGACGGGACCACAGTGGAAGTGCGTAGGACGCCGTAGAAAGTGTATGGGACCCAGCGGGAGTGCGTAGGACGCCGAAGAAAGTGAACGGGACCACAGTGGAAGTGCGTAGGACGCCGTAAGAAATGTATGGGACCCAGCGGGAGTGCGCAGGACGCCGAAGAAAGTGGACGGGACCACAGTGGAAGTGCGTAGGACGCCGTAGAAAGTGTATGGGACCCAGCGGGAGTGCGTAGAACGCCGAAGAAAGTGTACGGGACCGCGGTGGAAGTGCGAAGGACGCCGAAGAAAGTGGACGGGACCACAGTGGAAGGGCGCAGGACACCGTAGGAAATGTATGGGACCCAGCGGGAGTGCGTAGGACGCCGAAGAAAGTGAACGGGACCACAGTGGAAGTGCGTAGGACGCCGTAGAAAGTGTGCGGGACCCAGCGGAGTGCGTAGGACGCCGAAGAAAGTGGACGGGACCCAGCGGAAGTGCGTAGGACGCCGTAGAAAGTGTATGGGACCCAGCGGGAGTGCGTAGGACGCCGTAGAAAGTGTGCGGGACCCCAGCGGGAGTGCGTAGGACGCCGAAGAAAATGAACGGGACCACAGTGGAAGTGCGTAGGATGCCGTAAGAAATGTATGTGATCTAGCGGGAGTGCGTAGGACGCCAAATAAAGCGTACGGGACCACGGTGGAAGTGCGCAGGACGCCGTAGAAAGTGTACGGGATTCCAGCGTGAGTGCGTATGACGCCGTAGGAAATGTATGAAACCCAGCGGGAGTGCGAAGGACGCCGAAGAAAATGAACGGGACCACAGTGGAAGTGCGTAGGACGCCGAAGAAAATGAACGGGACCACAGTGGAAGTGCGTAGGACGCCGTAAGAAATGTATGGGACCCAGCGGGAGTACGAAGGACGCTGAAGAAAGTGGACGGGACCACAGTGGAAGTGCGTAGGACGCCGCAGAAAGTGCACGAGATCCAGCGAGAGTGCGTAGGACGCCGAAGAAAGTGGACTAGACCCCAGTGGAAGTGCGTAGGACGCCGTAGGAAATGTATGGGATCCAGCGGGAGTGCGTAGGACGCCGTAGAATGCGTACGGGACCACACTGGAAGTGCGCAGGACGCCGTAGAAAGTGTACAGAACCTCAGTGGAAGTGCGCAGGACGCCTTAGGAAATGCATGGGACCCAGCGAGAGCGCGTAGGACGCCGAAGAAAGTGAACGGGATCCCAGCGGGAGTGCGAAGGGCGCCATAGGAAATGTATGCGATCCAGCGGGAGTGCGTAGGACGCCGAAGAAAGTGTACGGGACCACGGTGGAAGAGCGCAGGACGCCGAAGAAAGTGTATGGGACCCAGCGGGAGTGCGTAGGACGCCGAAGAAAGTGTACGGGACCACAGTGGAAGTGCGCAGGACGCCGAAGAAAGTGGACGGGACCACAGTGGAAGTGCGTAGGACGCCGTAAGAAATGTATGGGACCCAGCGGGAGTGCGTAGGACGCCGAAGAAAATGAACGGGACCACAGTGGAAGTGCGTAGGACGCCGTAAGAAATGTATGGGACCCAGCGGCAGTACGCAGGACGCCGAAGGAAGTGGACGGGACCACAGCGGAAGTGCGTAGGACGCCGTAGAAAATGTATGGAACCCAGCGGGAGTGCGAAGGACGCCGAAGAAAGTGGACTAGACCCCAGCGGAAGTGCGCAGGACGCCGAAGAAAGTGGACGGGGCCACAGTGGAAGTGCGTAGGAGGCCGTAAGAAATGTATGGGACCCAGCGGGAGTGCGTAGAACGCCGAAGAAAGTGTACGGGACCACGGTGGAAGTGCGCAGGACGCCGAAGAAAGTGGACGGGACCACAGTGGAAGGGCGTAGGACACCGTAGGAAATGTATGGGACCCAGCGGGAGTGCGTAGGACGCCGAAGAAAGTGTACGGGACCCACGGTGGAAGTGCGCAGGACGCCGTAGAAAGTGGACGGGACCCAGTGGAAGTGCGTAGGACGCCGTAGAAATGTGTGGGACCCAGCGGGAGTGCGTAGGACGCCGAAGAAAGTGAACGGGACCACAGTGGAAGTGCGTAGGACGCCGTAGAAAGTGGACGGGACCCAGTGGAAGTGCGTAGGACGCCGTAGAAATGTGTGGGACCCAGCGGAGTGCGAAGGACGCCGAAGAAAGTGGACGGGACCACAGTGGAAGTGCGCAGGACGCCGAAGAAAGTGGACGGGACCCAGTGGAAGTGCGTAGGACGCCGTAGAAAGTGTATGGGACCCAGCGGGAGTGCGTAGGACGCCGAAGAAAGTGGACGGGACCCAGTGGAAGTGCGTAGGACGCCGTAGGAAATGTATGGGAGCCAGCGGGAGTGCGTAGGACGCCGAAGAAAGTGTACGGGACCACGGTGGAAGTGCGCAGGACGCCGAAGAAAGTGGACGGGACCACAGTGGAAGTGCGTAGGAGGCCGTAAGAAATGTATGGGACCCAGCGGGAGTGCGTAGGACGCCGAAGAAAATGAACGGGACCACAGTGGAAGTGCGTAGGACGCCGTAAGAAATGTATGGGACCCAGCGGCAGTACGCAGGACGCCGAAGGAAGTGGACGGGACCACAGCGGAAGTGCGTAGGACGCCGTAGAAAATGTATGGAACCCAGCGGGAGTGCGAAGGACGCCGAAGAAAGTGTACGGGACCACGGTGGAAGTGCGCAGGACGCCGAAGAAAGTGGACGGGACCACAGTGGAAGTGCGTAGGAGGCCGTAAGAAATGTATGGGACCCAGCGGGAGTGCGTAGGACGCCGAAGAAAATGAACGGGACCACAGTGGAAGTGCGTAGGACGCCGTAAGAAATGTATGGGACCCAGCGGCAGTACGCAGGACGCCGAAGGAAGTGGACGGGACCACAGCGGAAGTGCGTAGGACGCCGTAGAAAATGTATGGAACCCAGCGGGAGTGCGAAGGACGCCGAAGAAAGTGGACTAGACCCCAGCGGAAGTGCGCAGGACGCCGAAGAAAGTGGACGGGGCCACAGTGGAAGTGCGTAGGAGGCCGTAAGAAATGTATGGGACCCAGCGGGAGTGCGTAGAACGCCGAAGAAAGTGTACGGGACCACGGTGGAAGGGCGCAGGACACCGTAGGAAATGTATGGGGCCACAGTGGAAGTGCGTAGGAGGCCGTAGGAAATGTATGGGATCCAGCGGGAGTGCGTAGAACGCCGAAGGAAGTATACGGGACCACGGTGGAAGTGCGCAGGACGCCGTAGAAATGTATGGGATCCAGCGGGAGTGCGTAGGACGCCGAAGAAAGCGTACGGGACCACGGTGGAAGTGCGCAACACGCCGAAAAAAGTGGACGGGACCACAGTGGAAGTGCGTAGGACGCCTTAAGAAATGTATGGAACCCAGCGGGAGTGCGTAGGACGCCGAAGAAAGTGTGACGGGACCCAAGTGGAAGTGCGTAGGACGCCGTAGAAAGTGCACGAGACTCAGCGAGAGTGCGTAGGACGCCGAAGAAAGTGAACTAGACCCCAGTGGAAGTGCGTAGGACGCCGTAGGAAATGTATGGGACCCAGCGGGAGTGCGTAGGACGCCGAAGAAAGTGTACGGGACCACGGTGGAAGTGCGCAGGACGCCGAAGAAAGTGGACGGGACCACAGTGGAAGTGCGTAGGAGGCCGTAAGAAATGTATGGGACCCAGCGGGAGTTCGTAGGACGCCAAAGAAAATGAACGGGACCACAGTGGAAGTGCGCAGGACGCCGAAGAAAGTGGACGGGACCACAGTGGAAGTGCGTAGGAGGCCGTAAGAAATGTATGGGACCCAGCGGGAGTGCGTAGGACGCCGAAGAAAATGAACGGGACCACAGTGGAAGTGCGTAGGACGCCGTAGAAAATGTATGGGACCTAGCGGCAGTACGCAGGACGCCGAAGGAAGTGGACGGGACCACAGCGGAAGTGCGTAGGACGCCGTAGAAAATGTATGGAACCCAGCGGGAGTGCGAAGGACGCCGAAGAAAGTGTACGGGACCACGGTGGAAGTGCGCAGGACGCCGAAGAAAGTGGACGGGACCACAGTGGAAGTGCGTAGGAGGCCGTAAGAAATGTATGGGACCCAGCGGGAGTGCGTAGGACGCCGAAGAAAATGAACGGGACCACAGTGGAAGTGCGTAGGACGCCGTAAGAAATGTATGGGACCCAGCGGCAGTACGCAGGACGCCGAAGGAAGTGGACGGGACCACAGCGGAAGTGCGTAGGACGCCTTAAGAAATGTATGGAACCCAGCGCACTTTCGCGAAGGACGCCGAAGAAAGTTGACGAGACTCTAGTGGGAGTGTGTAGGACGCCGTAGAAAGTGAACAGGACCCAGCGAGAGTGCGTAGGAAGCCGTAGAAAGTGGACGGGGTCCTAGTGGAAGTGCGTAGGACGCCGTAGAAAATGTATGGGACCCAGCGGGAGTGCGTAGAACGCCGAAGAAAGTGTACGGGACCACGGTGGAAGTGCGCAGGACGCCGAAGAAAGTGGACGGGACCACAGTGGAAGTGCGTAGGAGGCCGTAAGAAATGTATGGGACCCAGCGGGAGTGCGTAGGACGCCGAAGAAAATGAACGGGACCACAGTAGCAGTGCGTAGGAGGCCGTAAGAAATGTATGGGACCCAGCGGGAGTGCGTAGGACGCCGAAGAAAGTGTACGGGACCACGGTGGAAGTGCGCAGGACGCCGAAGAAAGTGGACGGGACCACAGTAGAAGTGCATAGGACGCCGTAAGAAATGTATGGGACCCAGCGGGAGTACGTAGGACGCCGAAGAAAGTGGACGGGACCACAGTGGAAGTGCGTAAGAGGCCGTAAGAAATGTATGGGACCCAGCGGGAGTGCGTAGGACGCCGAAGAAAATGAACGGGACCACAGTGGAAGTGCGTAGGACGCCGCAGAAAATGCACGAGATCCAGCGAGAGTGCGTAGGACGCCGAAGAAAGTGGACTAGACCCCAGTGGAAGTGCGTAGGACGCCGAAGAAAATGAACGGGACCACAGTGGAAGTGCGTAGGAGGCCGTAAGAAATGTATGGGACCCAGCGGGAGTGCGTAGGACGCCGAAGAAAATGAACGGGACCACAGTGGAAGTGCGTAGGACGCCGTAAGAAATGTATGGGATCCAGCGGGAGTGCGAAGGACGCCGAAGAAAGTGTACGGGACCACGGTGGAAGTGCGCAGGACGCCGAAGAAAGTGGACGGGACCACAGTGGAAGTGCGTAGGAGGCCGTAAGAAATGTATGGGACCCAGCGGGAGTGCGTAGGACGCCGAAGAAAATGAACGGGACCACAGTGGAAGTGCGTAGGACGCTGTAGAAAATGTATGGGACCCAGCGGGAGTGCGTAGGGCGCCGAAGAATGTGGACTGGACCCAGCGGGAGTGTGTAGGACGCCGCAGAAAGTGCACGAGACCCAGCGAGAGTGCGTAGGACGCCGAAGAAAGTGGACTAGACCCCAGTGGAAGTGCGCAGGACGCCGAAGAAAGTGGACGGGACCACAGTGGAAGTGCGTAGGAGGCCGTAAGAAATGTATGGGACCCAGCGGGAGTGCGTAGGACGCCGAAGAAAATGAACGGGACCACAGTGGAAGTGCGTAGGACGCCGTAAGAAATGTATGGGACCCAGCGGGAGTACGCAGGACGCTGAAGAAAGTGGACGGGACCACGGTGGAAGTGCGTAGGACGCCGTAGGAAATGTATGGGACCCAGCGGGAGTACGCAGGACGCTGAAGAAAGTGGACGGGACCACGGTGGAAGTGCGCAGGACGCCGAAGAAAGTAGACGGGACCACAGTGGAAGTGCGTAGGAGGCCGTAAGAAATGTATGGGACCCAGCGGGAGTGCGTAGGACGCCGAAGAAAATGAACGGGACCACGGTGGAAGTGCGCAGGACGCCGAAGAAAATGTATGGAACCCAGCGGCGGTACGCAGGACGCCGAAGGAAGTGGACGGCACCACAGCGGAAGTGCGTAGGACGCCGTAAGAAATGTATGGGACCCAGCGGGAGTACGCAGGACGCTGAAGAAAGTGGACGGGACCACAGTGGAAGTGCGTAGGACGCCGCAGAAAGTGCACGAGATCCAGCGAGAGTGCGTAGGACGCCGAAGAAAGTGGACTAGACCCCAGTGGAAGTGCGTAGGACGCCGTAGGAAATGTATGGGATCCAGCGGGAGTGCGTAGGACGCCGAAGAAAGTGTACGGGACCACGGTGGAAGTGCGAAGGACGCCGAAGAAAGTGGACGGGACCACAGTGGAAGTGCGTAGGACGCCGTAGAAAATGTATAGGACCCAGCGGGAGGGCGTAGAACGCCGAAGAAAATGAACGGGACCACAGTGGAAGTGCGTAGGACGCCGTAAGAAATGTATGGGACCCAGCGGGAGTGCGTAGAACGCCGAAGAAAGTGTACGGGACCACAGTGGAAGTGCGTAGGACGCCGTAAGAAATGTATGGGACCCAGCGGGAGTGCGTAGGACGCCGAAGAAAGTGTACGGGACCACGGTGGAAGTGCGCAGGACGCCGAAGAAAGTGGACGGGACCACAGTGGAAGTGCGTAGGAGGCCGTAAGAAATGTATGGGACCCAGCGGGAGTGCGTAGGACGCCGAAGAAAATGAACGGGACCACAGTGGAAGTGCGTAGGACGCCGTAAGAAATGTATGGGACCCAGCGGCAGTACGCAGGACGCCGAAGGAAGTGGACGGGACCACAGCGGAAGTGCGTAGGACGCCGTAAGAAATGTATGGAACCCAGCGGGAGTACGCAGCACGCTGAAGAAAGTGGACGGGACCACAGTGGAAGTGCGAAGGACGCCGAAGAAAGTGGACGGGACCACAGTGGAAGTGCGTAGGAGGCCGTAAGAAATGTATGGGACCCAGCGGGAGTGCGTACGATGCCGAAGAAAGTGGACGGGACCACAGTGGAAGTGCGTAGGACACCGTAGGAAATGTATGGGGCCACAGTGGAAGTGCGTAGGAGGCCGTAGGAAATGTATGGGATCCAGCGGGAGTGCGTAGAACGCCGAAGAAAGTGTACGGGACCACGGTGGAAGTGCGCAGGACGCCGAAGAAAGTGGACGGGACCACAGTGGAAGTGCGTAGGAGGCCGTAAGAAATGTATGGGACCCAGCGGGAGTGCGTAGGACGCCGAAGAAAATGAACGGGACCACAGTGGAAGTGCGTAGGACGCCGTAAGAAATGTATGGGACCCAGCGGGAGTGCGTAGGACGCCGAAGAAAATGAACGGGACCACAGTGGAAGTGCGTAGGAGGCCGTAGAAATGTGCGGGACCCAGCGGGAGTGCGTAGGATGCCGAAGAAAGTGGACGGGACCACAGTGGAAGTGCGTAGGACACCGTAGGAAATGTATGGGACCCAGCGGGAGTGCGTAGGACGCCGAAGAAAGTGTACGGGACCACAGTGGAAGTGCGCAGGACGCCGAAGAAAGTGGACGGGACCACAGTGGAAGTGCATAGGACGCCGTAAGAAATGTATGGGACCCAGCGGGAGTACGTAGGACGCCGAAGAAA
>JAPDOI010000983.1:0-242130 GCA_029168955.1 Aplectana chamaeleonis | reverse complement strand
CGCAGCACCTAGGTAACGGTTTTGACCCAGAAATCTCCATGCTGTGTACTAAGCTGCTTAGCGATAATGCGAGTAAGCATAGTAAAAGAGTTGCGCCATAATCGAGGGCGAAATTCTCTTTTTTCCTGAATTTTAAAGGAAAACATATCGGGGAACGTTGGAAACCGGTGAGGTTTCCTATCACACTAAACATTATCAGTATAGCTAGGGTCTTGCACCACATCCAAGAAGGCGTAGATGTGTGTAGAGCACGACGATTGGTCGACACATCATTACGAAATGACAGGCCGGACCGATAGATGCCTTTCGTGATCGAAGCCCAACCATAGATAAAAATCAAGACTTGTTTCACCCGGCACAATCTGGGCTCGTCGAGTGAAGCACAGAAGACTTCGGAAATCCTATCTGAGTATGCGCCGTATTGCGAAGTAGACGAAAATTACTGACGCGACCGCCAAGGTCGTTGGCGGCGGCTGACCGTGTACTACCGCGGACTCCACAATGCGAACCTTTGATCAGATGGTCATTTGGAGCGCTAAACACGAATGTGTAAGGTCCGCTGACACCTTTTGGACTTTCACGGTAGGCAACGTTATTTCCAGCTTCAGTAACAACCCAACGTTTCGGAGCTGATAAACTTTTTTTGAGATCTAGGGGTTACGCTCCGAGTCACTTCTAATTTTACTATTAGCAGCATTGGCCTCCTACCAAGGCACACTGCCGCAGTGACGCCAGAAAGGCGGTGGGTTTTTCCAATCAGCAAACTGTGGCAATGGCTGGCTCGGTTTCAAGTTGGCCATTATGATCGAAAAAGAGGGAACAGATGATAATTTTAGGTTATGTGTTAACCTCTCTGTTTCTTTTTGATGATTTTCGGGAGTGATTTCTGCGTTCACGACGGTGCTTCGTCCCTGAGTTTCTCACACAGAACAATGCGTGGGGCCTCCAGGTGTTAACAAAATTACGAAGAAACGGCGAGAAACGCATTAAAACGTCGTGTTTCAATGACATGATTCTATAACATGGGCTAGTTGTCCGGGTTAGGATGAACATGTTTACGGTGAGTTGTCACCGGTATAAAATGGAGCTAATCAGAAATGGAGGAATAGTTTAGGCAAAACATTATCAGCTAGGGACCGAAGGAAAGCACGGAGCAAAAGAGTGTAGAGAATTGCAAAGGAAGGGTCTACGAAAGTAACCTTTTCACAACAAACAGTTCCTGTGATACTTAAAAGGCGGGGTGATGCTTAAGGATTTCGTGTACTTCTGGTGCGTTTTTCTGAACTTCAACGTCATTTTAGTTCTGCCCAGGGGCCACTCAATAAATAAAACGAATAATCTGAAAATTGAAGATTGTCGTGAACACTGCCTTTAAGCGTATTGGCGTGTGTGTATGTGTTTGTGTGTGTGTGTATGTGTGTGTATGTGTGTGTATGTGTATGTATGTGTAATATGTGTGTGTGTGGAGTGTAGGTATGTGTATGTTTGTATGTCTGTGTATATATATGTGTATGCTCATGTGTTAAATGTGTATATGTGTGTGTATATGTGTGTATATATATGTATGTGTATGTATGTTTGTGTGTGCTGCCTGTGCATGTATATGTGTGTATGTGTGTATGGCATGCTATATGTGTTGTGTGTGTATGTGTGTATGTTTGTTTGTGTGTATGTGTGTGCATATGTGTGTGTGTATGTGTGTGTGCTCTCTGTGTATGTGTGTTGTGTATGTGTGTATGTAGACAAGTATGTGTGTGTGTGTGTGTAAGGAGTGTGTGTAAGTTTGTGTGTGTGTATGTGTGCCTCATTCAGTGTATAGTGTAGTGTGTGTATGTGTGCATGTTAATGTATAATAATGTGTATAATAGTATGTGTATGTATATGCCATGTATGTGTGTGTATGTGTATATGTGTGTGTCTGTGTAGATGGATGTGTATATGTGTATGTGTGTTTGTGTGTGTATGTGTATGTGTGTGTGTATGTGTGGCCTTCTGTGTGTATGTGTGTTTGTGTGTGTATGTGTGTGTATCTGTGTGTATGTGTGTGTGTGTGTGTGGGTATGTGTGTTTAATAATATGTGTATGTGTGTATATGTGTTAAGTAATATATATAATGTATATATGTGTGTGTATGTGTATATATGTGTGTATGTGTGTATGTGTTTGTGTGTGTGTATGTGTGTTTGTGTGTGTATGTGTGTTTGTGTGTCTATTTGTGTGTGTGTGTGTATGTGTATAATGTTTAGTGTGTGTGTATGTATGTGTGTATGTGTGGCTGCTATGTGGCTGTATGTGTGTTTGTGTGTGTGTATGTGTGTGTATGTGTGTGTATGTGTATGTGTGTATGTGTGTTTGTGTGTGTATATGTGTAGACATCATATGTATGTATGTACATATATATGTATGTGTGTATAGCTATGTGTATATGTATAGAGATGTGTGTAGACATGAGTATGTGTATGTGTGTAGACAGTGTGTATTAATAGGTAGATGTAGTCTAGGTGGTAGACAGAGTATGTGTATGTATGTGTAGTATGTTAATGTATGTGTAGACAATGTATGTGTGAGTGTACTAGTGTAGACAGACAGTAGACAGACAGAGAGTAGACAGGTGTATGACAGATGTATGTGTATGTAGACAGATGTGTAGATTTATAGGTATGGACTTAGGTGTGTGTATGTACAGTGTAGATGGGTAGTGTGTGACATGCTGTGTGTATGTGTATGTGTGTATGTGTGTGTATGTGTGTATGTGTGTGTATGTGTATGTGTGTTTGTGTGTGTGTATGTGTGTGTATGTGTGTGTGTGTGTATGTGTGTACAATGTTTGTGTGTGTGCAATAATAAGTGTGTATGTGTATGTGTGTATGTGTGTGTGTGGTGTGTGTGTGTATGTGTGACACAGTGTCATAGTGTAGTGTATGTGTGTGTATGTGTGGTGTATGATGTGTGTGTATGTGTGACAGTGACAGGTGGTCATGTCATGGAGGGTGTGTAGACAGGTGTGTATGACAGTGTATGTGGACAGTGTGTGGTAGACAGTGTGGTAGAGGGTGTGACAGACAGAGACAGGTGTGATAGGGTATGTGTAGACAGGTAGGTATGTGTGTATGTGTATGTAGGTATGTGTGTGTATGTGTATGTGTGTGTATGTGTGTGCATGTGTGTGTGTGTGTGTGTGTGTGTGTGTGTGTGTGCATGTGTGTGTGTGTGTGTGTGTGTGTGTGTGTGTGTAAAAAAGGCAAAAAGTGTGTGTGTGTGTGTGTGTGTGTGTGTGTGTGTGTGTGTGTGTGTGTGTGTGTGTGTGTGTGTGTGTGTGTGTGTGTGTGTGTGTGTGTGTGTGTGTGTGTGTGTGTGTGTGTGTGTGTGTGTGTGTGTGTGTGTGTGTGTGTGTGTGTGTGTGTGTGTGTGTGTGTGTGTGTGTGTGTGTGTGTGTGTGTGGAACCGGAGAGACAGCAGTTTCCAACGTTTCCATGCATTTTCTATCCGGAGAAAACAATCAACTTAGCGGCTATTGAGACGTTGACGCCCGCAGAGGTGCACCTTTTAAACACACCTAAATGGCGGCAGGTTTTTATTTTCCTATGATTTTCGGAGAAAAATTACCGGAAACTCTGAAAAATGGTGACCCCCCTCCCCTCAACCCCGAAATAGAATATCCCATACACCTAAAGTGCTTTACTGAAGATACACAGGAGGAACAACACAAAAAAATGAAAGCAATGTTTGTGGAGCAGCGCTCATTCCCTTTCGGCGAAAAGCGCTCCTCAATTTTGGGCAGGAAGTTGAAACCCCTGGGTGGGTGAAATTCCATTTTAGGTGCAAGAAGCTTTTGAGAGCTATTAGTGCGTCAAGGGATAAAGTGAATCCTTAGATTTCAGATTCCATTTTACGTTGAGTCAGCGGGATGAGATTTACCCATCAACGGAGCCAGCCACGGCTACAGTGGTTAGTTAAAATTGCCCTTCTTCCGTTGTCGTGGACTCTCCAGTTGGTTTACAGAAACGCTGTACTTAGCTAAAATGGGTTTCCTTGTGAGAGCGAATAAGTCACCCAGTAAAATAGGTCGGTGCTGTTAGAAAAATCAATGCCTATTCTGCTTGCCCAAGCTTCAACACTATTAAATCCCGAATTTACAGTATACGTCCTCTGTGATATAAAAATACCTGGGTGAGCTTTACGAGTGTCATTGCGTGTGAGATGCAGTTGCGAGGCCATCTTCTGTTCTACAGGAATCATAGATCCGGAAGCCATCTGTGCTGTCCCAAGCTCAAGTCTCTTGTTGCCAACATTCAAGCTTATAAAATCAAGAAAAAATAAATTCATAAATAGAGCACACTGGACGATGGTCCAAGGGCGGGTCCGTCTCATCCTTTGACACAACCTACTTGTGCCCGACTACTCATGGTGGCGAGAGGGTTAAAGGATTAAATTGTCGAATAAATTTTTCCCTGCTGTACTGGTCTACTACTACTTGATCCAACGCTCAATGCGCCCAATACAGATTCGGGGTTCACGGTTCTCTACTGAAGTCGGGATTAAATAACGGACGCTCCCGGATCAAAAAAGGAACTGTTGACGAAGGCATATTTTGTATCACACCATATCGCTCCTTTATCCGGGTGAACTGAAGGTTTCTCTGCATCACCAAAATGTTTTTGTTGGCTAGACATCTCAGGGGCAAGACTAGTTTCAGAAGTGATTACTATTTGCAAGCGCAAGAGGAAAATGTATCTGATAACGGATTGGCAAGAGGCGCCGTTTTATGATTTTTGCCTGTAAATCAAAACCCCTTGAAAACGGAGTTATGGTTCCTGTAATATGCCTCTATTTTGAAGGCGAAAATTTGGTGGACGAGTAGTCCCAGGCCTGTGTTTCTCATTCGCAGTCGCTGATCGAGAGCAATACAGGATGAAGTGAAAGATGGACAAGGGAGAGAAAATCGAAGACCCGAACTCATCAAATCTCACACATAGCCGCTAAGCTTGAGCTCAAGGGGTCAAGAAAAGGGCGTGGCCCGTTGTGGTGACTGAGAGGGTCAGGCCCGTTGTGGTTTCATATTTGGAAGTGAGATCTCACCCTTGGCAAGTGTTATAAAGGAGGGGTCCACTACACAGTCAAATGAAAATCTCAGAACTCATGTTTGAGGGTGTACTGTGCCTTCACCTTTGAGAATTTTCTAGCGTTGAGCCCTAGTTCAGGAGTTGGATTTCACGGTTTGCTATATAAGAGTGCATCGTGATTTGGAGTAAAACCGTAGCTTGGGCTGTACGAAATTTTAGTTCTGGCCGCACTCAATCTGAATGTGATACGATTGGATAGAAAGTTCACTGGAAGGCACAGTCAGGGCAATAAAATCAGACACTGTGGCAGGTTGCGGATAATGTTTCGCATCACGCCTTTCCCAAGAGTCTGATCCAAGTAAGCTGTTTCTGTCTCTAGAGGCCGGAATTTCTGGTTAATTCTTGACCAAACTAATAGCTGAGACATTGAACAAACCAAATGATATGAAGCGTTTTCTATTTTTAACTGGAGATGTCCAAACTCCTACACCCAATCATAGATAAAGCTTCGCAATATGCTGGTCAATATCATAAAAGAGGTGAAATGTTTTCAAAAACGCCTTCTGGTTGACTAAGATTTTTTTATAGTCCTCTCCCTTATCACCTCCGCAATGTTCTCGTAAACTGAGCTTTATCAGTTGCTTCGTAACTTGTTTTGTGTCACTTATTGCTGTCTTGCCATCTAGAGGTTGAGACTCTTTTCAATCCTGTGGTATCATGCCTCCTGAAATATTCGTCCACTCTAGCACAGTAGACACAGAAACGGCAGAACTTTACTCACGTATTTGAAGGAAGTAAACTGTCCTTCCTTCATCTCATCATCCTGAAATTCTCTTAAAACCATTTAAAGTGTAATCTTACTAGAAGTCATGGCAGAGTTGCTTCTAATCAACTGTTGAGATTTATGGGAACAGAAATCTGTGTAGAAAATGTGGTTTCTACCGTGGTAATCCTTTGAACAGGAGTGTCAAGCTCGCTCCTAATAACATGGGTTAGCAACTATCGAAAATTCCCGCTTTTCAGAGGAATTCTCGATGTGACGCTTGACCAGTAATCTTCGATGTTAGCAGAAAACTCAATTCGAAGATTCGAAACTTCTGTTCATTTTTTGTTTTTTTTTCATATTAAAGATTTTTTTATTTTTAGATGTCGTGTGGACTCGAGAGTTCTTCTCCATATCTTGCTTATACCATTGTTTAAGTGTTCATCTTTCTCAAGTTCGGTTTGTATTCCGTTACCAAGGTGAAACTTCCAATAAAGACGTTAACCTCCATATTTTTGCTAGGCTAGTCCACTATGGTGAAAGTCAAGTCTAACTGTTCGCTCACGCGGCCGGCGTTCGTGTTGCGCGGCCGTCGCGAAGGCATTTTTTGATCGAGCCTCCTCACGGATACAAACAGCAGAATGGACTATTGTTCACTATTCGTCTTACATTCCTTGACTTACTTGACTTAATCGGTTGGCTTTCGCCTGACGCGGTCATTCCGCATCTTCTCCGAAGTGTGCCGTCCTAGTAGTCAGCCGTGTCCATTTTTCACGGTCTTCAGCCACAATTGGAACACATTCCATCCAGCTGTCACTATTCCATTTTCTGCGAAATGAAACATCGCGCCTGAACTGTCCATCGATGCCGAGTGACTTCAAATCCTCTTTAACCACATCCGTCCAGAACTTTCGCCTACGCCCAGGTGACCGTTTACAGACAGGATTTGGAAGCATTCTTGAAGCGTGTTGTACGAGACGATCCGGCGTTTTTCTTAGTATATGCCCGAGCAGTCGAAGTCGACTTTCCATTGCTGCTTGAAATGGCGTTAGGAGATGCTGGCACCTCCCTCGTGTCAAGCGTTGATGTACTGCGTCGATTTCCTTGTAAAGGTCTTCGTTATGGCATACACGCGGCCAAAAATATGCAAGCAAAAGCCTAGAAAGCTTCCTCTCCGTGCAATCCAAACTTTCCATCTGCGTCTTCGGTGCTGCCCACGTCTCGGATCCGTACATCATGATAGGGCGAATAGCGGATAGGTAGACGCGCAATTTGACTTCCTTCGCGATGGTGGTGAACCACAAACACTTGGTTAGAGAATTAAATGCAGACGTAGCTTTTGCACATCGTTGTCGAATATCCGCTGCATAACTACCATCGTTCTTCAGCAAACAGCCCAAATAACAGAAATCATTCACCAGTTCGATACGTTGTCCGTCCACACAAACTACCGTTGAAGGCCTCTGAGAGACCCACATCTGCTTGCATTTGTCGGGACGAAGACGAAGTCCATAGGCTGCTGCATACTTTGGAACGAGGTTCACAATCCTTTGCAGTTTTGCGTTGTTTTCAGCGAATAACACAATGTCGTCGGCGTACTCCAGGTCGACAAGGGAGCGTCCTGATGGTGTTAGGGGTATGGTATACTTTTGCGACACACGGTCGCGTCGCTCTGCACAGCGACAGCGACCGCCTCCCGTCCTTTAAATCTGTCGCTGTCGCAGTCCACTGCACAGCGACAGGCGACAGGGTAGGACAGGCTTTGGGCACAGTTGCATGTATCAGCCCCCGCGACACGTCCCTGCGACCCACACGACATCTCTGTTTACGACGACCGTTGTCGTTGCTCCCACAGTGGGTCCCACCACGATTTGTTAGATTGCATGCCTGTCGCTCATTACAGCGACAAAGTATACCATAGGCCTTAGAATCACATCAGCAGGAAACTGTTCTGCAACTCTGCGCATGATGTCATCAACGGCGAAGTTGAAAAGAAAAGGTCCTGCAACGGCTCCTAGCCTTACTCCTGTTTTCACCTCGAAAGCTGACGTAAATCCGACAGGTGTACGAACTGCTGCTGTTGTTCCTTTGTTCATGTCCTCGATTAACCGAACATACTTTTCCGGGACTCCATCAGCTCGCAGAGCATTGAGCAATCGATCACGATGAGGAGAGTCGAACGCGGCTTCAAAGTCCAAAAGAGCCAGCTGTAATGGCTTCGAATACTGCTGCCACGATTCAATTACTCTTCTCACGACGAACACTTGGTCGATGGTCGATCTTCCAGGTCGCAAACCGGCTTGCTCATCTCTGGTCCTTCTTTCACGATACATTCCCAAAAATCACTTTACAGGTCCGAAAATGCATTCGCGACGGCTGCGCGAAACGCGCACCGACCGCGTGAGCGGACAGTCCCATTCGGACTAATCATATTGTGGTGCGCGCGAAGCGCGCACCAGAAAAAATTCGGTATACGTACCCAAAAATGGTTTGGAACGGTTCACTGGTTTTGGAGTAAAAAATGAAAACCGCGCGTTTTTGTTGTTAATCTCCTTTTTTTCAGACGGCGTACACGATCTTGTTGGTACACCTAAAATTGAGCTAGGGAGCTCATTTTTGGACAGGAGGCTAGAAATGGATGCGGATCGCTCCTGTTCCATTTTGAACTTGATACCTTAACTTTGAAGGGTACCTTAAAATCGTGCGTTTACATGCTAAATTAGCAGTGGAGTACGAAAACTGTTTTTTTTTTGCTACGTCTGTGGAGACCGGGGTGTGTGGGTGAATCTGCAGCCAATCAACACAGGTCGTCGGAGATAAGTACTGAACTTGCCAGAATTCGTACTCATGACCCTTCATCGCTCGATAATCAATATTATCGATTTTCGCGCTTTTTGCACGAAATGTGGCGAGGAGTGGTGATTGCTGATGGGATTGGTCTTCTTGGTTGGAGAATTTTGCTCATCAGTCATTATCGATAAATACCAATAAATAGTATAAATTTTTTCGCCTGTTGCACAAAATGCGGCAATGAGTGGCATTTTTTATGATTTTGGGTCATAAGTTTTAAAAATTGTACTCATACGACAATATCGTGTGTTAAATGTTTCATCATTCCAAAATGGAAATCGTTGAGAAAAATTGAAGTCAGAAAGGGAACCTTCGCGAAAAATATGTGAAATTTCTGAAAATTTAGCTTCCTGGCAAAAGTAACGGTTTTGCGATGCCATTTAAAAGTCAAAAAGAAGTTTCTAAAATATCTTGAAATATCTTAAAATTGATTTGGCGTAAAACAGCCTGGAAAAATAAAAAATCTAGAAATGAATTTAAATAACCAAAAATGCAATTTGGTGGTTGATCATTTCACAAGGTTCTCCGTTAAACTTATCAAAACGAAATCAAGCGCGCAACGGAAACATTGAGCCATTTTTCAAAGCTGTAATAACTCTGCCAATTCGTGACTTGATGCCTCAGCAAAAGAGACTTGATGCTCATGTACAAGTCGGCATGAAGTCTTGATTTGCCGCGTTAAATTCACTGTATGGGTGAATTTGCCGCTAGGATGGGTGAGAATCATGTGAATATCCCGTGAAAATGGTGCGAACTCACAGCGAGCGAGGGTCCAATTTACCGCGGAAATGAGGTGAATTTAGCTCGAAAAATTGGTGAAATTACCTCGAAAATTTAATGAATTTGAAGATCCAAAACCCAGGAAGCTCCGCCTTGTCCGCAACATGGGCGTAATCTTCACCGAGGTCTGCGGTGAGGAGCCACCCTCAGCGGACCGCGCCGTAACTCGCCCCCGCCCGCCGTGAGGATACCCACTGTATCCTCCCAGCAGCCAAAATTATGCTGGCCTCCGGGGGCGGCATGCATGAACGCAGCGAACGGTGTCAGGAGCCGCCCGCGTGCCATGCGCGTAGCGTCGAGCAACGGGGCGGCCCCGAAAATCAGGCACGCCAATACACGCCACGAAATTCGGGGCCGCCCCGTTGCTCGACGCCGCGCGCATGGGCACGCTGACACCGTTCGCTGCAGTTCATTGCATGCCGCCCCCGGAGAGTGACCCGAAGTCACCTTTCAGGGCCGGCATCAGAATGCCGAATGAGGACTCTAGTGAGATGAGGCGGCTTTTATACCGGCTGTGCTCATAGTAAACACATCGAGACGTGATCAAATGTTTTATCATGTTTTCGCTGAGATGTTTTCACTTGTTTAGAAATTTCTGGGAAGCCAGCACCGGCGGTAATTTCACCCTTTGCGCTGAGTGATATCCAGCCGCTCAACAACTGATATGCATTAACATGTTAGCGCTGGCGGTATTTTCACTCCTTGCGCTGACGGATATCCGACCGCTCAGCAAATTCACCCTTTGCGCGGATAAGCTTTGATGACGGCGCTAAAGGTGGATTTGATGCCTATAGCCTAGTTTTGACTGCAGGTGGTCGCTGCGGCCATGCGAGGGACAACTGTTCCTTTTTCATCGCGCGTATTGGAAAGCCGCTCCAATTGTGATCGCTTCGTGGCAAACGTCCTACATCGCTGGGTCGCGGCGACGAAATCCTATGTTTTACTGCATCGCTGCTTGAAGAGCGATTCTCAATGGTCCCTGACCATCGCTCCATCGCGGCCAAAATGGCAGCGATGGAGCGATTGCCAGCGAATGACACGTTTCGTTTAGTGAACGTAGACCCTTTCACATGACAAAATCAGCGTTTTCGAGTTGAAACGCGTTATCGATGAATACCAGCCATTAATTTCACTGATTGATTGAATTTCTTCTATCATCCGTGGGCCTATGCACTATGAACAGAATCGCTGCCGCTGCTACATCGCTGCAGCAGCGGGTGCAAAATCGCTGCGATGAAAAACAGCAGCGATGCAGTCAAAACTAGGCTTAATGATAACAGAGCGTGATAAAGGCCGCTTTCCCCGAAGCATCAAGTCTCGAATTGGCAGAGAAGGAAATCAGCATAGGTCCAGCTATGTAGGTCAACTCCATTCCATATCGTACTTGATTTCGTTTTGATAAGTTTAACTGAGAATTTGTGAAATGATCAACCACCAAATTGCATTTTTGACTATTTCACTTCATTTCCTAGCTTTTTTATTTTTCCAGGCTGTTTTGCGCCGAATCATTTTTTAAGATATTTCAAGATATTTTTGAAGCTTTTTTCACCATTACCAAATCGTTACTTTTGTCAGGAAGCTAAATTAAGCCATGACATCGGTCGGGTTTGTGGCGAGAATGTGCACTTACTGAGGAGTGCAACAGACGGCGAGTTACACAGAAAAATTCTGCAGAAGAAGTTTTTCTTTACCGTCATTTCATGATTGTTGTTTCTTCAGAGGCGGGTATCGATGGGCTCCTTCTATAGCGAAGAATGCATGGTGTTTTTTTGGTCAGTTACCGCGTGTATGCTGACGCACAAACGACTGACCTACACCACGCTCTCTCCATCATTGAAGGCACTGCTCACGATAATCTTCGTTCGGAATTATTCGCTGAAAAGATCACTTGGTCCCGGGGTAGAGCTAAAATGACGAAGAATTTGGGAAAAATGCGCTCGTCTGTTTACTCTCAAAGCAACTGTTTGTTGTGGCAATGGAATCTTTCGTGAACCCGTCCTTATAATTTTCCTCCCTATCTTGCTCCGTTCTTTCCTTTAAAGGCAGCGTACACGCTCGTAAACGCGATTGAGATAACTACGGAATTAGAATGGTATGGCACAGAACACAACGCCTACGCATTTTGAGGCGTCAAAAAGGACCCACAACGACGCTACACGAGTGAGAAGTTGGCCCCGCCCCTGTATCTGCCCGCCCCCTGTATCTGCATCCTCCTTCAAAACAGGGGTGCTGGGCCATTCCAACCGTCGGCGACATTTGTGGGTGGTGGAAAAAGTACAGTAGGTAAACCACACCTATCGACGACGGTGGGAATGCTCCAGCACCCCTGTTTTGGTGGAAGACGCGATTACAGGGGGCGGGCAAATACGGGGGCGTGACCAACTTCTTACTCGTGTAGCGTCATTGTGGGCCGTTTCTGACGCTTCAAAATCCGTGGGCGTTTGTGTTCGGTGCCATACCATTCTAATTCCGTTGTTATCTCAATTACGTTTACGAGCGTGTATGCTGCCTTTAAGCCCCTTTCACAGTATGCCTTCCGACGTCGGCCGAATCGTTATCAAATTTGATACCTCAAGATAGATAAGATGAATAGGATAGAGTAGATAGATATTCTACATTCGATAACGAGACGTCCGATGTCGGTCGGGCAACTGTGAAAGGGCTTTAGACCCTAACTAAAACTGTTTTGATAAATTGTGGTGCGCGCGAAGCGCGCACCAGATTTGGCTTTAACTCGCCCATGCGCAACTCTGCGATTCCGGAATCAGCGTTCAGAGTAACTGTGGAGATGCGGAATTTTTTCTCCATTGGAAAGAGCGTAAAAAGTTGGTGAATGTACCAAAAAATGGTTTGGAATGGTTTCTTGGCGCTCGAGAAAAATGGCGAAAACCACGTGATTTTGGTCGAAAACTGTTAATCTCCTTTTTTTCAGACGGCGTTCACGATCTTGTTGCAGTACTTAAAATTGAGCTAGGAAGCTAATTTTTTGGCAGAAGGCTAGAAATGGATGCAGCTAGCTCCTATCCAATTTTGGAGTTGAAAACTCAATTTTAGCGGAACCTCAATATTGAGGGTCAAGACGGGTAAAAACATGTAAACATGTTATTGCAAACCATCCGACGTTCCCTGAACTTCGAAAATGAACTAGTGAAAATCAACACAGCTAATGATAGGCTTCCGGCCAAGATTGTTCTCTATTTGAGATGGTTGGTGTAAATAGGACTTGAGGAGTGCGCAGGGCACCGCAGAGAGAGACGATTATGATTTGCCACCGGCACAAAATTCTCACTCTGGAATTATCCTGTTAAAGTTGGGCTCTGGCCTACTGAGGCAAGTTCAAACCTGTTTTACGTGTACTATGTCAAGACGCGTATGAACATAGACATGTTTAGAGAAAGGTATTAACAATGTTGCTGGTATAAAAGGCTCCTCATCTCACCGTGTGCCTCAGTCGGCTCTTCGGAGGCGGACCTGGAAGGTGGCCTCAGTCACTTTCCAGAAGATCCACCGGATACCGGAGGATAATTTTTGTCGCCGAGGGGATATCCCCACGGCTCGGGGGAGGGGGGGTGGAGGTGGTACCCAAGTATGGGCCCATCTCCCCACTATTTGCAGTGTGGTGGACCCCACTGCGAACAGTGGTGGTGGGGTCACCCCCACCTCCCGTTAAGATCGCAACAGGGATGATCCTTGTGGGATGGTTTCTTGGCACCCGAGAAAGTGGAGAAAACCAAGTGATTTTGGTCGAAAAACTGTTAATCTCCTTTTTTTCCGGACGGCATTCACGATCTTGTTGCAACACTTAAAATTTAGCAAGGAAGTAAATTTTTTTGGCAGGAGGCTGGAAATGGATGCAGCTAGCTTCTATTCAATGTTGGTGCTGAAAGCTCAATTTTAGCGGAACCTCCAAATTGAGGGCAAAGAGTGGGAAAACATGTAAACGTGTTATTGCAAACCATCCGACGCTCACTGAACTTTAAAAATTAACTAATAAAAATCAACACAGCTAATGATAGGCTTCTGCCCAGGATTGTTTCCTCCTTGAGACTGTTGATGTGAATAAGATTTAAGGAGTGCGCAGGGCGCAGCAGAAAGTGCGCGAGCCCAAGCGGGAATGCGCAGGACGCCGTAAAAAGTCTGTGGAGCCTCAGTGGGAATGCGCCGTACGCCGTAGAAAGTGTGCGGGCCCCAGTGGGAGAGCGCAGCATGCTGTAAAAATGTACGAGACCACAGTGGGAGTGTGCAGGACGCCGCAGAAAGTGTGTGGAACCGGATTGAGAGTGCGGTGGACACCGTAGAATGTGTGCGAGACCCAAATGGAAGTGCGCAGGACGCCGTAGAAAATGTGCGGGCCCCAGAGGGAGTGCGCAGGACGCTGTAAGAATGTACGGGACCACAGTGGGAGTTTGTAGGACGCCGCAGAAAGTGTGTGGAACCGGAATGAGAGTGCGCAGGACGCCGTAGAAAAAGTGCGGGCCCCAGTGGGAGAGCGCAGGACGCTGTAAAAATGTACGAGACCACAGTGGGAGTGTGCAGGACGCCGCAGACAGTGTGTGGGACCGGAATGAAAGTGCGCCGTATGCCGTAGAAAGTGTGCGAAACCCAAGTGGAAGTGCGCAGGACGCCGTAGAAAATGTGCGGCCCAAAAGTGGGAGTGCACAGGACGCTGTAAAAATGTACGGGACCACAGTGGGAGTGTGCAGGACGCCGCAGAAATTGTGTGGAACCGGAATGAGAGTGCGCACGACGCCGTAGAAAAAGTGCGCGCCCCAGTGGGAGAGCGCAGGACGCTGTAAAAATGTACGGGACCACAGTGGGAGTGTGCAGGACGCCGCAGAAATTGTGTGGAACCGGAATGAGAGTGCGCAGGACGCCGTAGAAAAAGTGCGGGCCCCAGTGGGAGAGCGCAGGACGCTGTAAAAATGTACGGGACCACAGTGGGAGTGCGCCGGACGCCGTAGAATGTGTGCGAGACCCAAGTGGAAGTGCGCAGGACGCCGTAGAAAATGTGCGGGCCCCAGTGGGAGTGCGCAGGACGCTGTAAGAATGTACGGGACCACAGTGGGAGTGTGTAGGACGCCGCAGAAAGTGTGTGGAACCGGAATGAGAGTGCGCAGGACGCCGTAGAAAAAGTGCGGGCCCCAGTGGGAGAGCGCAGGACGCTGTTAAAATGTACGGGACCACAGTGGGAGTGTGCAGGACGCCGCAGAAAGTGTGTGGAACCGGATTGAGAGTGCGGCGGACACCGTAGAATGTGTGCGAGACCCAAATGGAAGTGCGCAGGACGCCGCAGAAAGTGTGCGGCCCAAAAGTGGAAGTGCACAGGACGCCAAAGAAAGTGTGCGGGACCCCAGTGGGAAAGCGCACGATGCCGTAAAACGTGTACGGGACCTGAGTAGGAAAGAAAAGGTCGTTTTTTTATGTCTGCGGGTCACAATTTTTAGGAGTTATTGTCGTCCGACCACACCGATCGGTAATGATTTAACTACTTACCGTAGGTAAAAGCTTTTATAAAAGGTTTTGCCTCTCCAGACTGGGAATCGCTGAGCAAAAATCAGGTCATAAAGGGAACCTCTGGGAAAAAATATGAAATTTCCAAAAGTTTAGCTTCCTGGCAAAAGTAATGATTTGACATTGTCATAACTACAAGAAATATAGAATTTAACAAAATAAAATGAAAAAAACAACTCGAAATATGTTTGAAAATGATTTGGCACAAAATAACCAGAAGTAATGAAAAACTGGGAAATGTAGTGAAATGACCAAAACCAGATTTGGCAGTCATTCATAGGCCAACTTTTGATAAGTATGTAGTGACTGACGAGCGATTACATTTTACAAGATAATCCGCTAAACTTATTAAAGCTAAATCAAGCGCGCAACGGAAACCGTAAAACATTTCATTGAAGCTGTAATACGGAAATCAGCATATGTAGGTCAAGCTATGTGAACGTAACGCTCAAATCCGATGCGCGTTTGATTTCGCTTTGATAAGTTTAACGGATTATGTTGTAAAATGTAATCGCTCGTCAGTCACTACATACTTATCAAAAGTTGGCCTATGAATGACCGCCAAATCCGATTTTGGTCATTTCACTACATTTCCCAGTTTTTCATTACTTCTGGTTATTTTGTGCCAAATCATTTTCAAACATATTTCGAGCTGTTTTTTTTTTATCTTATTTTGTTAAATTCTATATTTCTTGTAGTTATAACACTGCCAAATCATAACTTTTGCCAGGAAGCTAAACTTTTGGAAATTATTCTTTGATTCTCGACTGAACCCATTATTTACCGGTCACCACCACTGAGAACGCGTATATCTACCGGACAACTAGGCCAGGCCAAAAAGATGCTTAAAGGCAGTGTTCACGATAAATTTCACTTCCGATATCTCGACGGCATACGGAAGATCTGGTGTCCTATATAGCAAGGCATGCTTAAAAAGGAGACGAAAGACGCGTTTTTGAGCGGAAATAGGCCCTCTCTTGCTCACGCTGATTTTTGAGCGTGGAGGAATTGACCGCTAGATGGATGATACCTATCAGTGCAATGAAGCAAACAGCTCACTTATCAGCACTTCCTTCACTTGATCATTCCTATAATCTGAGTCTTCATTTGTTCCTTTCGAGGGGCGGATCTGGGGCACGGGGTGTGTCTGGGGCACCCAAACGCTTGTTTGCAGCCGTCATTTTGCAGCTCTTGGCTCGTTTTCCACCGCTCTTTCGACACTGGGAGCCTAGGATCCTTCTCGCCTATCATTTCACTGTGGAAAGTCAACAAGGATGATCATCGTGAACGCTGCCTTTAACTGAAGCAAAGCGTTTCAGTGCGTTTTCCGCCGTCTTTTCGTGAGTTCAGTAACACACGGTTGTACATTGCTTCGGGTGATGACTTCGGAAACGGAGTTCTTCGGGTACACTGCCTTTCTATCAGCTATCGCTGTGAAATGATGCAAACAAGAATATTGTATGCGGATGGCGAAAGAGCTATGAGAGTGTTGTTGTGTATATTTAGTGGGTCTTTTTATTTGGAAAACAGCGGTAGTGAGGAGAATCTTTTTGATAGTGTTGATCTCTTCAGGTAAAATGAGGAGGCGTAGGTCTTCGATGTTGGTCATTGCCGGAAACAAGGGCCTCATTGTTGCACTCAACACGAGGTTGATAACAATTCTTTATGGCTAACGTTTCTGAGCAACCTCCTTCTTCAGAGACTGAAATAATCAGAACTGCGTTTACCCGGCCAAACGTCTCCTAACTCTACTTGGAATCGAGAACCTATTTTCTGCCACGTAGGTAAAAGAGAAAAACAGAGAAAATAGTGCACCTAGCCAAGAACTCGCTAGTGATCAGAGCAGCCTGAAACGAAGCATGAAGGAAAACGCCGTAGATCACCCTTTGAGGTGCTAGAAGGCGAGTCTTACGTATGGCCTGAATTTTTTCCGCTTTTTCATTGTAACATCCGTACCGCCAGTTCAAGGCTCACCCTCAACAACAGGTGAGTGGAGGCAGAGAAAACACCCTATCCGAGAGCGGATTTCGCTACGAACTTCTTCAGAAATTTTCATTCGCTCGAATTAGTGTTTTCTAAAACTGAGCTGGACGCCACGTTTGTTAATTTCCGCTTAAAAACATCTTATAAATGTTATTTGGCATAGCGAGCTTGAATACGAAACCAATTTTTGATTTTAGAGAAATTTCGGCGGAGGTCCTTGAACTACAGGCTCGAAGAGACTGATTGTCAGAGCCTGCATACACTCGTTTTTTGAGCGTCCAACTTATATCGGCCAGGTGGTTTTGAATGTGTTTCAGAGAAGCATTTAAGATTTGGCTCAGAAGTTCCCTATTAGGGCTGCTTGGGGTGGCCACCGCGAATCTGCTGAGATCCATTTTGAGATTACCGGAACTTAAGCTTTGGTTCGAAGCTCCCATTTAGAAAGAAAAGTCGGGAGCCAAACGTGAGTTTTGATGACTTCCGAAAAGCTTGCATAGATTTGGCTCACAATTAGTTTGCGGAAGTGATTTGGAGTGCTCAACTCGAATCTGGAGTCCTTCCATCGGTTTTCGATATATTGCTGTAAGTTACGATATTTTATTGGGTACTCTGGCTTCAGTATCGAGCCCAAAGTTGTTAAAGAAAGTGGAACAATGAAAAAGTTGCTCGTTTTCCGAAAAAAAAAGCAAGCTGTGGGTCCCACTAAGAAGAATAAGAATAGAAGTGCGACGAAAAACGGCCAGGAAGTGTGTGAAAATCTCGTAGACCGGCCGGATCGTCCCTCCCACGTCATATAACAGTTGCCCTGCGCTCGTTTCATCGGAGAAGCAGTTGCCGAATTTTTGAGTATTCTTTATCGCCAAAAATTCTGACATTCAAGCCGGTGCATTGGCTCATCTCCCTTTTAAAGACTTCGGTACAAGAAACAGAAAACAAAGTGATTTACCTAGGAATTTTGAAGCGCAAATCCCTTTCCGACATTAGGTTTGGAGCTTTGTCTGCAGTATCCCGAAACAGACCAAACAGGGATAATTAGATATTCCAGAAGTTTCTTTAAACAGTTTTTCTCCCGTAGTCGAGATTTCTCTGGGAGCTTTTCCCTATTAACCTCTACTTTGTGGATTTACCTATTCAAAAACATCGAAAGCTTGAATGCGGTCTTTTATCGTGAAAACTGCCTTACTCGTGGGAACGCTGCCATGAAAACCTTCCCAGGAAATGTCCTACCCAGATCAACATCCTGGCCATTTTAGGTAGCTGGCGGTGATAAAGGCGATTGTGGAGCTGCAGTATGATAAAAGAGTATCTTCTTATCCATTAAGAAATCACTGTTTGAGAGCGTCAAACCGAAGCGAATACGTTTCCAAAGCTTGTCGCGTAGATGTCCTGAAATCAAGACAGAAAATCCCCCCATTTGCTTGAACTTGTTGCCCCCATTCGATACAGCTTTCGGCTTTTGATTGTCGATACACCAGCGGTGGGTAAAATTTTTCATGCTGTCCAAAAATAATGCGGGAGCCTATAGCTACCTACTCTGCGTATGTGGCGAACAACTTCCGAGAAACACATAATTGTGTCTTCGATGCCTGTTATCGTGTAAGGGAATTCTGGTGAGTTGATGTCGATCCATCCATCACCCAATGTCACGAAACTAAACCGTTGATCAGTGGCCTCAGTGCGCCGGCATCGATACATCACGAGTTCTACGGCATGACAAAAGGCCCAAATATGTGTCCTCACCTATGCTTCGGAAACATCGGAGAGGTGGAGTCGAGAAGTGCTATCTAAGTAACCTCCCTAATGAGCACACGCTTTGTTTCCTCATAATATTATTGCAGTAACCACACCATTTTCCCCTTCTTGGGGAAACACTGCAAGCTTTGGTTCCTCCGACATCATCATGATTCTTCATCGCGTGACTCCATCGAACGAGGCTGAAAACGTTTATTGGCTCTTTCGCAACTGTCTGCCATTCACAGGGATTTCTTATCTAATCCTCGCTCTGTTCTCTGCCTCATTTTTGCAAGATGACAGAATATTCAAGATTCCGAAAATCGTTTTTTGTATTCAGCAAGCCGCATATACCAGGATTAGGATGAATTCGAATACTAAAAACGCCTGACAGAATTTGGTGCATTTTATTTTGTCTGGCGCTGTAAAGTCGGGCCGAGTGGGGCGAAGAAACTCGTTGAATAGGCCGTGGGTGACCCGATGGAACAAGTGGTCACGAATGTGGTAAAAGGCGTCTGAGACCATCCGCGAGCCGCTGAATACCTAAACTATTCCTACTCAGATATTCGTGGGGAAGTTCCCGAGGACAATAGACCTGATTTGGTCGTTATCACTCGGTCGGGGGAGAGGAGCGAGACGTCCCCCCGGAGGGGCACGTCTCGCCCCTCCCTCCTCGAATTATATACAACGATAGGGCGTTCGAAACAGTCAACTCGGGGGGAGAACAAGGGAAGTTCGCTTCACGGTTATTCCCAAGGCATCCCCCCAAACATGGTGAACGAGAAAACAAAGCCGCAGCGTATACGGTGACGCGGACGGCTAGTCGCGAGGTGGTCTAGCTCTTCGCAAGTTGAGGGGGTAGATCTGCCATTCAAGGACTACGTAAGGCATCTCTGTCTGGTTTTCAGAGAAGCTAATAAGCTTCTCCGTAACCTTTAGTCAGAGGTGAATATTTTTGGACCGATCGCAGTTTTTCAGGAACAGGTAACTGTCGAAAACAGCAAGTTCTAGCAAGCTGATTTTTGATCAATCAATGAAGAATGGGAAGATCTGCAGTTGGAAGGTCGCGTGAAGACCTGCCGATGCGAGAACAAGAGAACTCCTGCTGTGGGAACTTCCCCCATTACTCTGCTGTCGAGACGTCCCCTTCGCCTCCCCCCGATTCGGGGGTAGTTTCCCAGTTGTTTCGAGGGAGGTTCTGCTGTCATTCTCGGGAACTTCCCCACGAATATCTGAGTAGTAATAAGACGGTCCTCACAACATTGGAGTTTTAGGGCGAATTTTCGCTAGGTCTTGCGATTCGGCTGGGACTTGAGAGTAGCATGGTCTACCTTCTAGCTACCTACAACTTCGCTCTCACTGTACGCGACTGTTAAATAATATATGAGACAGTTCGCGTAAGAATCGAGGCGGGGGTCGACGGGGTAGGAAAAATCTCAATTGCGGTTTTTATTGGTCCAATCAGTAGAACACGGTCGGAAACCCACCCGCCGAGAACATGACGTGTTCTAAATGATCCGCTGTGCCCTCGATAAAAACGTGGCACAAAAGCTTTCAAAAATCTTAAAGGCAGTGTTCACGATAAATTTCACTTCCGATATCTCCACGGCTTACGGAAGGTCTGGGGCCCTATATGGCAAGGCATGCTTAAAAAGGACACGAACGACGCGTTTTTGAGCAAAAATAGGCCCTCCCTTCTTTACGTTGATTTTTGAGCGTGGAGGAATTGACCGCTAGAAGGATGATACCTATCAATGCAATGAAGCAAACAGCTCACTTATCAGCACTTCCTTCACTTGATCATACCCATAATCTGAGTTTTCATTTGTTCCTTTCAAGGGGCGGATCTGGGGCACGGGGTGTGTCTGGGGCACCAAAACGCTTGTTTGCAGCCGTTATTTTGCCACTCCTGGCTCGTTTTCTACCGTTCCTCTGGCACTGGGAGCCTAGGATCCTTCTCCCCTATCATTTTACTGTGGAAAGTCAACGAGGATGATAATCGTGAACACTGCCTTTAATAAAATTGAATTAACGTCAGAAGATCTTGGACCAGTTGTCTGAATGAACCAACGTATGGCGTGCAGGTTCTGTTTTAAAGTTGATCGTGGATTGACACCTCGATACGGCTGTAAACCACAAGAAACAATTTTTTATATGAGTTGAGCGTTTTATGATCAGCTTTGTATTGACTGCGGAACGTCTTAGGACCTAGTTGTCCTTCGAGGTTTCATTGTCACTGCATGCACAGGCAAGTCTGCTACAGTCAATATTTTTGACTTCAAAATTAGCTGAATTGTAAATAGATCGAAAGTGTACATTTTTGGTTTTCTGGTTTTGGCTCTTTTCGGTTGAAGAAATATTGAAAAACGAGAAGCTTGAGAACTTTGATTTTTTCGGTCCAGAATTTTCTATTCTGCGCAATGCGAAGTTGACCTATGATCCATCTGACGGTGCTAATACAAGTCCATAGCGACCTTGAGTTTGTCAGTTTTCAAGCATTCTGAGGTGTCGAGTGTGCGCATCGATGTTGATGCGTAACCATGGCGGGCCGGCACCGTTCAATAGCATCTTTTATGCAAAATTCACAAAAGACGTTTCGTATAACCTGTAGACACCCTTATTCGACGCAGGCCGAAAATCCCGATTTTTGTGAAACTGGTTTGTGCATAAAGTGATGGATTGGTGTCCGGAATAGGGTTTGCCTTAAAAAATTTCAATATGATATTCCATTTAATTTTCCTAAGGACTTGTAATTGGAGACCGAATCCTTTCAAGGATGAATCGTGCTTTTTTACATTTTTTTCGAAAATTTCCGTTCATGATTACGAAAACTTTTCGTTTTCCGTTTTTTTTTTCGTTCAATTATACACTCCTGGGCTGAAGCCGGCGGTTACGAAACTTTTCAGCACAGCGAGGTCCATATCAGAGTGCTCCCAATCCGCAGTTGCAGACAATAGCGGCTGCAGCCGCAGTTCGAAGATAATCGTGCAAATCGTGCTTAGACAGCGTGGTCCCAGCGCAATTTCGCTTCCACCGCATTGGTTAGCAGCGGTTGTCAGCGACTGTAAGCCGGTTTTTTCTTTCCGATATGAACAGTATCCATTTTAAACCAGCACCTTAGCTCCCTTCCGGAGTTTCTCGAAAGCCTTGTGCAGGTTGATTAGTTTCTTCTATTCTGCACTTCAAAGTTTCGATTTCACGAGGTATTCTCGCTTTTATTCTGGTAAAAAGGATTGCAAGCTTCGTGGAAAGTGATTAACGGATTGTATCCCTTCTTAGTTCGTCCTGAGAGAAGTCCATGACTCTATCATTTTAGAGTGAATTGAGGTTTTGATTAAACGATTTGAGACTGGAAGTCATTTCGTACTGGGACTGTTCTGTTGTATCACTGCACATGCATCATTCAACTTTCGGAAGTCGGCTGAAAAAAATTGCTGCCTGCTGCTGTGAAACATTTCTTTGAAAGGTGTCGTTTGCAAAATCAGGTTTAATCTATATTTCAGTTCAATTCAGTTCCAAATTCATCTTTATGACAGTTTGAAGTCACTTGATTTATTGAAAAAAAAAGGTTTGAGCAATCGGGCATAGAATCAAGGACTTTGAGAACCCAACAGCGAAAGAATCACACATCATAATCTGAATTCAACTTGTTTTAGATTTGATCAGACAGTTTCCTGACATTTGACAACTGCTGACTTCATTGTACCTTCTATATAGTATCTTATCGCCCATCAAATGGCAGCCGAACCCTTTCGAGCATCTGTAATCTGCGCGGATAGATTTATCATCCTGTCATTATCAGGTGATTTATAACCCCTTCATGCTCATAGATAAGATGGACAGTTTTGGTCATTGACGGAATGTTTCTATCATCCCAATAGTTTTTCATTCTCGTTGGTTTTGTATCCTCTCTGTAATTTCTGTAAAGTGCGTCCCTAATGCGAATGTCCGCCCACGCAGTCGGCGTGCGTATCAAGCAGCCAAATAAAACAATACAACTACATACTAGCCTGTTTTCTCTAGAAGCCTAGTTATTGAAATTTACCAGCGTTTCAGGAGAGGTTCCGCGAAAATCAAAGCGAGATATGGCCTAGTGCGCAAATTACATCGGGAAAAGGTCTAATGTTGAAAAACACACCGAGTAAATTTATTTATCTAGCAGGAAACGAAACAAAAAGGAAAACAGTAAAAAAAAACCAAAAATCCTATCTTCTCCCACAAAGGCGGTCCACATCAACTATCGCTACCAAAACTTCATGAATCATTGTATGAAACCTTTCGAAATAAGAACTGACTTCAAAGCTTGCAGAAAATAAGCTCTTTCCCCGTGGAAAACTCGCCCGAAAAGACATGACGCGAAGGCGGCTCGACACGCACGTCGACCGCGTGGGCGGACATTCACATTCGGATGCGCTTTATGTAGCGCTTGCCAATCTTCTGTAAAATTGTGTCGCCGTCTTCATTCGAAAATCTTTGGCCATAGTCATTGACCACAAATCTGAGCTGGTAACTGCAGGTGTGAGCAGGGACTCAGAACATTAATTTCGAGATGTTTTCAAATTAGGCAGTGTTCACGATAAAAGTGATTTTTCTGTTTCTGCGCCTATCTTGAAAACGGTCCTATGCTGATTTCAAAGATGTCCCTCTAATCGGTCAAGACTCCCTGGAAACGAAGTTATGGCCCCTAAAATCCAGCTAGGGAAGCATTGTGGACGAGTTGTCCGAGGCTTGTAGCTCCCGTTCAGCCGATGTGTGCGAGCTGACCTGAGTAAAGAGAGGCGTCGAGAATGAAGGGAAGAACGGGTCTTCTGACCGGAAACCATTGCTCATCTAGCCACGAATTCAGGGAAACTGTTATAGGACGTGGGCGGAGTGGCCCAATGGGTTGGCTGGCCCACGAGATTTTCACCCATTTACCGGCCGTTTTTCGTCGCACTTCCGTTCTTAAAGGCAGGGTTCGCGATAAAAAAGACTTCTGAGCTCTCTTCATAAGAATGCAGATTTGGCCATCACAAAAGTAAAAGTGAGTGAAAAAAACAGGAAAAACGCGGGAAAAACGCTCAAAAACAAAGTATAACAGCTAATTACCGGTGTCGGCCGGCCCCCTAATTAACGCGGCTTTCATTAATGCTTGCTTATCCGGCATTTTTTTTGCTGTTCAAGTAATCAGTAGTCTTCAGAAATGTTCAGAAATTACTTTAGAAGCAAAATGAAAGTTTACAAAACAGGCTTTTACCCAAATCTCAATAATTGGGGGCGGGAGGACACCAAGCCATAACTTTCTCCTGAGCGTTTTTTCTCCAATTTTTTACTTATTTTCACTTCTGTGATGGTCAGATCTACCATTCTACGGTGATAGCACAACAACCGATTTTATCGAGAACCCTGCCTTTAATCTTCCTAGAGGGACCCAAAGTTTACGTTTGAGCCAAAAAAAACTTCAACTTTTTTTTCGTGAACACTGCCTTTAGAAGCAAGGAAAATGGGTTGATTTCCGCTGGAGTTTCCTTCGGCTTACATTTTTCGCAATTGGTTGAGGGCAAATCATCAAAACAGCAGAATGCAGTTCAGATCCGCGGGGAAATCAACTTGATTCGTGTTAACATGCCTTTAACTAGTAGGTGTTAACTGTGAAAAGTTCAGCGCAGTAAACTAGTTTTTTTGGAGAAAGAAAAATAGCTGTAGTGAAGCCTCAAACAGGTTAATGTGAACTCTTCATAGTAGCTTACTGTGCTTATCTGGGCCAAATTCCGGTCCGCAATTGCGTCTCGACACGCTTTGCGGCGCACGCGCTGGAGTTAGTCGAGTTTCCAGCGCCAAAGCCGGCTCGATATGGCTTTTTTATCCAGTTTTCTCCAATTTTGTATACTTTTCAGTTTCTTAAACCAACCTAGAGTCAACAGATCGGCGCTTGCTGCGCTGGAAACTCTTCCGACTCAAATGCGCGCGGCCGCAAAGCGTGTCGATACGCAATTGCGGACCGGCATTTGGCCCAGAGAAGCACAGTATAGGAGGCTTTTCGATCTTTCAAATCTCAAAAGCGCAGCAGGTCGAGTTGCTGAGGGTAGGCTAACGGGATGTGATTAGTGAGGACCTTCCGTTGACTCATCCTGTTACCAAAACGAACCAGTGAGAGAGCGGTTGTTTTGAGAGTTTTCCCTGAAAAGTTGGAGTTGCTATTCTGGAAATTAGGGGCGGAGTGTGTGTACCTTATTTTCTCCATCTACATAGCAGCATCCTCAACTTCCCTCCCTAATGTTCTTTACCTGTGTGTACCTTTTCTGTTTGTAATATCAAATTCGCCTACCTTTGCCCAAGCCTCATCAGTCTCGTTCACCTCATGTATTCTGTATTCTGTATAGCTCCGCGAAATAAAATGAAATTGTGTATTAATATTGTAGGGTTTATGGAACATTGGCGCTGGTTTTGATAATGCTTGCAAATACTTGTCATTAGCATAATACCTCACCGATGATCTGGCCGCGGAGGGTTAACTGCACGCCACGTTTCCAGTTCGTTCAATGGTTTCCTGATCGCTTGTTAAACTCGGTTTTCTGTCTGGTCTTATCATTGAGAGAAAACATGTAGAAAACGACTGGTTCGTGCTTTCTCATCATATGTCATACTAAGCAGAGATAAGAGGTGGTTCGGACAGCAAAATATGTAAGAGTTTTGTTGAAAAATAACATGCGATCTAGGTGAGCAATCTTATATCTTTCCGCGATAATGCAATGACTACGAAAAATGCTCATAAGACTATGAGAAGTTTTGACTTCATCATTTTATTCAATTAAATGAATTGAAGACTACATATTGGTATTCTATATCATTCGCCAGTGAGGTTTATTTACTAAACGAGCCAGTGTCCACGATTGAAAACGTCCTCGAGTTTCCACCGGAAATCGGGAGGTGCAGGGCCCACGGCAACGGCAGTATCGAAAAATGCCTATAAAGAGCCCGAAATGGCCCTCTCTATACGGCCTTAAAGTTCACTGTAGAGCGCTTTCTCCGCCCACTCCCCTCAACTGCCACGGATCAAAGTGAGAAACTGAAAAATCGACTTCAAGGAATAAACCAAATCTTTAATGGGGTTAGTTTATTCAAGTCGGGGATTACGGTAAACATTGACCATAGGTTTTTTCCTGAAGATGATTTTCTAGTTGCTAGTTTGATCGGTGATCGTGGAGGAGAGTGGGTGGAAAGAGCTGTCAAGGGCTCTTTTTTGTAGGGTTTCTTGACATTTTTGTTATAATGGGCCTTTGACCTTACCATTTCCAGTGATAACTCGGAGAAGGTTTTTATCGTGGACACTGCCTTTAGTGTTACGGCTCTTACAAGGAAAGTACCAGGCGCGTTAAGCGCTTTCGTGAAAACGAATCACATCGCACCCGCAGGGCCTCTATAGGAAGACTGCGTAGTATCCCGTCATGAGATGCTGGTTGATAGAAGCAATGTATAAGCGTTATTGAAGCTTCGCGAAACAGTTATGCCAGTTTTTAGGATGTTTTGAGAGAAAATTTTGGATTTGGCTCAAAGCTTGTGCGGAGGGGTTATTTATAGTGCTGAAAACCAAACTGGGGTCCGTTTGTAGAAAATCTGAGGTTCACTGTAGGTTACGGTGGGTACTATGCAGGGCTCTGCGTAATTGAATTTCGAAATTCGTAAATCGTGAATCGTAATTTTTCTAATTCCTGTAATTCGTAAATCGTAATTTGCAATTCGTAACTGATAATGAGTGATATACCTACATAGCCTCTGGCGTAATTTGAGACGCACACACTCTACACTTTATTGATGAGGTACTTTCGTACCGAAAGAGGTTCGTATTGCCGTCGACGAATCTGCCGGTCAGCGTGGTTACGCTCGCGAACGATGACCGCCGCGGCCGCGACCACTGACTTGACTAGAATTTCTGAGACCACCATACATCTTTCGTTTGGGAGATTTTTTCAGGAATGTTTTTTCTCAGCATTGCAGATATCGGGAAGGGTCAAATGAACTACAAAAAATGCAAGAATAATTGAATAAACAAATGAATGAGTGCTTCTGAGTACTATAATTGGAGTATTTCTTTTCGTCTAAACGTGTGCTTCCATTGACTCTTATGATACACGCAGTAGCAACAGAAAATGCCTTTGTTTGCAGGAATGTTGCCCACAACTAATGTGGACGACTTGTCTTCATATGAGCACAACACATTGATTTTCTACGTGAATGGTCATCGAGTCGAGGAGAAACTTGTCGATCCGAAGACAACTCTCGCCGTATACCTGCGCGATCACTGTAAGTTGAAAAACTGTCACCCAGTCGAGTGGGTTGGTTAGGTTAAAATAGTCAGCATGACAAATTTTCGGGGAACATTCATATTTATTCCAAGAAATAGAGTATTAATTCTGTTCGAAATACATGTACGTAATATATGGGGCGATTCTATAGAGCGCTGCATTCCAGAGTCAGCAATTAGCTAGGTCTTTTATCAAAGCATCGCTAGTAATAGCTTACACCAGCGTACCAATGCCCGCTGCTGTTGAAATTCGAAATCAAGTGCTCTTCACGCCTCTTTTCATACTTTTGCCGCGCGAAATATACCGCTTTTTTAGCTGCGCCGAAACCAGAGTTTTGTTGTGGCAGTTGATAGCTGACTTCTTTGCACATGAGAATGGCGGCAAAAGTCCAGATCGGTAATGGATTTCCGATCCAAACTGGCACATATGCATTTGATAGAAATCTTTCGCATTCTTATGCCCAAATGAGTGAAGGAGAGAGTTTTCAACTTTTATCTAAACTCTTAGTATTGCAAAACATTGGTTTCACTATAGCCTAAAAGGTGAATAATATTTGCCGCGGCAGAAAAGCATGGAAAAGTTGTTATAAATAACCTGGACATAACATAATTTCCGACTCTTCTGAACGTGTATGAAATACATACGTTCACGAGAAAACGCTCGAAATGATGATGCTCTAGTGCGGTCCAACAATTTTTGCTTATCTACTTATCAATTAGAGGCGGTCGGCTGGAGATCACGCATGGCTTCCTAGACAACACCGGTTGAGCGGAAGCGGTTGTGCTGCAATGAGTTTCATGCATTGATCTCCCACCAACGGCTTCTCATTGATAAGTAGATGTGCAAGTTTTGGTGGGTTGCACTATACTGAACATCTCGTGATTACAGTGCATCTGACGGGAACGAAGATTGGCTGTAACGAAGGAGGTTGTGGAGCATGTACGGTGATGATCAGCGAGATCAATCCTACAAATGGCGAGATGCGGTACGTTCGTTAGAATTTAAAGGCACAGTCCAACCTCGAAATCGTTTTTCTGTTTTTCTGCCTATATTGAAAGCGGCCCCACACTGATTCCAACAATGTCTCTGAAATCGTACAAGACCCTCTAGGAACGAAGTTATGGCTCCTCAAATACTGAGCTACGGAAGCATGGTGGACGAGTTGTCCGTGGCGTGTAATGGATAGAGAGTCTGAGAATGAAGGGAAGAACGGGGCTATTGATCGGAAATCATCGCTCATCTCGCCACTGTTGAGCTCGAAAGGTCGTAAAAGGGCGTGCCAAAGTGGCTTCCGAATGTGGGAGCCCCAGGGAGGCTTCCTCCTATATCTCGCTTATTCGGAGGAATTGAGAGTTCGAACTTGGCAGATGCTGTATCGGGTGGGTCTACTTCACAATTATGTGGAAATCTCAGATTTCGCCCCTGAGCTTGGACTGTGCCTTTAAGGGCATCATTCGCGTTCAAAACCACTCAACCACTAACCGTTGGCTATGCTTGATCATTTGGTTGGTCCTTTTTGAGAAAGCAGTAGCAGTTAACTAGGTCAGCAACGCACTCTTGCGAAGACAAAGAAGGGCGAATGTCTCAAATCTCTTCAAGAGATGCCGCGCCTCCGTCAGCACTACCGCACTATTTGTTGGCAGCCATCATACAATGAAGCAATTCCTAGCGACCCAGCGCAACTTTTCAAAAACGGATATGATGCGAATTCAAATACCGCTGTCGACTACTTTCATCCTTGACTTTTTTCACAAGTTGCGGGTTTTGAAGAGCTCTTCCACCATTGTTGTTCACTAGAATATAAGCAAAAAAAGATGTTTCTTTGTGCCTAAGATGTCTTCAACTGCTCCGAATAAATGCAAGGCATTTGCGCATGTTTGTGTAAGTTAAGAAAATGCCTATGAAAAAAGTGAAAATCCTCGGAAGAAATTGCTGAAATGCAGGGAGTGCAGGGTCAGGCAGACCGTTGTCCAAGACCTCGACGCAGCTACGTCCCCCCACTTGGAGATCAAAATTTTTGAAAAATGTTTAAAACTTTTACGTCCCTCCCAGGTTCTAAAAAAACGTTAACAGTTTTTGCGGTCAAAATTTTCAAAAAATATTTTTTCGACATAATTTTTTGGAAAATTAGTTATTGCACTCCCTATCCGACTGATTAGCCTCGGGGAGAGTAGTTTTGGCTTGCTCTTCGCTATAGAGCAACAACATCTGTATTGAGAAAGAAGTGATGAAAATTGTGACACAGATCGCCTCACATGAAACACTATCTAAAATGGACGAGTTTCGATGGAGTTTCTGTGAGAACAATGACTGATAGCACTATCAAATAGCAGTTACCGGCAGAAGTCTGCATTCTGTCGGATAAGAGACCTCCAATTAGGTTTGCGTCGAGATCTCCAGGCGGATGGTACCCTTGTGTGGATGCGTAAACCTTCACAAGTCCAAAAAAGATCGATTTCCAACTAGTATTTATCAATCAGACGAGCGCGGGTAAGGGAGAAAGTATCACCGGCGGTGGTATTGTGGGCACTGCACTGCGTCAGACGCGGTTTGGCATTGGAGCGCGGTATTTTTCGACGGCTCGCGGCAGTGCAGTTTGGAATATTGCTCTAAGACGCTTCAAGTTGCAGATTTTCCGTTCGATCTTACCGCAGTTTGTAGAGGATAGACTTAGGATGGAAATAGTACCTTTTCAAAAGAAAAACCTACGTTGTCCAATTTCGGCCGATGCGCGGTTCTAGGCAACTCAGGTAAAACTAGTTGTTCAGAATCGGACGAATTGTTGTTGAGAATCGGTCGACAATCGAGAAGTTGTCCAGAAAGTTGACAGAAGTTGTCGAGAATTTTGAGATTCGCAGTATTTGTCGAGAATTGCGGCCGATTTGTTCAGAATTTCAGAGAGAGTTGGCGAGAATTCGGGGGAACGAGTGTTTGCCGAGAATTCGGATAGTTTTCTCGACACCTCCTTCCGAAATTGAGAATATGTTTCGAATATGTCGAAAATTTCCCAAGAATTCAGGACATCACTTTAGAACCCTCTTTACACCACCTTCTTCAATAATTGCGACTGCTGTTTTTGATCTTTTCTTTTCATGTGGGGCCTCTGTGGTTTTTTTTTCTCCATTCTTCTAGCTGGTTATCAATTATAATATATTTCACCGACTTCTTGAATATCAAATTCGCTTCTTTGAATAAATTTTCATCTTCTCAAAATAGCGAACATACCAAAACATGGGATTTTCTAGTTAAAGAATTTTGAAAATTTACGAGCTTTCAAGTACTGATCTTTTTTCCATGATCGGTAGTTGCGGCAGTCGGATTTAAATTATAATATTCAAGAAATTACCCAAGAAGTATCAGAACAACGTTTGAAATTAAGATTGTTGATACCAATAAATCTCGAATGATTCAGTTCTGACCGAAATTTGCAACTCGAAACCTTCCAATGGTTGTTTATCATTACATTAATGTCCAATATGTGGACTTGCGGCGGGTCCACGGTTTGGCCGCTGGCTGCAGGTGTGGACCTGCTGAAAGTCCACATTTTGCAAAGTATGGGTCACGAGAGTAGAATAATTGAGTTTATCGGGGTCTATTTACCTTCCATATGAACTTCCACCGCCTAAGATGGAGGCTGAACCCCGCTACAGTAAAATGGTTCTCACCTTTCTCAGGTGTGGTCCCGCCGGAAGTCGACAATTTTGAAAACTATTAGCCACAAAAGTAGGATATTTGAGTCCAGCGTGGACAATTTACTCTCTACTCAAACTTGCACCGTCTTAGAGTACTTCCGAAGACCACTACACTGATAGCGCACTGGTGCTGGGCAAGGCCAATAGCGGCCCATGTTGAACGGTTTTGTAGACCCACAGCATATACGATGCATAGTTTGCCTCTGTCAAACGTCGATTTAGGGATTCGGCCAACAGAGTGGTGAGAAAGGCTTCGCCGACCGTTGTAATCATCGGTTGAGCAGGAGCTCCAATTTTTGGAAGGTACATATGGTTTCCGTTTTCGTTCTAGTCTGACGCATGGACCAGGCGGCTGGCCGTGCTGGGTTGGCGGCCTCACTGAAGGATGGGGTTTCGATTCGCGCGGGGTGATCTACCGTCGCGGCCCCGTCCATTCCTCAGACTAAAATGATTGCGCGAACTCTAGGTACAGTTGTACATGTGTAAAATAACGTGTCAACTGTCGAGAGTCGGGCAAGGAGTTGTCGGGTATTGGTCGAGAAGTTGTCCAGAAATCTCTACTGTCTGCGAAAATTGTCCTGCATTCGTACGCCTGCAGGACAACTTTTCGTCCGATTCTCGACAACTAGTTTTACCTGAGAACGGTATTGGACAACGAGAAAACGTGTTTTAGGCGATTTTCTTCGTGATTCTAGGGTCGTGGGAGAGGTGTTACGTATCAGTTTGTAGGGAATTATAAGGAGATTCTGAATCATTCTTTTAGAAATTCGAAAATCTGAAATTTTGTGGGGGGACGTACGTTGTTCAATTTTCGAAGTGAAAAACTAAAGCGGTAGTAATCCCAATTAAAGAATGCAACTCGCCCAAAAGCTTGTCTTAAGTGCTGAAATTTTGGCTGTTGTCTGAAATGCGGCTATTGCATTGTTATGTATGGATCCTTTCCTCACAATTATTGTTGTAGTGCTGTACTAGTGTTGTTTCAATTCTTTTTGTGGCTATTACAATATGTGAGACAACCGCGTCCGAACCTCCCACTTTCCCCCTAGAAAAACTCTTTAATTTCGAAAATTCTTACGTTTCACTCGTTGTCCAGCTGTACGACGGTCGCCTGACTTTGAGGGAATGACTGACCAGGAGTTCGGCCACGTAAAGCTCCACTACGTTAGGCGAAAATTCAGTGGATGTAGGGCCTAAATCATGCAATATTCTGTGAGTCTTCATGATTTCGGCGCGACAATCGCCCTCAATTTTCCCTATTTCATGAAAATGGGGTGAAATCGAGGGCGGTTGTCGCGTAGAGAGTGCTATTATGACGTAATTCGCGACAAACATCCATTAATTTCACATTCTCGGGATACATTGTCACCACTAAGGTGATAATAACGCGACGATTTTAGAGTTCAAATTAACCTGCACATGAATTAGATGTGTCATTTTGGTTGAGGTAACACGCGATCGTTTGGCAGAGTTGTTCCGAGTTGGTTCCAGCTTTATTAATGCGTTGTAGTCATAAAAACGTCCGAGTTACTTGTTATTTTTGCCGCTCTGCAGTTGCAGTCGATCTAATTTGTGAACTTTGGAGAATCTTGAAATCCTTGGTAAGGAGTTATTCGAAAAATCCATTCATTCGAGGCATTTGAGGAATGCTTATTTGGAGAATTTCAAAGAAAAACGTTGATCGATTTACTAATTAAACCGAAGTCTTTTATGAGTACGATAATTGAACTTAACCCTTTATCTGGAGTCTAGCACTTAATTTTGTATTTGTCTTGTAAAAGCTCGTGTGGAAGAATTCTGATGAACTCTCGATTTGCAATTTTCAAAGATTCCTTCTTGAACTTCTCTCGAAATCTCCGTAATCTAGAGCTATGAAATGAAGAAGAGTGACAAAGCGAGAAATTTTTCTATGGTCGTCGTTTGTTACTGATTTTCGACTTCACACGAGAGATATTTATTTTATAATCAACGGAAAAAGGTCTTTCTCGCAGTCAACTGAAAAATAGAAAATGTCTAAACTGTTCAAAGAGTTCAAACATTCTTGAAAAAAAAGCAGGGATGCGAAATCAAAAGCTACGTCTTAGAGAAATCCTTCGTTTTCATTGAATTATTTGTTTGTTCATTTGTTTAGAGTTAGATTTTTTTATATTCTGTGTAACTTATTATTTAGTTGAGCAATCAATATTTTCATGAAAGATAATCCATGAAATGAAAAAATACTTAGGAAGTTAGGCTTATTCAGAAGTTGTAAAGATTATAGTATGAATGTAACAAAAAAATGAGTGTTTGATTGCTTTCACATCGAGGCAACCTGCTGATCGCTGACAACCACGAGTTCCAGAGTAACTATTCACCAGCAAACATATTCCAGCTCTCTGTAAATTATAGAAATCTCTATCGAAGATGAACGTGCAACGAAACTCTCTATACGTGAACTTGTGCATGACTGCATTTTGTTTTTCTTCGAAGGTGGGAGGATTAAGCAACTACGTCAGAGAGCGAACTCGTTTCGCGATAAAAGTGCAAACGAAACAGAATTTAGGAGGGTGTTTCCGTGCCATACTGCGAAGAACGATTTTGACACTCCTCATGCTTCACAGCGCTATCCTTGTCTCGCTACAGATATGATGCCAAAGGGGGAATTTGAATTACGAATGGCTGAAAAAGTCGGAAATCGGAAGCGTTGTTGGGTTTCCGGAAAATGTCGAAAAAATAGAGAGGCGAACGTCATCAAAAATTTTTGGGATAGTTTCTGATAGAAATTCTTACTCTTATTTAGACCACTTGTTCGGAGGAGATCCTGTGTCTGCTTTCTCGCTGTTGGCCTATCATTAGCTCGACAGGCCAGGAGTGGCGTGGTAGGTTGCTGCCGATAAATTAGGCGGAGGTTGTACTCCCGGCAAAAGGTGGAAATCTGTATCGGATTCTTCACGACGCCCGTTAGAGGCAGCGTCCGCGCAGAAAACCCATGTTTCTCAGGTAAAACTAGTTGTCGAGAATCGGACGAAAAGTTGTCCTGCAGGCGTTCCAATCCAGGACAACTTTCGCAAACTGGAGAACGACTTCTTGCCCGATTCTTGACACTTAACATACTGTCATTCTCTGAGCGAAATTCCGGTCCGCAATTGCAAACTACGGCTATTGCATCATGCGACACGTCTTAATCGTGCTGGGACCATTTGGTCCCGGCACGATTAACCCTTCTCCCAGCACGATTGTAGGTGCCCATCAGGCACCTACACGGCGTCATTGCGGTGCCTTCACTACAAATCTCTCTGCCATCGGAGTACGCTCCGCAATCGCACCTCGCTGAGAGCCGATTGCCGCGTTGACTGAGCGCTGACGCCGCATAGGTGTTTTTCAAGGGTCAGGGACTCTCTACACACCGAGGGAGGAGTTGTCCCGTCTTTTGCGGCTCTAATTCCGCTCGGGACCACTTCGCTTGCATTGAGTAGCGTGACGTTTCGAACTGCGAAAACGGGACAACTCCTCCCTCGGTGTGTAGAGAGACCCTGTCCCGTTTTTCAAAACACCTACGCGACCTCGCTGCGAAGCCTCCGAGGTGAGTCGAATGTAATTGCTCTCACCATAATAAGGCATATCGAATAGTTCTTTGTTAAGGAACACACCGATACAGCTGATGATACAGCTTTCCAGTTTTCGCCAGTCAACCATTTTACATGTTTTTTTGAATCCTCTGCTTGAAATGATACTCAAAGAATTTGTTTCTTTATGTATTTTAGCTTTCGAATCCCATATGAATGCGGACGTCGCCAGAACGCAATCCAAATAAAATCCCATGTTAATCAAACACAGATTGCATACATCTACCTTTGATACTTGAATGTAGAAATCTCCACGAAAACCTCACCCAGGTTAATCGGACGATAAATCAGTTTGTGTCTTCATGGCAGTTGCATCAAAAAATAGACACAGAATCTTCCGAGAACCATTACGCTGCGCATATGACTACAGATTTTGACAGTGATGGTTTTCGCTGCTCTGTCAAAGTTCGAGTCGTTGAATTGTTTCGTTCCAATACTACACACCATCTAGAGAAAAGTTCCCCATTTAGGGGCGCGATGCCAAGATGAAGTGCAATGCCGGTGATATCAGTTGCGTTTTGGGCACAACAAGGCGTTTTTATGCTTCTTTGTCAACACTGTTCAAAAAGGCCATTCGTTGATCCAAAGGACATCTGGGCCAGTAGCAATCCCCCGCAAGGTGGCAGCTACCGGCTGTCACTGCGTGGTGACTGGGACAATCACGTCGCGGCTATCAATATGGACGGGCCGCCATAGAAATGCACAGGCGGCGCTCAAGTTAATGACCATTGCAGTCAGCCACCTGGGAGCAGCGAGCGTTCTTTTGAGAGGTGGCTGACTGCAAGAAAAGGGTGGTGGCTTCGCTCACCGCTGCAGAGGAAAGAGAAATAGCGCGCAGGGCGCAGAGGAGCTGGGTCGATACCACGGTCAAGGGGTCAAGCACGTCCAAAGGTGCTGACTTTTTGAAGCAAGTGCGCTTCAAGAAAGGGCAGTGGAGCGCTTGCGAACCGACCGGTCCGCTGTCCACTTATCACCCCAGCACAGCACGGCGGCCTATCTCGCTGTCTAGGTGGGCAAGGAAAAATTGCACCTGCCTGCTGGTGGCCATCCAGCTCCGCTGCCAGCTGATAGGAATGACAGGCGAAACGTTCGAAGGTTTTATTGATGTTTCAATGATTCCTGGCAAAGATTAGTGGGACATTAACGTCACATTATACGTAGCTGACATGAATACGTCTCATTTATAAATTTCACGTGCTTTAGTCCTATGCTATACTCAACTTTCAATTCCTAGAAGTTGCTGTGGCCATATTCAAACATTTCCAGATTTTTTTTCCAATAATCGCTCACCACAAATTAAATCAGATTTGCTTAGAAAGCCATCTAAGAAAAATGGCTGAAAAATAGTTTCGGTTTTCAGAAAATGCATGAAACTTACGTGATCCGCGTGTAGTAGTTACCAAAAGCTGTATAATAGTTCATCTAAATGCGGCTATTATCTAAAATTCTTTTTCCTCTTTCACCTCAAGTTCACTTCTTTCTATGTTGAATGGGAAGCGTGAAACAGACTAAGGATAAAAATAGTTCATAATTTCAGAAAAATCCTTTAAACTTTTCGGTACATTGTGAAAAAACACGTGGTTGGCACCTCGACAATCATACTACAAAGTATTGTGTATCGTGGTTTAGTGGTAAGTAGTCATCCAACAAAAAAATTTCAAAATCGTTTTTTGACATTCTCTCGCTTTGATGATTTTCTCGAAAAATTCCAAAATCCCATCATCCAAGGTTGTGAAAACTTATTTAATCTGAAAGAGAGACACATTTGCACGCTCCCGAAACCCGTATTTACTACTGCTAGTTTGATCAAAGTTTCAATGAATACGAAGAACTGTGGAGGAAGTGTATGTAGGAAAACAGAAAGAGCTCCTTATTTATGAACATGTGGCCTAGTGGTCTAAGGCGCCGTGTTGGGCATCCGTCTCGTACGCTGGTGCGGTGAAATATGTATACGTCGACTATTGCGAGTTTGCATTCAACACTACTCTTCGAGAGAATGATTCTCGTTCTCAGGTGGCAACCATAGGAGGGATCTAGGCTTCACCGACCTCAGGTTGACTGCCTCTTAAAAGTCACCACATTGAGGAACTGCTACTGGCCATGAAATCAACATCGAGAGCCCTTTTTAGGAGACACACTGCTTACTTTGGAGCAAGGAATTTAGGAAAACTTAGCCTTAACACAATCAACACGAGAAACGCGCTTGCAAACTTGAAGTAGTGATGAGTGAATGTGTCCATCGTCACGCCTATATGCCTTGTTTGAGAGTAAGCCATGTGCCATTTTAGAAAAAATCACTCGTTGGTAGTTACGAAAGTGTGTATTTATATCCCCCAGCGAAGACCGAGAACGTAAGAAAATGTGGTTTTCGAGTAGTTCGAGCAGTCGATTATACGAAAAAGCTCGGCTTTGGAAATAACCTAAAATCAAAACAAAGTCTGTAACTCGAATGAAGCGAATTTTTTTATGAGAAATCGTAAAGTACACAGCGTATTAGGCTCGGGATCGGATCGAGTATGTAATTTATCGAACAATAATCACGGTATTCGTTTTATACTCGAGTACTCGAATATTCGATTCATCTGAGAAATAAAATTGTCGGATTTCTCGAGAATTCGATTAATTTATGAAATCCAAATTTCCGCTTTCTTGGAGATTCATTTAGAAACACTTGAGTGTTCGGTTCTCCAATTATTTCGATTATTGTAAAAAAAGCTTCCGAAAAAACCTCGTATTCGCTCATTTCGGGTCACGGGTTTTGAACACATATTCTGTCATTGAAAAGAAATGTGCAGAAATACCTATGAAATTTTTGAAAAGCCGAATCGAATAGGCCGAGTACTTTTTCAGAAATTAATACCAAACGGATAGAGGGAGGTGTTCCGATTAGTTCACTGATCGGAAATTTCGAAAAGTTTTTAATTGAAATTTTCATTCAATCGGGCATTTCAAAAAGAGATAATTGAGTTACACTCCCTCCTTCATAAGTTTAAAAAAGACAATAGTTTGAAAAATCGTTCATTTGAAACTTTCTGAAAGTTGCCATTTCAATTTTTCGGGGACAATATGCAATTGTTTTCTAAAAACGCAATATTCTTCCGTTTATTTAAAAATTTCGACTGACCATGCCTACTCGGTCCCTTACCAAAGGGATGAATTCCGAAATTTAGGTTGACTCCAAAAAACACCCGGAATTAAGAAATGTTACAAATGGCATTGTTTCTTAGATCGTGGTTGTTGCAGTTTTGAATCCAAAATCTCGAAGAATACATGAAGCGTAATACGCGAAGACGTAGAGCGCAAACAGGCGATCAAGATTATATTAGTTATTAATGTCGCAAAATAAAAAAGACTCAATGCGTGGGATGGAAACTCAATATAAAGGCAATTTTGCTACATAGCCTATGTATGATGTGGTGAAAATGTGGATAACATTAAAAAACACGGATTTGACAACACCGGGCTAGAAATCGACGGGTCTAGTTGGAACTTCGATCGATACTGCAGTATGACTCATGTGCGCCACTTTGGAGGTGTCTCGAACGCGGAGCCGACGGGAAACTGAAAGACTGTACACCAGGGATGTGCGGCAAACGATGTTGAGATTTTGGCAACGGCAATTGGCAAGAAAATCCGAAAAACGGCCGGCAAACGGCAAAAAACCTCATCCCTTAAATTGGCCCCAAAGTTATTCAAATGTGCCGCTCTACTTTTCTTTCTTTTTTTTCAATACTTATGTCAACAATCGAGTGGTTCTAAGTCAAGGTAGTAGTTTCATTTCAAGAAATCAGATGAACAAACACAAGACATAGAGGGACCTAATGGAATTGGAACCTCAAAGAAATCGCCGCTGCCGCTTCGGCTCTCACAAACACCTAAGCGGCACTTTCGCGGAGTCGCCGCGGCAATGTCGCGGCGGCTCCGCGATAGTGCCACTGCGGCTCCGCGATAGTGCCACTGCTGCTCCGCCGTAGTGCCGCTACGACTCCACGGTAGTGCCTCTGCGGCTGCGCGGTTGTGCAGCTACGGCTCCGCGGTGGGGTCGCTGCGTCTCGGGGATCGGTAGCCGCGCTCTGACAAAACTAGAAGCGACTGCGAGTGACTCATATGAAATGAGTCACAATACAACTGTGTGGTGAGCTCGCGTTACGTTCGCGCAAAACTGCAACACTAGGTTCTATCCTTATCTTAGAGAGGGTGGCACTCTGATAACAATGGTATTCCTGAAATCGTCCAAGACCCCCTTTGAACGGAGATATGGCTTCATAGAGATACCTGTATTTTGAAGGCAAAAATTCCGTGGACGAGTTGTCTCAGGCCTGTATTTCTCTTGATTCGCAGTCGCGGCACGAGAGCAAAACAGGTTCAGGGGATAGATCGTAAAAGAAGTGAAGAAGGAAGACTCGGTTGAAAATCATCCATCCTTCCAGGTGCTATTGAGATCAAAAATCAGGAAGGAGCCGGGCCTGTGGTGGTGGCTGGAGGGGGTCGGGTCTGTGGTGGTCGCTTATACATACCTCGATTATTTGCGGGATTTGAAATCTCGCATTTGGCACGTGTTGTATTGGAGGGGTCTTCCACACAATTAAACGAAAATCTCAAACATCACATTCTAGGGTGTACTGTGCCTTTAAGTTGAAGTTTTGCGCGAAATTACTGCGAGCTAAAAAAAGTTCAAAATGCATCTTCAAATTTTTTTCTTCTATATTTTCAATATTTTTTCCAGAAAAGACGGAATGAACCTTTTTTTTGGGGGGGGGGGAATTTTTTTACACCATGCGTATCTAGTGTCTCATGACGTGGTTTCAGCAATGTCCGGTCCCTTTTGGAAATCTTCAAATGAAATGCTCGCGTTTAGCTGCCGTTTACCGCGAACTTACCGCGAACTTACTGCGAGTTCACTTCAAACAGATTCACTACCACCCCAGATAACTCAAAACCCCGGATAACGGTTGAGCGAACAATGGACAATTGGATTACCCCTAGTGCCCACATAGCCGCGAGCACAGGCGGCGTGACTGTAATCTAGATCTTTTGCTGCGAGGAAGTTATCCGCTCAATTTCCCGCTGTTGACCTATCACAGCACCAGCGAATGCTGATGTGATTGGTCGGCGGCGAGAAAGTCGGTGGATAATTTACTCCCAGCAAGAGATCCAAATCAGTACCGGCGGCGTTTCCTTATAATGTGTTTTGCCGAGTTTTGCCGGAAAAATAACAAAAATTTCGGCAAACGACAAACGGCAATTGCCGCACATCCCTGCTGTACACTCATCGCGGTGCTGACGCGGTTTTGCCGAGGAGCCGTGTTCTCGACGCTACCTTTTCATCGAATTGCGGAGCCGAAATAAGTCTCTCGTGGGGCTACTGCGCCACACACCACTTTTCCACGATCGCGGAGCCGCCAATCAACTGCCGATACCCCATCGCGATATGAGCGAGAATCTCGGGGCTATCGCGAAACAAGCGATACCAATTTTCTCGGAGTACATATATGTTCGAGATCGACGTTTTTTCGAAAGTGATTAATACTTTTTTTGTGAGCAGCATCATTTTTTTTCTTGACAAAAAGAAGTTTTGCATTGAAATGATGTTGAAATCGGTGTCTATGTCCAAACCACAGAAACATAGACGAACCATATTTTTCACATTGACCATTTTCCTGTGCAGTACGTAGTCTTTGATAAACGAATTAATAATTAGCGATTTGTAGTGGACCTCTCCATACTCCTCCTATATTTCATGAGAATATTCGGCTTGAAGGCAGCATACACGCTCGTGAACGTGGTTGAGATAACTACGTGAATCGAACCGTATGGCTTACAACATGATGCTTACGCATTTTAAAGCGTCAAAAACGACTCACAATGCCGTTACAGGAGTAGCAAGTTTGGCCCCGCCCGTATTTTGACGCCCCCTGTATTTGGCCTTTTTCTCCAACGCAGGGTTGCTGGCCCATATTTGCCGTCAGTGACGTGTGTGGTTCACTTGTTAGACAATCTGCCAACAGTACCGACAGTGAATATGACCCAGCAACCTTGCGTTGCAGGAAAAGGACAAATACAGGGGGCGTGAAAATACAGGGCGGGGCCAACTTCTAACTCATGTAGCGGCATTGTGGGTCGTTTTTGACACTTCAAAATGCGTAGGCGTTGTAATCTGGGCCATACCATTCTATTTCCGTAGTTATCCCAATCACGTTTACGAGCGTGTATGCTGCCTTTAAAGGCAGCATACACGCTCGTAAACGTGATTGAGATAACTACGGAACTAGAACGGTATGGCAGAGAACACAACGCATACACATTTTGAAGCGCCAAAAACGACCCGCAATGACGCTAAAGAAATTGGCCACGCCCTGTATCTGCCCGCCTTCTGTATTTGCGTCCTCCTCCAAAACACGGGTTCTGGGCCATTCCCACCATTGTCAATGTATGTGCTTTACCTACTCTACCTAATCTACCACCCACAAACGTCGCCGACGGTGAGAATGGCCCGGAACTCGTGTATTGGAGGAGGACGGAAATACAGGGGGCGGGCAGATACAGGGGCGGAGCCGATTTCTTACTCGTGTAGCGTCATTGTGGGTCGTTTTTAACGCTTCAAAATGCGCAGGCGTTGTGTTCTGTGCCATACCATTCTATTTCCGTAGTTATCCCAATCACGTTTACGAGCGTGTATGTGCCTTTAAGTGTTCGAATATTTCATAGATATACATATTCGAACTGTTCTCTGGATAATCTTATGTACTGATCCAAACTTTGCCGAATATTCGGTAAATTTCGGATTTTCAGAGTTGCATATTTCGGTCGGAACTGAATCACTCAGATTTATTCGAATGAGTAATCCTGATTTCAAACGTTATTTTGATAAAAGCTGGGTAACTTCTTGGAAAATACTTTAAATCCGACTATTCCAACTACAGATAAGCGAAAAAAGATGAGTACTCGGGAGCTCGAAAACTTTCAGAATTAAGTAACCTAAGAATCCCATGTTTTGGTATGTCTGATATTTCCAAAATATGAAAATGCGAAAAAATTGAGATGAGTATTCAAGAGTTCGGTAAAAAAATAATCGATAAACAGCTAGAAGAGTGGAATGAAACGGAAAAAAACCTCAAAAGACCCACACGAAAAGAACAGAACGAAAACAGTAGTTGCGGCGTTCGAAGAATGTGATGTAAAGAGGGTTCTGGAGTTACCGCCCTAAATTCTCGGGAAATTTTCGACATATTGGGAACATGTTCTCAATTTCGTGTGGAGTCGTTCAGGAATCTGTCTGAATTCCCGTCAAGCACTCGTTTCCCCGAATTCACGGCAACTTCCTCCCAGATTGTAGACAAATCGACAGCAATTCTCGACAAATCCTGCGAATTCCGAAATTCTCAACAAAATGTATCCCTTTTTTGAACAACTACTCGATTCTCGACCAATTCTCGACCGCGTGCCCGGTGCGTGCGGCCGCAAAGCGTGTCGAGACGCAATTGCGGACCGGAATTTGGTCCAGATAAGCACAGTATTTCCGTTCATTGTCACACACACACGCACACGCACACGCACGCGCACACGCACACACACACACACACACACACACACACACACCAAGCCAAAAATAGTTAGTAGGATAGCCTTTTGAAAACTGCTCCTTGGTCTGAAAAGGCGTTTACCCGGTCGATCATCTAGCACGAGGAGTAGAAGCGCCCCGACAGCCTTCGACAGGCCGTGGAAATCCAAAATTCTATATTACTTATTTCGAGAGAAACCTCTGAGAACCTGGTACCGGGCGACCAATCGCTGCTCGTCCGGGTCGCCCGAAATGGTGAATCGGGTCGCGAGAAAATTTCTACTTTGTAGATTAATCGTCCGTAACGTACATTCACACGCAAATTCGCTGCACCGGGAAGGCAATTTACGTCATTTACGTCGGGTAGCTGGTAACAACCGAGGGGTTAGCGGGTCGTCCGGAACGGGATCTGGTCCCGATTTTGAGTGTCCGGGTGGCCCGAGATGCAGTTTTCCTTGCACCGGGAAGGCCGCAACGAAGTTCTGAGATCATCACGTTTGAACGGGTGTATTGGAAGCTTCTTGTTTTCGAAGAATTCTTGACAATGGAAAGGCCAAAAGAAATAATCAACATAGGAAGCTAAAGGGGGACAGGGGCTGTCCACACACCGAGGGAGAAGTCCCGTTTTCGCAGTTTGAAACGTCACGCGCCTCAACGCGAGCAAAGGGGTCCCGAATGGAATTAGAGCAGCCAAAAGCGGGACAACTCCTCCCTTGGTGTGTAGAGAGCCCCTGTCTCAGCTAAAGGGCTAAAAAAATTTTAGACGTTCAGCTTTCTGACATTTTTGCATTACACAAGACACACCGGATAGACGTGAAAAAGGAAGCTGAATGCTCTGGGATTTTTTTTCATCGAAATGGGAGTGTTTTGGGTGGACTTTTTGCAATATGTCACAACTTGGTAGGCCTACATACCTGCGCAAAATAGTGAAAAATATTGAACGCTGCCTTCAAACCATGGAGAAACTGCCCTTGACCCTGCGATTGCCATAAACGATAACAAGGATAGATCAGTTTTTTTTTCTTTTAGGAAGACTTCGGAGGGAGAAAGGAAATAATGGCTACCGTCAGTATGACAATAATGAGGCAGCGGGGACAGGGTCTCTCTACACACGGAGGGAGGAGCACGGACGAGATTCATTGCTGACGCGACGCGCGCGGCGGAACTTTTTATCGTATTACCCCATCACTGGAGCGCGCTTACCACAAGCTCACGAGATTTCACGGGCTTTCATCTTTTTATTCATTCTCGCATGACTTTTCTTTAGGTTCCTGAGTTGTTCCTCTCATCATCTTATCCTGGACACTCATTTCAATAACTCTTGTATGTTCTCGTGCCGTTGTACCGCTTGATATTTATAGAAAATATATTATGGTATTAAATATCGACCACCATCTTAGATGTAGTGATGGGAACGTTGCCGCCGACAGCTAGTTTGGCTCTGGATTATGAAACATAAAGAAATAGTCATATGAGAATCAATAAACACATGAAATGTCATGAAATCTCGCGAGATTGTGGCAAGCGCGCTCCAGTGATGGGGTAATCAGATAAAAAAATTCCGCCGCGCGCGTCGCGTCAACATGAAATCTCGTTCGTGCTCCTCCCCCTGTGTGTAGAGAGACCCTGTCCCGAGGCAGCGACATGAATCATGCTCACGGAACCGAAATGCTTCTCAATTGCACGAGATTTACTAACAGTGTAAATGAAGAAAAACACAGGATACGAACCGGAAAACTAGTAAATAAACTGCACCAGTATGATCTCGCCACCCGAAAATTTAGTTGATTAAGGTAAGCACTAACAAACGGCAGGTTTTGCCAAGTTTGGAGCATCAAGCGGCAAGCGAAGAAGCATGATGTTACAAATTATCACACACACTGAGTAGGCTCACTACGAATATGGCTCCTGGACAGTTCGAACGCGCTAACAAGGGAAGTGTTTAGAGTGGTAAACGCATCTGCGAAAACGACCAGTATCGTTAGTATCTCTTTTGGCTCAATAGTAAAAATGCACAGTATCTAGCCCCGAGCTGCAGGCGCGAACAAGTTATGAGCATTTTTTAAGCCTCGCGAAAAGGTACCCATCAGGCATTTTTTTGCGAGTTTCAAAAAATTTTCTCGGGTTTAGCCTAAAACTTGTATGGGGGTAATCTAGGGTGGTGAGCACGAATCTGGAGTCCATTTGTCGAAGTTTCGAGGTTTACTGTAGGTTACGATAGGTAACATGTCATTTAGGGACAAGAGCCACCTTAGTATTCTGAAAATGGACAAACGGACATTAAATTCGTAATCTCCACCCCGAATAACCCCCGTATACAAGTTTTGAGTGAAATTTGAGATTTTGGCTAAACTACCGTAATCCACCGTAATTTGCGAAAAATCAGTAAACGGACTCCAGATTTGTGTTCAGCACTCCAAATGACCCCCAAAGAAACAGTTTGAGTAATACTTACCGTAGCGCTCCGGAAACCTCGAAAGTGGCGTTTTTCCCTCGAAATTTTCCCGGTTGGGAAGCTTTGAACGAAATTAGCCAAAAACTTTGGAAAATCGACTAATAAACCACAGATTCGGGATCAGCGCCCCTAATGACCCCCCTCCCCCTTGGAAATCGGTATAAGTATTTGCCCAACCGGAAATCCGTACAAGTCCAAAACGCTATCAGTCTGGACAAAGTATCTAAAATGCGCCATCACCCAAATTTTGCTCAGGGAGGTAGTTTTGGACGCTGAATACATTTATGAGGTCCTTTTTCGGATTTTCGAAAGATTAATGCCCTTTTTGGAGGGTACGAAAAGCACAAAAAACGACCATTTTAAGCTTGTAACTTCGTGGAACCTGCAGCTCGGGGCTGGATACTGCCCAGTTTTACAATTGAGCCACTAGAGATACTAACGATACTAGTCGTTTTGGCAGATGCGTTTACCACTTCAAACACTTCCCTTGTAAGTTTCGTGGTAGACCATTAGCCTTCACACGTCAATCTGCAGTACAATACCCGCGCTAAGTTTTGTAAAAACAGGAAGCATTTGCCAAACTCGAGCCAAAAAACGTCCGATGCTTGTAACCTTTTTGAACGGAGTCTTTTTCGAGTGCTGAAAAGGCTATCATATTCACAGCTCTAATTCTTACCTATTTAATGTGCTTTGTGGACAGAAGTTCCCTGAAATAGCTTTATTTTCGAGTAAAATTGTTTTTGAGGTCGTTTGCCGATTACGTTGCGCAACTTGCAGTAGTAATTTCACAAGTAATGAAAAAGCAGTCTCTATGTTTTCTTCGTGAATTAGATGAAGGTGGGGCAATATCGAAATTTGTGCAGGTCGAATTTTCCAACACCTTATTAATCGGTCTGGGGCTTTTGCAACAAAAGCCCGACTTTTCAGGAAGTTTGCGTTAGTGTTTTATGAAGGGTTTCAAAAACAAGGGTCTCAGAAACAAGGGTTTCAAAAACTCAACCTGCACAAATCTCGGGATTACCCTACTCTCATCTAATTTACATGAAGTACATAGAGATTGCTCTCCTATTACTTTTACAATTACTACTCAAAGTTTCGCGCGCGACGTTTCTGGGAAACGACTACAAGGATCCAGCGGGCGTATCATGCCGAAGTCTTCGTCTCGCTGTTGTGTTTTGCCATAACCAACCGCTCCGCTGCTTGTTACAGTGCGGTCGGCTGCCAAGGGTAAAAAGGCGGCGGCGGCGGGCGGCGGCGGCCGCCGCCAATTTAGGAACTGTTTAACGCGTTCAACGACTTCCTCGGTTGTTTCTGTTCGTGAGAAATTCTTGAGGCAGCCCTCAGCCCTACGATTCCACAAAAGAATTTTGGAGAAATTTCAACTGGTTTGAAATTTTTCGAAAAATTGAACTGGGAGAGTGGCGAGTCTTCAGATGCTCATAAACAATTCCAAAACAACGTTATATCGTTAGTGAGAAATGTATGTGGTGCAAAATATTCAGTATCTCAAAAATAAGATGTTTTCTCAAAAAAAAACTCCGAGCTGAAAATAAAAATACTCTGGATGAAAGTTACAATACAGCGCTATGCGGCCCGATTGAAATTCATTTTAGGCTCAGGCAGGCCTATGCTGATTGGAATGTTATAATGGTGGTGATTCAAATAATTTATATGCCCTACCGAAGAACTTTCTGGTTGATCGCGCATTTTGAAAAAAAAAATCCGAAAATTGGCGATTCTTTAGAAATCCAGTGTCTTTTAAAAAAGCCCATCGAATTTATTCCTTTATTGTGATGAATGGTTTTTCGTAGAGCTAAGTATGTGACACCACTGGTGAAATATTTGGTCATTTTTGCTTTCCGATTTCCAAATTATCATTGACTCAACATTGCTCTGCGGGACGCAACCAGTTTTTATCAGGCCCTGGACTGTATAGCTCCTATAAAAAGAACTTGCCGAAGAAGTAACTGTGAAAAAAGCATATGTGGGCATCAAAAAAAAGTAACAGATTAGGAGAAACACGAAAACTAGAAATTTTGAAATTTTTTTTGAAATTTCCGTATTTCGTGGTTTTTATTCTTTGGAATTCAGCACCTATTTCAAGCCGTTATCTGGCAATACAACGATTATAGCCCTGTTCTCGAACGAAAGCTCGTATTTCTACCTTAAAATTAGTTTGAGCCGGATTCATTTAAGAATGGGTGAGAAAAGTTTTTCCAAAAAGTGCTCCGCGCTCACTTTAGTGACGTTTTTCAATATTCAGCCGTATGTGGATTTATATGGAGAGAGGGGCTGTGGCACTTCAGCAAGTGTTTTTCTGCGTGTCAGTGAAGGTTTCTAAAATCCATGGAATAATTTTACAGAAAATTACTCAACTTCGATTTTGCAAAATATGACGATATCAAAAGTTCTATATTTACACCAACGTCAAACACTCTCCGTTCAAGCTTAATCAATGCTCTTGTCACAAACGAAAGAAAAGAAGGGTCGCTATTGAACCTCACATTGTGGACAAGAATCACTAGGTGGTGATAGAAAAAAATAGGAGCCAAACCCAGGCCATCATGCTCATAATTCTTTGCCTCCTCTGAGAGAATCCCCCGCAATCGTTCACGGATAGAATCCACTCGGTTTCTGGTAGGGACCGAGAGGATACTAGCATGGGGCTATCGCGGAACGATCGCGAGATTCTGCCATTCTCAAACCGAGAGCGTACCGCGTTCGCTCACCGATGCTCCAGCCATGATCCATCGCGGAGCCACAAGGAATCGAGCCCGAGGCTGACGCGGAACGATCGCGAGATTCTACCAGTTGCAACCTTATGGTGAATCGCGTCAACACATCCACGTATTCGGGGAGATAAATTGCGGAACAGCGGTGAACTGAGGCCGGAACTATCGCGGGACGATCGCGAGATTCGGCCAGCCTCCACCCCTGATCGTACAGCATCCATGCCCTCTCGGTGTTTCAGCCGAGCGAGTGTTGCCTATCAGATCAACACGAAGCTATAAGGTATTGCCCGTGCCGTACTTCGCGCTGCTTTACAAATCTGCACAGCATGAGAGCGCGGAACCGCGGGGAAACGATCACGGTACCATCGCGGATCGCGATTTCATCACGGTACTAGGGCGGGAAGCTTGGTAACGATCGCGGTACCATCACGGTACAAGCAAGAAAATGTCAACGGAATGGTCGATTGGGTAACTATCGCGGAGCGGACGCGGATCGCGGGACGAGGGGGAGACGAACACGGCCCCATCGCGGATCGCGGAAGCATCACGATACTAGCGAGAAGGATTCTCTCAGAGTCAGAGTATGCTGGATCAGAATGGTTTCATATCGTGATATTGAAGAGGAAAGGTTTCATATAGAATACTAATGGGTTGAGTCTCCTAATAGTCGTACCACAGAATCTCAAATTTGAATGCATAAAATCCCGATTTTTTCTTCGATGGAATTCTGAGGTCTGGGTCCGGTCTGGGCTCACTATTGACAGATGGGTGCCAGTAAAGTCCGATCGACGAAATTCGTCCTCGCCCACAAAAATACCCAAACAACATTCAGATTTATAGAAAAAACGTATACACCAAATTTTGTGCGATACGCGATTCTTGGAGAGTATCTGTGCGTTGAAAACTACGAAGTTCAGACTGAAAGCGGAAATTGAAGAAATGTGAACTTGTCAATACTGGGAAGATTCCTTTGCGGTAGGCTATAGATACGAATATGCAGGTTATGGCTAACATCATGGCTCCTCTGAATATGCACAGATTCGTTCCTCTGGTATCGTTATGCCCTCGCCCTGCTAATCGCTGACTTCGCACCTCCAGTTGGACGCATCAGGTCACCGCAACGGCTCATCAACAGCACAGAAGTCAACTCATGTATCTCTTCAGAATAGAAGTAACTTCTGAAGCCTCGGTTAGAAATTTTCAGAATCTTCATGTCTTTCATGCGTATGTATAATTTTAAATCGGAATCTGTTGTTGGCATGGTACGCAAAGGCATCCAGCCCTGTACTAAACTTGTGACCGATTCGAGCAACTATTAGAATAATTCGAATATCCGAGTATTCGAGCATAGAGCTAGATGATAGCGACTCTCAATTTTCGATTTTTCTCAAATATTTGATGCATTCCAGGACTCTAGTTTTTTATTTCGAACTTTCTGCTCATTCAAGTGATTAAATTATTCGTGTTTTTGAATTTTCGATTAATTCGAAAATTTGAATTATTGGCCTTTTCGAAGTTTCCATCCTATCGGGATTGAAAACTATTCACTTTTTCGATTATTTGATTCAAAAAATTCAGAGCTCGATGTTTTGAGTACTCGGCCAATGTCGGTTGGCGACATTTGAATATTAGCTATGCTGAAAAAAATTACAAAATATTCATTAATTACTCGGAAAACACGAAATTTAGAATCACTATCCAAATAATCGAAAAAATATTCCGAATTCTCATTAAAATCGAATGGAAATAAAATTAGACTTGTTCCCATTTTCTTTGATCATTCGAAAAGATTCGAGGTTTTCTCGACCTCGCTCATTCATTCGAAAATATAAAAAAGAGTTATTATAAAAATTCACTGAGTTTTAAATGTGTCCTATTCGAATGCGTTCATTCATTCGGTAATTTAGGAAAGGTATATTTGAAAAATTAAGTCACTCGAGACTTTTCAAAAGGGTTAATCGAATTTCCCATGTATTTGAAATCTAGCGTGCAATGCCAATGTCTAGTATTTACCCTGATCCGGTACTGAGCCATTTTCATTCAGAATTACCATAGTTTTGACGTATTAAACTCCTAAACATGCCTCAATTTTCATTTTTTGAGACTCTTGATGTATATGGTTTCGTGTTTTCATTTTTGTAATAGTTGTTGCATCCAAAAATAACTGTGTAGAAGAACTATATAACGGTTGACTTCTATGCTGTTTGTGAGCCGTTGCGGTGACCTGACGCGTCCAACTGTGGTGCGAAGTCAGCGATTAGCAGGGCGAGGGCATAACGATACCAGAGGAACGAATCTGGGCATATTCAGAGGAGCCATGATGTTAGCCATAACCTGCATATTCGTATCTATAGACTACCGCAAAGGAATCTTCCCAGTATTGACAAGTTCACATTTCTTCAATTTCCGCTTTCAGTCTGAACTTCGTAGTTTTCAACGCACAGATACTCTCCAAGAATCCCAATTCGCACAAAATTTGGTGTATACGTTTTTTCTATAAATCTGAATGTTGTTTGGGTATTTTTGTGGGCGAGGACGAATTTCGTCGATCGGACTTTACTGGCACCCATCTGTCAATAGTGAGCCCAGACCGGACCCAGACCTCAGAATTCCATCGAAGAAAAAATCGGGATTTTATGCATTCAAATTTGAGATTCTGTGGTACGACTATTAGGAGACTCAACCCATTAGTATTCTATATGAAACCTTTCCTCTTCAATATCACGATATGAAACCATTCTGATCCAGCATACTCTGAGGCAAAGAATTATGAGCATGATGGCCTGGGTTTGGCTCCTATTTTTTTCTATCACCACCTAGTGATTCTTGTCCACAATGTGAGGTTCAATAGCGACCCTTCTTTTCTTTCGTTTGTGACAAGAGCATTGATTAAGCTTGAACGGAGAGTGTTTGACCTTGGTGTAAATATAGAACTTTTGATATCGTCATATATTTTGCAAAATCGAAGTTGAATAATTTTCTGTAAAAGCCCCTCTCTCCATATAAATCCACATACGGCTGAATATTAAAAAACGTCACTAAAGTGAGCGCGGAGCACTTTTTGGAAAAACTTTTCTCACCCATTCTTCAATGAATCCGGCTCAAACTAATTTATAAGGTAGAAATACGAGCTTTCGTTCGAGATCAGGGTTATAATCGTTGTATTGCCAGATAACGGTTTGAAATAGGTGCTGAATTCCAAAGAATAAAAACCACGAAATACGAAATTTTCAAAAAATTTTCAAATTTTCTCGTTTTCGTGTTTCTCCTATTCTGTTACTTTTTATTGATGCCCACATACGCTTTTTCACAGTTAACTTCTTCGGCAAGTTCTTTTTATAGGAGTTATACAGTCCAGGGCCTGATAAAAACTGGTTGCGTCCCGCAGAACAATGTTGAGTCAATGATAATTTGGAAATCGGAAAGCCAAAATGACCAAATAACCCACCGGAAATCGGAAAGCCAAACTGACCAAATAACTCACCAGTGGTGTCACATACTTAGCTCTACGAAAAACCATTCATCAAAATGAAGGAATAGAATTGATGGGCTTTTTTAAAAGACACTGGATTTCTAAAAGATCACCAATTTTCGGATTTTTTTTTTCAAAAATGCGCGATCAACCAGAAAGTTCTTCGGTAATTTCGTGTTTGGGCATATAAATTATTTGAATCACCATTATAACATTTCAATCAGCATAGGCCTGTCTGAGCCCAAAATTAATTTCAATCGGGCCGCATAGCGCTGTATTGTAACTTTCATCCAGAGAATTTTTATTTTCAGCTCGGAGTTTTTTTGGGAAAACATCTCATTTTTGAGATACTGAATACTTTGCACCACATACATTTCTCACTAACGATATAACGTTGTTTTGGAATTGTTTATGAGCATCTGAAGACTCGCCACTCTCCCAGTTCAATTTTTCGAAAAATTTCAAACTAGTTGAAATTTCTCCAAAATTCTTTGGTGGAATCTTAGGGCTGCCTCAAGAATTTCTCATGAACAGAAACAACCGAGGAAGTCGTTGAACGCGTTAAACAGTTCCTAAATTGGGCGCCGCACAAAAACGGCGGCGGCCGCCGCCCGCCGCCGCCTTTTTACCCTTGGCAGCCGACCGCACTGTATGCTTGGACTTAAATGAGCGAGACGGCTATACTATCGACTTCCCGCGCTGTTTTGTTAACTAGCGAGTTCCTGGTTGGGTGAGGTTCATCTTCCTTCCTCTCTCACACCCCTGCGGGGGAAATTTCGGCTCTCGGATTGGTAAGTTTGAGGCGACGTTTGATCGAGTAAGCACAAATCTGTCAGGCTCTGAAGAAGGAGGCTTCTGCAAAACGTCGGCCATAAACAGTACTACCAACCTTGTGCTGAGTTCAACAAGAAAGAAAGACTGACTTCTAATCATGCCAAGGTTTATGAAGAGTCGCACATGGAGACTGCAAATACGTTTTCACTCGAAAACAAAGCGATTTTAGGGGACTTCGGTCCACAAAGCACACTATTAGATAGGTATTTGAGCTGTGACTATGATAGCGTTTTCAGAATCCAAAAACGCCTTAGTTCAAAAAAGTTACAGGCATCGGACGTTTTTTTGCCAACTTTGACATATGCTCCTCGTTTTTACAAAACTTAGCGCGGGTATGGTATCGTCTTCTTCATTAAAAGCTAATCTCCTTGAGTGGTTACATAGTTTTGAAACGATCAGAGATTCGTAGCGCGTATAAAGTCGTAAACTTGTATTCCGTGCTTATTTTAAGCGTAGAATGGGAAAAACTTAATAAAAATTCCTAAGATTCTCGTTCACACTTGAAGGCACCGTACGCGCAGAGAACCGTATATTATTTTTTCATGTTTTTGTGTACCAGCTTGGTCTCCGTAGTGAACGAAAATGTCGAAGGGGCCCATGAAAAACCTTCATTAATAAAGAAAAGTCAGTCGGAACACATTGTAAATATGGGGTTGAAATTCGCGCCAAAATCGTTTTTGAAGTTTTTCTGCGTTTGGAGGCCTCGACACTGTCATTTCTGAAGTTTTTCTGCATTTGGAGTTTGTGCCGTCCTGTTTTTCATGTTGTTTGACGGTCGCATCAACATTCTATGAAAAAGTGCTAGATGACTGGTGAGAACTGGTGGCGGATCCTTATCTTTAACCCCTTCCAACTTCATATCCCTACGTTTTTGACGTGCCGAAGCTCACCGGTGTGGTCTACCGGGCTCATTCATGAAATTGAGCCTGAAAAATGGAAATTGGTTTCCAGCGCCAACAATGCCTTTGAATGTCAACTTCCAGGGTGGTTTTATGATTACGAAACGCCCTGTATTATGAAAGTGAGTCTGTTGAGAACGTGCTGAATATTCATTTCAGACACTTTTCGGCAAACGCATGTCTAATGCCGATTTGCGCGGTTTTCGGAAAAGCCGTCACAACTGTCGAAGGAATTGGTTCAGTGGTTAGCAAAAAGCTGCATCCTGTCCAGGAGCGACTTGCCATGTATGTACTTTTGGAATTTTTTTCACGTAACATTTTTTAACGTATTGTATTAGTGTTCAGAACTAAAGTTGGTCACAGATGTAGGAAGTTCTTGATGCCTTTTGTTGCCAACAGATTTTTGCCTCTTAGAACCCACGGCTCTCAATGCGGTTTTTGCACACCAGGTTTTGTGATGGCTATGTATGCATTGCTACGAAATAACCCTACACCAACAGAAGCTGAAATAAACGAGGCTCTTCAAGGTTTGTAGATTTTCATGTGGTCCAAATTGTTCCTTGGAGTGATTTGCGTTCTAGGAAACCTCTGTCGTTGCACTGGTTACCGTCCCATTTTGGAAGCCTTCTACAGTTTTGCTATCAAAGACAATGGGGATGTAAAAGTGAGTAGTTTCTCTATTCATGGAATATGTTAGTGAATTATTGTCAGACATGTGAGCAGTCTCTAATCCACGCTTACAGAACGGTAATGCAGCGGCTAATCCATGACGCCTCGTATAAAATCTTAGGAGTAACGATCACTCCCCTGCGCGTACCGGCCTGATCTGCTACTATCAGAGTTTCCACGTAGCATCGTCGGAGCATCCTCGCCTCAGTTGAAGGACTTGAAACACGTACGTAGAGCTCGGTGGTAAAGCACGGATGATCCTTGACACCCAAACTTTTCTAAATATTCTGGAATCGTGGGATGTTTGCAAGGCAAGGCATATTAACGCAGTCCTAACTATAAACGAGCAAACTGAATTTGTCACGATGTCCTTGCTAGAAGTAGTGAAACCGTGAGTGACTTCTCTCCAAGCCTACATCTCTTTAAGTTAAAGCTGGCAGAAATAGATACAAAGTTAAAGGCATTGTACGCGCTGAAAACCATTCACTGTTTTTGCGGTTCAAATGATTCTCTGGGCGCACCTAAGAACGTAGGGAGAGTTTCCTCAGTTAAAAACGCCTTGTGAAGATAAATGAGGTCGAATGTCCGAAAATCCGTCAAAAGAGGCCGGCCCTCCCTCAGTCATCTGGCACATATTGCTGTCAGCTATCGTATATAAGTAACTGATCAACAATTGATACAGTACAACTAAGGGGAAGTTGATCGAATACACTATACGATTACGATAAGAATGACTTTTCTACACACATCGGTTAACGTTTCCTTATCCACAAATCACTTGAAAGAAATATGAACTTCATTTGATCGTGAGATCGTTGATCAAAGCAGCGATCTCTAACGATCGACTCTTCCTTTCTCAAAAGTCGATTGAGATATTTTTGGTCGGAAAAAGAAGTTTCCAGTGATTTTTTCGCGGTGTTCTCAACGTAGCAGTCATATATGGTACTAGAGCTCCCATTATATATGGAAAACTCGAAAACGAAATCCATCGTGAACCATGCATTTAACTAATAAAAACAGTTGAACAACGAAAGTAAGCACTTGGTTCATTGTTTTGAATAGATGAGGACAGAAATATTTGGGCTGGTCAGCTGGAAGGCTATTGTTCATTGATTGAATTCCAATTTCAAGCTAGCTGATGTTTTTGATTAGAGCCCATAGATGCTGATGAAGTGGAGTGGGTCCGTCTAACATCAAAGGACAGGAAAGTTCGGGCCTAAAATTAGGCCCAAGACCGGTTTTTTCCGCGAATTTTCCTTAAAGGTTCTCTTACTGTGAAACCAGAAAACATTTTAAAGAGGCAAAGAAGGCAAGCATATTTTATCGCGATGTGTTTCAGTTTTCACTAGGAATTGGTAGTTGAAAAGCACACTGTAACGTTGACGTCGAAAGAGCGCATGAAAACGAGCCAGAAAGAGCCCCAAAAGAGCCCGAAGTTGCCACTTCGAGCGCAAGGCAAACCCCAAAAGCGCAATGCTCGCATTGCTGTAGATACTCAGACGGTCATTGGGTAGTACATCGGCACAATAAGGGCTGTACCCGCTTACAAAGAGATTAGCAGCATCCCTGCTCAGGCCGGTGTAGTACCAGGAATTTACGGGAGTTTTCCGTGCAATCAGTGGTAAATCTGCAATTACTGCCCGATTACGGAAATTTTGTTAGAGAATTCACCTTGATCTCTGGTACTGGTATATTCTGTCAGATTACCAGAGGGTTACCACAATATTCCTCTGTAATTTACCGGACACCTCCCGTAATCCATCAGAAAGTTGGCGAATTCTGACAGACTACAAAATTCGGCTCTAGAATCCAAATTGGCAGTTTTTCTTTTGAAGCTCACTCCTGGAGCCGAGGAGCACGTTGTCTCTTTCGAATGCACTCGCCATCCTCGTGAAGGTGGAAACCCTCAGTTCTCATTGTCGACCTCACAAATCATAAAAAAGAGGTAAAGTTTGATCAAGATTGAAACTCAATTCATTTTTTTCTCATTTCAATCAAGTGGTGGTTCGCACATATCATACGAATGGTAGCGCGAAAAATTTCAATCTCCTGAAAAATTTGTGAAACGCTCTCTGCGAGTTATGTCCGAGAAACAGCCACAAAATGCCTGCTTTCCGCGTATTAGCCAAGAAATAGCTGGTTTCCGCCGCATTGCCGAGCCGGCGACGGCAGCGCCGCGTGTCGGTGTACCGGCCGCGTCTCGGTCATTTTTGATTACTTCTAGTTATTTCTCGGCAAATTTTTGTCTATTTCATGCAAGGCCACGAAATAGCCGAGAAGTAGCCCACCAGGCGCCGTTGCGGAGCCTGGTGGGCTATTTCTCGGCCAAAACGCTCAGATTTGTGCTCCAGTACGGAGAGTCATGTTTCGTACACATATGTACTTGTTTCGCTTCTCATTTCGATCACATTTCGATAATGCCATCAACATCATACTCAAGATGAATTTCCATGACCTCATCAGGTGCGATCGGCTGGGCATGACCACCAAAATCATTCATTCCTGGTCGAAGCGAAATCGATACATCCACTCAGCTGGCAGAGCAACCACGTTTTTTCCCCATAAAACTAACCGTTCTCGACAAATGAATGTTGTTTTCTTTGTTATCTTTTTTTTTCTCTGGCACTTGGGCTTTTTCGGCTTGCGTTGTTTTCTTTCCTTGGTCTTGCGAATAATTTTTTTCACGACTTTTTCAAATGAGACCATAACAAGTTTTCGAAATATTGAATGCATGCAGAATCCTGCTCGATTTCGATTTGGAAGTCGTTTCTTGATTGCTTTCAACGAGCCTTGTAAATTACTGTTGCGAAACAATATGTTCAACTCCACAAGGTTGTCATGATTATTTCTTATATTCCTATATTTTTACTTTGAAATCCCTCACTAAAACTGATTAGAAAATCACTATAGCAGAAATTTGCCGTATTTTGACCCGTGGTTGCTGGGAATTGCAGAAGGAAAACACATTTTTCGAAGAAAGTCGAAAAGACTTAGTAAGCATGCATTGCCCTCGACTATTAGCCAAACTGGCCATTGCGATCAAAATGTACTTTTCTGGAATCATTTTTTGACTTAGAGTTCGAATATGCCCTTCGCAGCTGCCTAGAGTCAAACTGAAAAATATTATAGACGTTTTTTCTCTGGTTTTCGTACATATTGTCCCTCCAAAAAGCGCACTAATTCCACGAGAATCCTGAAGCGGACCCTATAATCGTGTTCAGCACCCGAAACAACCTCCTTAGGAAAAGTTTGGGTGAATGCAGATTTTCCGGGCCTTCTGTAGACTTATAGCGTTTCGGACTTAACGAATTTTCGATTCAGCGTTCAATTATATCAGTTACGGTGTACAGGAAGCGTTGAAGAAAAATATTCCAGATTTGATTTAAAATTTGCCCTGGGGGTCATTCGGAGTGCTCAACACGAAGGTCAGTTGATCATCTGCATCTGCGGAAACGAATTCTATTATCGCTGGTATCGCTATGGCATCTGTGCCAAACTGTGTAGTATTCCGCCCCAATCTAGTTGTTTCAAGAATATAAGAGCTTGAATGCATCTTACGCGAAGAAAACCATAAATTATTTCCCTACGTTTTTGTACACCTTAGCTCCTCTAGTGAATGGAAATGCCGAAAGGACCCTTGAAAACCTTTCATTTCTAAGGGAAAACCTTCTTGAGCAAAACGTAAAAGTGAATATGAACTTTGCGCCAAAATCCTTTTTGAAGTTTTTCGGCACCTGGTCACCGTAATTTTTGAAGTTTTCCTGCTGGTGAAGTTTGTGCTACAGTTTTTTTTGTTGTTTGACGGTCGTATCAACATTTCGTGAAAAAAAGGCTAGATGATTGACCCAGAAGTGCTGGACGATCGACCGCACAGCTGTTTTTAGGTGGCCTTAGACAGGGCGCATTGTCAGAGCTTCTGGTTTCGTGGGTGCTGCCAGCTAGCCCAAACTGTTTGGTTGTACACAAAAAATTGAAAGTGATATCGAGCGCGCAGGATGCCTTTAAGACAGTCGTTTTTTGTACATTTTGTACCTTCCAAAACGTGCAGTGATCTTTCTAAAAATTTTCAACGGACCTCATAATCGTGTTCAGCGCCCAGAATAAACCCCACGGACAAAACTTCCTCACCGTTTTTCGTCGCACTTCTGTTCCTACTCTTCTCAGAGAATCTAAAGCTTACGTTTTAGCCAAAAAAACGGGCAACTTTTACGTCGTGAACACTGCCTTTAATATTTAATTTTATTTAGCCTTCAATTTAACATTCATCTTTTTATTCTTCTATCCCACCAATTTCATAATGGCGTGCACTTGTATCTCACGCAGTGGAACATGATTTCTTTCAGGATCCGAAAGAACCTGTGAGGTGTGTGGCCTTCTTCGTGTTTGCATTCTTTAAAATTGCTTCTATTCCGAAATCCGATAGGGCGCCTTTGATCTATACAATACTATACAGAAAAAAGTGCCAAGAAAGTTGTTAGTGCGACGAGGTATTCGAATTATTCGTATTCGAATAATTCGATTATTCGGAAGTTAATTTTTCGAATATTTTGTTTATTTTACTATTCGGAAAACTCAGTGTTTTGAATAAATCGTTCATTCGACTATTCGGAGAAGTCAATGTTCCAAATAATTCGTTCATTCGAATATTCTAAAGAGTAAATTTTTTGAAATATTCGTTTTTTTTTCAAAAAATTTTATTAGTTCTATATACTCTACTTCCCACCAGGGGGGCAATTTTGAGCTGAAAACAGGACCTTTGTCGCCTTGCTTCAGGGTGATACTACGCAGCCAAGGAGGGTAAATTCATACTCTACGTCCGAAAATCGTTATTTAAAAGTACATTTCATCCAAAATGGCCACTGCAACCAGAGATTGTTCTCTTGTAAGAGGAGGAAATGAAGTATGTGCAAGCTGATAATTATATGAACAGAAACAGCTTCACTTCAATGGCATTACTCGAATTGAGAATAAGGCAGCTTGTGATCTAAAAGCAGTAACATGTGTGTTCCACTCTCGCGATAAAATAGCGGGATGCGAGCAGTACTGATCGAAGAAAGTACGTTATACCAGATTACCAAAGAATTTCGGCGGAGAAAAAAAGGCGGGATTTCTCAGACTAAAATACTGCAAAATTCCAACAATTTTGAGTACATATCTAAAAGTTTCGGAAATCTTGAGCTCCATTTTCGGTCTATCGTGACCCTTTCATCGGAAGAATGTCTGACAAAATAGAAACTTTTTGGGGTCTACTTAATATTTTTCAGCCTATGTGAGTAGTGGAGAATTCTGCCAGATAACTAGAAAAGTCTGCCAGATCACGAGAGAAATCTGACAGAATACGGGAAAATTCTGTCAGAGGAGGGCAACATCGTCTCGTAATCTGGCAGATACTTCTCGTAATCTGACAGATTTTCTCGTAATCTGACAGAATTTCTCGTAATCTGGCAGAATTTTCTTGTATTCTCCAGTTCGTATACGGGAGTATTCTGCCAGATTACTAGAAAATTCTGTCAGATCACGAATGAATTCTGCCAGAATACGAGAGAAATCTGTTAGAGGAGGGCAACATCGTCTCGTAATCTGACAGATTTTTTTCGTGTTCTTTCAGAATTTTCCCGTAATGGTCTGGCCTGAGTGCTCTAGCTACTTCAAACAGCAAGATCTGCTGCCAATTAGCAGCAGCTTCTGCTGCTTGTGCTCGGATACAACGACTTTGTTTATCGTGGCACGCGTGAGTTCGACACCCCCCTCTCCTAGTGTCTGCTGTCACTCTCCTTCACTGATTTGTCTGATACTTGTGAAGAATGCAGCATCCTCTTGTACAACGGTGGCGGGTATATAAGGTGACCAGTATCACTGAGATGAGGGGGCATTCGACCGTTTGAGGCCAGTCCGAGAAGGTGACCTTGCGTCAATTTCTGGAGGTCAATTTTAGACGCTGAGGGGATCGTCCCAATTGCCCATCGCGAGGGATTCCTCCTCGTTGCGGACCGTGGCGAGATTGGCCTCTTTGCTGCTGGCCATGGCAAGGATCATACCCAAAAAACCGCGCAAGCGGGTGGGTTTGCAAATTCTTTCTACGCTTGCAGAACAGGCTGTCGAACACGAGGGGTTAAACCCCGGCATACGCTAGCAGCATATTCCGCTATTAGCAGCAGCTCCTGCTGTCAACGACGGGTTGTGTCCGATGTTTGCCCTGGAATACAACCCCTATTACGCCGACGTACTATCCCATGTCTGTCTGAATAGGCCAAAGTGTTGACCTGCGCCGTTTTGCTCCGTGAGCAATGTGGTCTACAATGTGATATTTTCTCATCAATCGAATTGCACAGTGTCCAGAAATGTTTACTTCGCTCGTACTGCACTCATAATGAAATGCTTACTTCAGGTGACGGAAAGTAATGGGTGTGGAATGGGTGATAAGTGCTGTAAGGTGACGAAAGCCGGCTGTCCTAGTGGTAAGGTTGGTTGCAATACTGTTTTGCTCTTATATAATATGCAAGCGGAGTAGTCCGGTATTATTCGAGCTTCGCTAAAACCAAAATTGCGTAAATTGCTCGGTGGGACGGCATTTACTTCCAGGCAAATGTATCACTTGTAAATGGCTGCGATTCCGAAATTCTGACATCAAATGGCTTCAACGGAGATTCGGAGTATCGGCAGGAGGTAAACAACGCTAGATGATTATCCGACATTGAGTGATCAACGTTTGAGCTATGGTTTGCTTGGTAAATAGATTGGGTCATCTTTTCCAGAAACTTAAACTCACGGATCTCTCAAAGACAGCTGCATACGATCCCACGCAGGAACTCATATTCCCACCTGAGCTTCGGGTAAAAATTGAAACACGTTCTTCTTCTATTTGGTGACTACTTGCGGAAAACATTCAATTCCATTGCTAGATGAAATCGCTTCATTCATCTTCTTTTGCCTACCACCACGATGAGACAACATGGTATCAGCCTACGAACTACAGGCATGTCGAGTTAAGCAAGATTTAAAAAAAAAACAAGATTTTGTTATATTTTTCTGATAGAATGTTGAGTTTTCGTAGTTGAAGCTGTTCGGGGGGGGGGAGGGATGAAAAATTATATTTGCTTTCTATGGTTACTTTCAGCGACCTCCTTGAATTGAAACGACTTCATCCCCATGCGCGCTTCATATCCGGTAACTCAGAACTGGCCGTTGAGTTGAAGTTTCGATTCATCGAATTGAAGATTGTCATCAATCCACGTCAGGTACCACTCTCTTCATGGATAGTATCTCTTCATACAGGCTTAGCTAAGCATCGATGGTGTCCCTTGCACCAATGTTGCTCCTCCCTGTATTAGTGCACTATAATAATGCTCGTGTTGGTATTGCGCATAGTTCAGTATCGGGTATAGGGGGGTGGAGGTAGTCAGTGTATGCATAGTACAGTAAACATTCATGATTAGTTTATATACTATTGGTTAGCATGCGTATTGTGGAGTACAGTTTTTCATATTTAAGGGGTTCCTTTTAGTTTGGCCGCGGAGCGGCGCTGCGAAGTGCATTGAAATCATATCTGCAACGCGGCCCGCAGGGCGTTTAGAGTTCACCAGCATCCTTCCATATAATAAAAGAATCGGAGCACAAAGAACGACCCCTGGGTCTCCAACACTACAGCACTATTTCGTCACATCTCTCACCACTCTAAAACAGTAGTGGGCTGTATGTGCATTTCAGTTCATCAAAATCGTCCAAGTATAGTTAGGCTTAGGCAACTGCAGTCATTTAGGGGGGGGGGGGGGTTTGGGGATCACTTTTTTTGATTCTCAACATTCTGCCATCGAAATAGCCAAAAAATCAGCGAGCAGTTCGAGTTCGTTTCCTTTCTTCAGCCAAACGGCTTCCCCTCATTACGTGGAGGAGATTCAATTCTCGGAATCACCTGGGGTCACGACCTTCGTGACAAGATCATTGACGTGACTTATAAGTGAATTCCTTCCAGATATGGAAGGATTTCACTTATCATTGAAGGCTGAAACACAACATTTTAAGAGAATTCAATGCATGTGTATAGGCTTCAACCACTGTTGAAGAGAAAGTGGTTTTCATGGGCGATATTAGTAAATTGAAAAGAGTGGAAGTTAGGCTGAGTCTCTGCGAAAGCGGTTTTTGATTTTTTTAATCTGGGCTCTGGAAGTTATGGGGCGGGTGCGGACCGACGACAAAGCGACATTGAACAACAGACATTGTTCAGTTACTGCTCCACTCCAAATACGCGGTAATGCATAAAAGCCTAGAGAGGCTACTGATCTATCGCGATAGAGCACATAACGCCCTATTCGATTAGTGAGCTCACACTTTTGTTTAAGGCAATCGCTGAATGCTGGATTTTGATCAACGTTGTTCTTTCGTTGGCCAGTCCCCTTCTCACTGTTTTCTGAATTGCAATTCCAGAAAAAAAACAGGATGTATGGCGAGTCGCCGCTCTGAGCTGCTCTGAACCCTGCCATACATACCAGCGCGCTACTACAGCGCTCTGCAGATACGCAATCACGTGACTTACGCCGTATCTGTGCTACGGTAATCATGAAAACCTAAACAATATACAAAAAAAAGTGTTCGTGGTAACAACTATGAACTTGGTGTTCTGAATTACGGTGTGGCAGAAACTGTGTAAGAAGCGTGACTGGGCAACCGCAGGGTGGGGGAATAACAATGCTTCGCGCGAAGCGGCGCTTTGGCCGGGGTTTTCCTGACCGTGAGAGATTTAACTTGTTCATAAAAACCACACAGTTTCCGGACAGAGCGCCTCGAAGCGGCGCGAACCCCCCAGCTTATGGGTCCCGGACGAAGCGCCGCGAAGCTAATTTTATAAAAACCGCCGCACGCGGCCCGCCGCTCCAGTGGTGAGGTGAGTTGGCAGGGCGGCTGCCGCTCGGCGGCAATGGTGTCAAAAATTGTCGGTCCCATCAACGATAAGTTTGGTGTGGTAGAGTTGAATTCACCACGAAATACAAGTGTTCTGTAATGTAAGGCATCGGGAAGCACATTAAATCGGGTGAGAGCTAATCTAAACCCATGGATTTATCGCTCACTCCAAATAGTATGGAAGAAATACTGATTTGATTGTTCATTTGTGCCGTTTGCTCTTATGCATAAGACCTTAGGCCCCCAGACTTGGTCGAAAAACCGACTGAGTCGAGGGCAGAAAAACCAATCACGGGTTCACTGGACCTGCCCGTGTGCGCGAGTTGAACATCAGTATCCACTGGGTGGATTGCGTTCGCAATGAGTCTCTCGCAGTCGGACTCATTCGGTGGCTTTTCTGTAACCGTCTGCCATTATTTCGGTGCGTATCGACCGGGTGGAACTCAGTCGATCGACCAGGGGTGGTAGAAATCTTGCCAAACCTCGATGTTAAGCAAGGCCATTAACCTCGAAGTTAACATCGAGGCTTGCTATGAACTCTGACTGTAGATTCTGGAACTTCTATTTGTATCTTGCTGTGAACACCATTGGTAATCTATAACCCCTTCCCATATGTTGCTGGAGAGGCGGTTTGGAAGTTGGAATTTCCTTAGTTGGTCCCACGTTCCATCTTCAAACAGAAACCACGATGTTACGAGGACGTTAACATCCATGTATTCGCAATCCTATGCTGCTCTTGCAAACACGGATGTTCACATATAAACTAGCAGATCGGTTGAGTTTGTAGTGATATAGTGGCACCGGTCGACGATTGCGAGTTAGACAGGAATGTCCTCCCGAGGATTTTTTACTCTAACTGGCCTATCATAGTTTTGCCAGTTGTTTTCGTAAAGAGAGATACTGGCACGTTGATTATGCAATGAGAGGAGCATGGTGTTGGTCGGTCAGTTTCTGTGCGTTTGTTGTAATATGCACCAATTGACCGATCAACACCATGCCTCATTCACCGTTAAATGATTTATGCGTTAGCGATTCAGCCGAAGCTTCTGATAAGTTTTGATGTGAATTTGATAAGATTATATCTGTTTGTAAGCACGAATGTAGAAGGTTAGTAAACAGAAGCATATGAACGCTCGAGGAGAGCTGTGTGGTAAGGCATGAGACTAGGGAAGGGTGGGGGTATTATCTCGGAGTTGAACGGAGGGTTGTATGCCGGTTTAGCACATGATTTCAACCTGATAACCGCTAGCTGATCACGGTTCTTAACTGTGAGTTTTGGTCAGTTTACTACCACCCCAGATGTGACGGGAGTCTTAAAGGCAGTGTTCACGATGAAAAAAGTTTTCGAAATCCCACTAGGATTGGATAGTGGAGGGACACTCTGTCACGTTAACGTCGAAAGAACGCATGAAAACGAGCCAGGAAGAGCCCCAAAAGAGTCCGAAGTTGCAACTTCGAGCGCATTGAAAACCCCAAAAGCGCATCACACGCCCACCGACGTGAATAAATGAATGCTCGAGATCGTGAGATGAGCGGTGATTTCCGATCATTAGCCCCGTTCTTCCTTTCATTCTCAGCTTCTCTCTTTACTCAGGTCAGCTGGCATACATCGGCTGCAAAAGACGGAAGTTACAAGCCTCGGACAACTCGTCCACCATGTTTCCATAGCTCAATCTTTGAGGGACCATAACTTGGTTCCCAGAAGGTCGTGTACGATTTCAGAGACATCATTGGAATCAGCATGGGACCGTTTTCAAGATAGGCTGGAAAACAGAAAAACGATTTTCATCGTGAACACTGCCTTTAAGTCTTGAATGGATCAATAATCTGAACACGGACGTTCGATTAATCATAACAACCGAAATTTCGGGAGTTCTTGAAAGAGTAAGCATGTATTTATTTGAACAATGAGATGATTGGACTTTTCAGAAATTTACCCGGCTAACTCGAGAACTATTGAAATTTTTTGAAAGCATCGTCACATGCACTCCGTCCCCGTATCCAAGTACATATTCAAATACCTTAATTTTTCTATTATATCTTAAGGACCGAGTAGCCCAATTTTTAAAGGTCGAAAAAATCAATTTACCGAATGACTGAAAAATTCAGACAAGCGGAGAATACAAAATCGCAGAGGAACATCGATTACTCGAGTAAATTAGCGACCCACATTGAAATCTGACTTTGCTTATAGTATCATATCTCTAGAATACTTAGTTTTCTTTTTTCTTGAAGTGCGGGTTGTTGCGAAATTCAGCGTGAGTAAGAAGTCCAACCTGATTCGACTTTGAACCTCGACTTTAGCACGAACAATATAGCAGTCGTTCGTCATCGCCCGGAGTTGACGCGGCTTGTTGCAGAGCGAGCGCACTGCCGAGCTTTTCGCCGCACCGCTCGGCTGTGGAAGTATGAACGACCCCAAATACTTCTGTTACCCATATAGCCCGTCAATACCCGCGTGAGAGATGTTCGCGTAGGTAGCCGATTTTCTGGGGCTGGATTCATCAACGCAGCAGTCTGGGTAGCGATTAAGGCGTCTGCACGTTTGATGATTACCATGTAAAGCGGAAGATCGCTTACCAACAGCGCCCTTCGCCTACCCAGCGAATAGGCTGGGGCAGCTGTGACACTGCTCGGGCAGTAGACCTTTCGCCTTCACGGGTTAATCATTAGACGTGCCGACCCACCCCGTTTTAGGAGGCGGTGCGTGCCAGTTGTTCCCTAAATACGAGTTGACAGCACCAAGTAATGGGGCATTATGCATTGAGATCGTGTGACTAGTGGGAGTGCCATTACTTCTACTTCAAATGAAGGGGCGGCGTTTGAGGAGGTATGTACAGCCGGCATGAATCCAGGTGGTTTTTCGCGTTCCCCATTGAAGGTTGGCCCAAACTCGGTGCATCTACCAGGTTGTTCAATAAGTTTTGTCGTTCGATAAGAGGGGGCGTTTACAAGCCCAAAATTCTTTGCTTTGTTGGTACTTTCCTCATATGAACGTATATGAAGTTCTATTTCAATCTGTCAATTCATTTCTTGTTCATAAGCCATTTAGTGTCGCCGTGTCACAGCAATGGAAAAAATTGAATATCGTGCAGTGATAAAATTCTTATTTTTGGAAGGTGCAGCACCGAAAGAAATTCACGAACGAATGTTAAAAGTGTTTAATGATTGTTCACCTACAAATAAACAGTAGAAATAAGGGTTGCTGAATTTAAACGTGATCGTACAAGCCTTGAAGACGATCCGTGTGAAGGACGTCCAAAGGGCGCATCAGCACCAGACATTATAGCCAAAATACAGGTTGTGGTTTTGGAAGATTGTCGATTGAATGAGAGAGATTTAGTAGAGGCTCTACTCATTTCATTAGGCAGTGTGAGCCATATTTCAAAGGCAGTGTTCACGATGATTCCCATTTCCGGGTTTTTCACATAAAACAGAGCGTTGGCCTCCGAGTGTCCCCAAAATTACGGAGAAACGGCCAGAAACGCATTAAAACGTCGTATTTTAATGACATTAGTCTCTGGTCTGGACTAGTTTTCCGATTGGATGAACCTGTTCCCGGTGGTTGTGACCGGTGAAAATTGGGTCAGTCGAGAATGGAAAAATATTTCATGCAAAACAGCATTAGTTAGGGTCCGAAAAAAGGGACGGAGTAACAGAAATCAGAAAAAGGCAAAGGAGGGGTCCAAAAAATATCTCATTGTCACAACGAACAGTTCCTGTGAGAGTAAAGTGGTGGGGTGAGAGTAAAGGACTTGGTGCCCTTCTGGTCCGTTTTTCTCAGTTTCTCCGCCATTTTACTTTTACCCGGGAGTCAAATAATCGATCTTGCGAATAATCTCCAAATTGAAGATTATCGTGAATACTGCCTTTAAGTGAAACTTGGGGTTTTAGAAACTTGTGTGCACAATGGGTGCCGCATTCGCTCACAATGGAAGAAAAAGGCATTCGAATGCGACTTTCTGAGCAACATTTGCAGCGTTTAAAAAAGGATAATGTGGATTTTGTGCGTCGATCCATCACTATGGATGAGACTTGCATTTTTTAGATTTTTTGTGGAGTTTTTTTTCAAGTGGAAGTATGTTCAGGGAGATTATACTGAGTAATAAAGTGTTTTTTTGAACCTCAAAATTGTGTTTTTCTTATCGAACGACAAAACTTATTGAATAGCTTGGTATGTTATAGCACATGGCACCGAGTTAGCGCCAACCTACAATAGGGAACGCAAAGTACATATCACTAGGATCTATGCGCACTGTAGTTGTACAAGCTTTTTCTTCCTGAGTGTGGGTCAGATCTCAGCCAAAAACATTCTCAATACAGTCGCTTTTTTCCACTCGTTCCACGATTGTGTTGCAGTCACACGAGGACCACACTGACACTGAAATTGAAGTCATTGTTTAGGTGCCCGAGCTGCACACAGTGCGACTGGAGGAGAGTGGAGCGTATATGGGAACTGGTTTGAGCCTTACTGAGGGTTGACACCAACATCGTCAAGTTCATGGAACAGCTCCCCTGGTTAGCCATTTACGCCTCCTTTTTCCGTTTCGTTGATGAGTATCAAATATAGTTCAGATCACGGATTAGGAACGACTTATTGTCCGAATGCACGAAAAAGGGGAGCCTTGGGCCAGCTGCTTCCACTTTGCTGGAGCACCACCCGCGTCGCATTTAGCCAGCAGAACTGGGTACGAGGCTCCACCCTTTCTCTGCATTCGATCAGCTAGCCGACTATTAACCTGGAGGAAAACTGCTGTGCGTGCAGCAGCAAAAAGCTATTATCTTCCGAACGGTGTACGTTGCCCTCAAATCTTTTTTGATCAAAGTACCGTGAATGCTGAGAGGCCTCAACTCTTCTGTGTTTACTCAAGCAAATGAGCTTGGCTGAGATAATTCACCAAGTGGAGGTTCTGGAATTGTGCCCCTATCACAATGCGGCCGCGCGAAAATGACTGGGGTTCTAAAAGTTCCGAATCCTGCATCGCTCTGAAACATTTGATGGGGCGCGATTTTAGGACCGAAACTGTGGATGATCTCAGCCAGGCCGTAAGTTGTTTAATCAAACACAATAAATTTAAATTGGTTTTGGTGGGCAACAATCCCCTGAAAGGCACATGAAGTTCGATATGCGAGAGCCAAGATATGCTTGTAAGAGGAACTTTTTTTGTTCTGGAGAAGGTTCAAATAATCTGGGACACGAGCCAACTCCATCAAATGGTTGCTCTGCTCAGTGAAAAAAATTGGAACAGGGGCTCTCTACACACAGAGGGAGAAGTTTTCCCGTTTTTGCAGTTTGGCAGATCACGCTACTCAATCCAAGCGAAGTGGTTCTGAGTATAGTTAGAGCTGTGAAAGGCAAGATAATGTCTCCCTCGGTGTGTAGAGAGCCCTATCCCAGAATTTGATCGTGTAGTGTAGATTAAAGGCAGTGGTCACGATGAAAAACGTTATCGAAAAATTACAAAAATCAGCTTATATCGAAAACAGCTGAAAAAACTATGAAGGTGGTGAAAGACGGGCTAGAAGTAGAGTTTCTTGGGCCCAAAGATGCCAGGTCGTGCACACGTGCACAGCGATGACGAAAAAGTTCGCAGTCTCATGCCGAGCAGTCAAAAATCATCAACATTCAGAGGACTAAATAAATGCCAATTTAACGAGTAAAAACAGTTGAACAATGAAAGCATCACTATAGTCAATGTTCTTGACTAGATGGTACATAAATTCGAAGGTTCATTGATTGAAATTCAATTTCAAGCCATCTGATGTTCTTGATATAAGAGGTCATCGATGCCGAAGATGTGGAGTGGGCTCGTCCACCATCAAAAGACAAGAAAGTTTAGGTTCAAATTTGGCCCAAAACTGTGGTTTTTTCGAAATTTTTTCTTATAGGTCCTACTACTCGAGACCCAGAAAAGGGTTTAGAGAGAAAAAGACGACAAGCATATTTGATCGCGACCACTGCCTTTAACACGAAATAAGAAGGTGCTGCGTTGGTCTAGAAAACGTACCGCAATGCACCGACACGAAACCGATGTGGCAGCTCATATTTGTGAATAGACTTCGTGTTGAACGACCTTTTTACGCGTCGCTATGGACCGTTGTGAAGTTGCTTCGATGGCTAAACTTCCTGTGATCTTGTGATACGAAGTTCTGTCTCCTATCACCGTAAAAAGTCTCGATAGACTATGCTCGACCAAAGTGTTCGTCTACTCATAGCTAAAATAGGTACATGGACAGAACAACAATCGCCACCTAATCCAGTTAAGATTTCAGTGGAAAAATGTGGCGTCTTCCAAGCGGTCCATGACATAATGCATTGGTTTGCTGGAAAACATGTGAGGAATGTCGCGGTACGTAGTTTAATCTTTCAGAACAGCTCACGAATACAGGGCATATTTTCCACAGCTCTTCTCTTGTCAAACTTAATAGTTATACTTTTTTAGTCAATCGCTGGCAATGTTGTAACTGCCTCACCGATTTCTGACTTGAATCCCGTTTGGATGGCCTCCAATGCTAGCTAAGGTGCTGCAAAATTTTCGTTTTCATGGTTTTTGTGGCTGCGCTTATCCCCTTGGAGCTGTCTATTTGACCTGGTTGCAGGTGGTCTTGGAATCAGAAGAACGGGGTGAGCGGCACGTTCCAGTTGACGAGCACTTCTTCCTTGCCTATCGAAGGACAGCAGTGGAAGCAGATGAAGTGTTGAAAGCTGTCATCATTCCTCTTACCATAGAAGGTGAGTGCTAGGTGCGAGCCAGACGATATTCAGCACGCCGTCATTGGCTGCTTCCGCTAAAAGCAGTGCTCTCGAAGAAAAAGAAATTCTTTGCAAAAACTTGAGCTTTGTGTCTATCTAAGCAAGCCTGTGAACAAAGAACGGCGAAAAGCGGGAGGGGAAGTGGGTCAAAAATCCTGCGGTCCTGCCGGGCCGTCGGGTCACTCCGCCCACGTCCTTTAACAGTTGTCCTGAGTTCGTCTTACCGTAGGAACTAGCTTCCGGATTTTCGAATATTCTTCATCGGCCAAGGCTCTAACTTCCCAGCATGTACATTGACTCCTCTGATTTTCAAGAACTTTTCGGTGCAGGAAACAGAAAGCGAAGCCACTTACCTAAGGATTTTGAAGCCAAGACCATTTCCCCGTCGTCAGGTTCGATGCGTTGTCTGCAGTCTCCCGAACACACAAACAGGCATAATTATTTTTTCAGAGAATTCTGTAAACAGTTTTCTCCGGTATTTGGGTTTTCTGTGAGGACTTTTCCTATTTACCTCTTCTTAGTGAACTTACCTACAAAAACATCAGAAAACTATAATACGGTTTTTGATCGTGAACACTTCCTTTAAACAGCGCGCATCAAAGTATAGGAAAGTATTGAATTCAGATTTTTCACTTGCTTTTTACTTCGATCTAGCGGTTTGAATTCGTTACAAAATTCAGAATCAGCCTTCCGAATAACCTTGGTTGGCAGATAGTTAGGTTTTTAGCTATAGATTAAAATTCTACGATCTTTTGAAGAAAAAATACCGTGCTATGCCTCGCAAAAAGTACAGGAAAATATAATAGAAGACAAAATCGATTCTAAATAACAATAATGTTCTCTGATGAAACAACGTGGTTGGCTTTCTGTAAGTCCCTCGATACGAAACTGCCTGGGATATGCGATCACGAATCCACCTTCGGTGTTCACGTGATCACTGTGTCCGAGCAGCCCTGACATAAGGGCTGCATATTTCAACAATTCAAGACCAGAATTCACTGCAGCACCTCGGCAGCAGAGTCGTGAGCAGGGGTGTGCGGCTAAGGAATTTCAAATTTCGACAAACGGCAACGGCAGCGGCAAACGGCAAAACGGCAAACGGCGAAATCTGTTTTGTGCTATAATGCACCAGCATTCGCGTACAAGGGAGGGTTGCCAACCAGGGATGCGCGGAAATTTTTTGAAAAAATTCAGAAAACAGAAAACAGAAAATTCTCAGAAAAAATACTTAGTGCATTTTAAAGGCAGTGTCCATGATAAGAGTCGTCTTCCTGCTTATTTGCCTATCTTGAAGACAGTTCCACTCTGATCCCAGTGATCTCTTTGAAATAAGACAAGACCTTCTGGGAACGGAGTTATGGTCCCTAAAAAATTGACCCAAGGAAACATGGTGGACGAGTTGTCCGAGGCTTGTAACTTCCGTCTTTGCAGCCGATGTATTCTGAGCTGACCTGAGTAAAGGGAGAAGTTGAGAATGAAGGTAAGAACGGCTCTATTGTTCGGGAACCATCGCTCATCTCACGATCTCGAGCATTCATTTGTTCAAGTCGGTGGGTGTGGAAAGTGTATTTGGGTGTGACGAGCTGACGAACTTCCAACCTTTGGGGCCGTAGGGGACCGTTCCGAGCTAATTTTTCTCAGTTTTTCAACGTTAGGGTTGCGCTAGGCCCCACAGCTACCGATCTCCACCAAAAATTCAGACATGGTTTTATCGTGGACACTGCCTTTAACTTTTTTCAAGTGAAGAGAGGAAGTAATTCTGTATACCTTTGTCATACTTGCAATATAATATCTACGGAACTGCACAGATGACCTATAAGGCATTGACAGTAGCAATGACGCGTCAATGACGGATACAACATCATTAAAGACACGATGATAGCCTTGGCCGAAAAATAGCCCACTAGGCTCAACAACTGATCCTTTCGAGCAGATTCTAGAGTGTTTCTTGATTATTTCTTGGCTGCTATGTAGGTGGCTGCGACCATGTTGTTCGCGAAATAATCGAGGAATAACCGAGAAAACATGGGTAGTTGAACCGACGGCGGTGTTGAATTCCAAATCTGCCCCAGCAATGCGTCTTACACTCCCCTTTGAGAGCATTCTTTTGCGGCGGTTTCTCGACGACCATTATTTGCCGCCAATTTCGCGGCAACCAGCTATTTTTCAAACACGACCTTGTTCTCGGCTCTTACGCGAAAATAAGGCATTTTGTGGTAATTTGTCGGCTATTGCTCGGCCAAAACTCTCAGAGCACTCACCCATATGGTAGAACTTCAGCAGAATAAGGGTTGCATTCTAGGACAGACAACGGGTTCAGACCCTCGCTGTGTGCAGCAGCTGCTGCGAACAACTAACTGCAGCAGCTGCTGACAAGGGGAGGTTTAATTCGTGCTCTGCCCTGGGATGCTGTGCCAAAGCACTACCCTACGAGTGCGTTAGCAGGATTTGCGATAAAAACGATTGTTCAATTTTCTTTATAAGAATGCAGTTCTGGTCATCACAAAAAGGAAAATAAGTGAGAAGTTGCTTAAAAACGCATAAAAAGAAGTCAGAAAGGCTAATTGGTGGGTGTACGCCCACCCCAACTACCAAAATTCTTATAAAGGCCTGTTTTCCGTCTTCTATTTTGCTGCTAAAGAGGTTAGTAGTCTCTCGGTGTTCAGCAACTACTTCAAATGCGGAATAAAAGACGAAAAAACAAGGAATTGTAGAAATCTAGTTAATTGGGGGCGGGCTGAGATCTAGCAGTAGCTTGTTTTTGAGCGTTTTTTCTCCGACTTCCCACTGATTTTCACTTTTGTGATGACCAGGCCTACCTTCTCAAAAATTAACCACTATAAACTTTTTTTATCTCGAATCCTGCCCTTGACAGCCTCAACCATTGGGAGCAGCGGACCGCTGGCGAAAATTCGCCAGTTGCTCATCAGTGGGGGGATAGCTGGCATTTAGCTGGCCAATGGCAATCACGAGGCCAACAGTTGGCATTCACTCGGCATGTCATTTAATGATAGCGACGAACGGCTGGCGGATATGTGCCAGTTGGGTTCAACAGCTGGGTGATACCTGGCATTCAGCTGGCGATTGGCAATTACGAGGCCGACAGCTGGCTCATCCTTGGCATCTCAATTAGAGCTAGCAGCGGATCGCTGGCGAAAATGTGTCAGCTGCCTGGAAGCTGCGTGACAACTTGCATTCAGCTGGCAAGGGATAATCAAACCTCGAAATTACCGAGCGCATAAAAACGCAGTTATCCACCAATCGGCACTTGGCTGGCGCATAACCGTCCAGCGGCCTTCGCTTGGCACTGAGTGGTCACATGGCTGGCACTCGAGACTGTTGACGACTACTCACGTTTTAACATGTTATTGTTTGATCTCTGATTTCACTGATAAGCCGAGCCAGTATATAAGGCGATTCATTCTAATGAGTGTTCACTCGGCACTTTGATGGCTGCCGTGGTAGGTGACCTTAAAGGCATGGTTCGCGCTGAAAATCAATTTTCATTTTTCAGGCTCAATTTCATGATTGAGCCCGGTAGACCACACTGGTAAACTTTGGCGCGTCAAAAACGTTGGACAGTGAGGTTGGAAGGCGTCAAAGATGAAGATCTGCCACCAAATCTCACCAGTCATCTAGCACTTTTTCCTAGAATGTTGATGCGACTGTCAAATAACATGAAAAACAGTTACGGCACAAAGCCCACATGAAGAAAAACTACGGAAATGACAGTGACGAGGCCTCCAAAGGCAGAAAAACGGCAAAAATCATTTTGGCGCGAACTTCAAATTCGTATATACAGTGTGTTGCGATTGACTTTTCTTTACAAATGAAGGTTTTCATGGCCCCCCTCGACATTTTCGTTCACTAGAGAGGTCAAGCTACACAAAACATGAAAAAATAATATACGGTTTTCTGCGCGTACGATGCCTTCAAGGCACTATACAGAGGCTAGCATATTGTTGGCAGCTGAGGGGCAAGTCCCCACGGCTAGGGGGTGGGGAGTTGGGGTGAGTCCCACACCTCAGACCGTTGCGTAGGCGATCTCCTACGCAACGACCTGTGGTGAGGGACCCACCTTGACTCATCGGTCTGCCAAGAGACTGGCGGACCGCTGGTAAATGGTTGCTCAACAGCGGGCTGCCAGGTATTAGCCAAGAGACTGCCAGCGGTCGGCCAACGTCTTGGCGGACCGCTGGCAGGGTTTTGGCGGACTGCCGGCTAATGGCTGTCCGACACCGGGAATGGTTTTTGCTCGCGCAAATGTCGGCGGTCCGCCAATCCCAATGTCTAAGAGCAATCGCACATTGAACACAAATGGTACCTCGTAAAGGACTAGATAAACTGCGCTGTTCCACAGATCCGGATTTCGTTCAATTTTTCTGTTTTTCGCAGATTTTTCAGAAAATAGAAATCAGAAAGGCCAAAACGGCCAGAAAACAGAAATCAGAAAACAGAAATTTCCGCACACCCTGTTGCCGACCTCAGATGGAGTTTCGGGATGCCATTTTTAATATGTTCAAGGGGAAGACAGTGTTCCAGTATGCCATACTCAGAATCAGCGCTGGGCACATGTCCCGGCATGGCGATTTTGAATGTGCACCCCCTTAGTTCGGTAATTTTTAGGCACCCTTGGGCACTGAAGGCACTGAATAGAGAAAATTACGAAAATATCAACAAAAAAGGTGGTGTAATTTATAAACTTGAAAACAATCCCATGAGGAAAATTTGTTAGTAAGACGGTAAGTTATTACAAAAGATAAAACATTTTCAATACAAAACAATTGAACAATTACCAACAACAGAACTACTACTATTGCAATAGTTTCTGTTTTGTGCCGAATGTTTTCATGAACCTACATATGCAGGATTAGTTAATCTGCGTTTGACTGTTCTGATGTGGAAATCAAAACTATTTTGTGTTGTGAAACCATGTTAGGATTCATGTGATGCGTAAGGAGTGGAAAACCAGAGTTTCAACCGCCTATAATGCCGCAATCCCTTAGAGACTCGGCTTGCCGTACGATACGGTGTTTGTACGCAGCTACACAGCGCACACGGGATTGGATCAATAAAAATGTACAATATTAATAAAAAATGTTTTTATATTAGAACAGGACGAGAAAGGATTGAAACTGAAGGAGTGGAAGATGGTAGAGGTAGTCTATTTTGCATGTACCCATTTCAGAAATTTAATGTGAATAGACAAAGTGGAGCTGGGGTAAGTATTTGGCCGTGACAAGGTTCATTCAAACGAATCTAATTGATCAAATGCTAACATAAAACAAGAGAGTTAAGGATATTGTGAGAAAGAGGAGATTCTGGCAAACATTTAAGCTTCAATAGAATCGATTTTTTATGTGATTAAAGAACCTTAAATCTCGTCCCGGTTTCATCCCGAAAACCGGGACAAAACCGGGACGAGTTTAAGGTCCTTAAATCACAATGAATATCAAACCTTTTGCTATTAAAATGTTTCCCGATTCTCCCCTTCCTCTCAATGCTCTTAGTTCCTATGTTTAATGGTGTTTTTGATCAACTACGTTTATTTGAGTGAACCTTAACAAGTCCGAAAAATTCACCCTGCTCCAACCTAGTTTGTTTTACATTAAATTTCTATAATGGATACATTGAAAGTATCCCATTTCTGGCTTCTTCCAATTACTCCAGTTGCAATAATTTTCTCCGCCCCATTCTGTAATAAAATACATTTTTAAATTAATATTGTGTGCGCGTCCACTCCAGGTGTGCGCTGTGTAGCTACGGACAAACACCATATCGCACGGTAAACCGGGTCTCGAGTTATTGCGGCATTCAAGGTGGATAAAACTCAGGGTTTTATGTACTGGGTACTTCTCAATGAGGACGACACGGTCATTCGCTTCTTTCATGAATTTGCAGTCCTCATTTTTTACTGTTGGCTCTCTTCATAAGTCACATTCTCATGAATCAAAATCTGTTGACTAGTTGTGATACTGACTGTGCTATATGTACCTTTGAACTGTCGAAATAAAGTTTAGTCTACTCGGATGAGTCCGAGCGGAGTAAGCAGCTGAGCGGTCGGTAATGGTAAAACATAACAGTGATAAGGAGATTTGGGCGAGATGATAAGCCCGATAAGCCTTGCTTCGACCGGCTCAAAATGAGCGACCTAGGCTATAAATCAGTTCGCTAATCTTTTTTTGAACTTAAACGATAGCTTTTCTGGGCGCAGTCTTTGTATCTTTGCCTGGAGTAGGCACCCGCGAAATCAATGAACGTTGTACTAAAGAAACACGACATCACATTAATCCTTACTTGCTACAAGATAGCAGAGTAGTGTTTATTCCTTGATCAAAACAAACTTCGATAGCAACTATGAATTATTGCGAACACAACCTGCATTTCTATCAATAATTTGAATTCTTTAAGTGTTCGCCTCAAAAAGCGGAGAAGATCAGAAGATTAGTGTGCATTATTTTTTCCTGAAATTTGAAAGAACATGCACTTCGTTCTTTTTCCGATGCTCGGCTTAGGCACCCCCCTTTGCCCTCTCTGCGACGTCCAATATGCAACCCCCTAAGGTTAACCGGGACGCGTGCCCAGCCTTACTCAGAATCTGCTAAATGCCTCAGGCAGTCCCTAAAAGGTGAAAATCTGATCAAGGCCAGAACGGTTCCAGCCGAAGCGAGTAGACCCGATTTAACAATTGAATTACCTTTAGAAGTGTGCAGAATAGATGTAGAAAATTTTGGTGCATTGATTCTGTTTAGATAAGAAATTATGCATTGCTGTCCAAATTCTGATCTATTCTGAACATACACAAAGGTAATTCAATCGTTGAATCAGCTCTACTCACTTCGGCCGAGCCTTTCTGGCCTTATTCAGAATCGGATGCTTTTAGGGACTGCCTGAGGCATTTCTAGCAGATTCTGAGGTAATGGGCTATTGGAACACTGTCCTCCCCCTGAACATATTAAAAGTGCATCCCGAAACTCCATCTGATGTAGGCAACGTGTGATTCCTTGTTAGTCATGTCGTATTCCATGCAATATCTGGAAAGTTACTATAAGCCTGACTTTTCAATAGCCTTTACAGGAAGCCAAATCCTATATATCAGAAGCTACTTGAAAGCCTCAGGTGACCAGGAGTCACTACTAAGATCAACAAGGCTGTAAGCTTCTCCATCGCTGGCGATAATTCTATTAATTCCTTCCATTTGAAGTTTCCGTACAAATCAATGCTAGATAAATCAATGTCTTTTTTGAGCAGTGCAAAGTGTGATAGGCCCGCAAAGGATTTTCTGAAAGGGGCCTGCGGCCAGCGTGTACCAGCCTAGTCGATCTGGGCACGGTCAGCAAACCGTAAGCAAGCTAGGTGCGATGGGAGTGTGCGCCGATCCAAAGGCTGTGGACGATACTGGTACCACAATCAAGTGCGAATAGAAGGGTGAATACGCGATGATTGGTCGGGATTGATGGCGAAATACAGTTCACACCGCGATCAGCAGCGCGATTTAGGTTATAACCGGAGTCCCAATTTTACTGTTAGTAGCAAGTAGTAGACTTAAGCATTCCGATTTCGCTCACTTCAAACTACGATTGAATGGTTACTGTTGTGAGGCTACAGGAATGGAGTGAGACTAGTCTAGTTGAATGCATTGGTCACGGTAAAAGCAGCCTTCGAAGTTCCAAATCAAGAGCTTCGAGGGGCATGTTGATTGAATGCACAGAATGAGGGCGTTTGACTGGTACATGCGACGCGCGCGACGGAAGTCCGTCGCGCTCACATCGTCGCTGAAGCGCCGCGTGCAGTGTGCTAGCCAGCTGGACTGCACTTGGGCTTTTTCCTTTCTGCGTATTCGGCCTACCAGCTGGCGCGAGGCCAATTACAGCAGCAATGTCGGCTAAAAACAAGCAACAATTTTGTCCCAAAACTTGAATGTGGTTTACCTGCACAACTCACCTCCCCTGTGGCTACCGAGGAAGTGGGTGGAGCGAGTACACCACATTCAAGTTTCGGGCCGTATATTGCTATTGGTTGCTCGTTTTGAGCCGGTTTCCGCACTGTCGTTGCAATGGGCCTCTAACCCTTGGATTTCTGGTGAAAGTTGAGTGCGGTTCTAATCGTTTGCCTTTAAGATTTTTCATTTTTTCACCTTTACACCATTTACTAGCAAACCCAGCTCTGTCATTAGAAGTCAACCTTTCGATTCAGCTAATGCTAAAAATCGAAGATATTATTGAATCACGGACTTTAATGACCACTGTGGATATTGTTCAACTTTTAAAAAGCGGGACAAAGTGTTTGCAGAATTGATAATTTTCCTGTCCCAATTATTACCATCAGCCAACCAACCGACGATAAGTGGGTCTATATACGTGAGTTCTTCACCGGTTCATGTGTCTAAATAAGGCTCTTTCGCGCTACAGCTTTGATATGACTTGGTTTTGTAATCTTAGAACTTGCAGTAAACGGTATGCCTCTGAAAAAGTTTTCTTTGCAATTTTGGCATTCTTACAGGGTTAAGAATTGTATGATTAAAAAAAGACATGCGTACAACTATAGAGAAGAGAAGCGTACAATTATACATTGAATGAGCCGGAACCAGAAGCTGACAGTAGTCAAAATAATTATTTGTAGCAGCTCCGAATCGCTGACTAACAAAGAGACTGCGGTGAGGGCAAATCTTGATGTTTCAACGAATTTTAGCCGAAAATTTGCCGTTTTAGACGAAAATTTCGGCAAATGGCAACGTCAAAGGCAAACCCCAAAAATGGTCGGCAAACGGCAATCGGCAAGCGGCAATTGCCGCACACCCCTGGTCGTGAGTCATCAGACCACATTTTTGTCGTGGCCGATGTGCTTCACCAAAATGAGTTCGATATAGAACTTTGTTAAGAAAAGGACAGAAGTCTTATTAGGAAAGTACTTAGGTCGGTAAAGAAATTTGACGACCGTTCTGGACTATAGTTGCTGCAGATGTTGACATGGACCAATCAATACACCATATATCGCCGAACTGGGTCGCCTAGATTCCAGATAAGCATATACAAAACATAGTTTGCTGCAATAAGCTTTGGCCTCTGAGTGAATTTGGAACCAGATACGATGATTGCGGCTGGCAATGTTCGGCGATAACTGGCGGTGTAACTGGCCAACGAGGTTTTTCGATCGCGCGTGGCGATCTGCCGTCGCAGCCTACCGTCCATTAATAGGACTAAAATGATTACGTGGGCTCTGGTTTTTGTATTGACAGGGCAGAATTCACAAAGTGCCGATCCCGCGTTTGATTTAAGCAGGGATTATTATTGTTGTTCCAAGAAAACGAGTTTTGTATTTCGCTCCTGTATAAAGCGCCTCTATGTATAGCCATATATGAGATGCTCAAAGACTCGAATTCTGTGGGAAACTGGGGAATCGTCACTGCTAATCTATGCGACAACTTTACCAAGAAGCTCCATTTTTACTATTATGTTCATCTTCAGAGATCAATTTTTCCGCGTCTACAAAGCGCTAAGGGGCACAACGTCGAGAGGACGACATTGCTATTGTGACAGGTTGCATTCAACGTCGTTGTGGATCCGGTCACTCTCATCGTTTCAGAAGCAAATTCGAATTTCTTTTGGAGGGAATGGCTCCTCACGACCGAAACTTGCATCTTAACACTATGAAACACTTGAGTTAAACGGTAACATCTGAACACATTTAGGTGTGAGTTTTATTCGCCCCTGCCTTTAGTTCCTAAACACAGCACTTCTCTTACTTAAAGGCACTGTTGGGCGATAAACTTCATCCTCGAATTTTTATATGACAAACACTTCTCGTGGCTCTCAGAAGCAGAACAGCGTCTAAAAAACGGGACGAAAAGCTACTCAGGAGTCGTAAAACCGCTCAAAATGTGCAGAGGCAAACCCTGCCGATTCGGGCAAGTCCGGCCCTTTTCCACCCCTCGACGTGAACAATGGAACACTCGAGAATCGTGAGTTCGAGCGATGGTTTCCGATCAAAAAGTCCCGTTGTTCCCTTCATTCTCAACTTCTCTCTCTTCACTCAGGTCAGCTCGCATACATTGGCTGCAAAAGACGGAAGTTACAAGTCTCCGGACAACTCTGTCCACCATTTTCCCTAGCTCAATTTTCGAGGGGACCATAACTCCATTCCCAGAAGGTCTTGTACGATTCTGCAGAAGCATGATTGGAATCAGAATGGGACCAGTTTCAAGATAGGCAAAAAGCACTGGAAAAGTGATTTTTATCGCGAACAGTGCCTTTAAAATAATACCAATTTTAATTACACACTCTGGTCCTTAAAAAGAATTGTGAACGAATGTCCGATGTCCGTTAAATTACGCAAACGTTTTTAATAGCTTTGTCCATACTAGTTTGCCATTCAGGAAGTGGAGTCCAAGCTTACTCTGATGGGAGGACTAGAGCTCATCTCGAAGGAGTTCTCGCTCCCACCTGGCGTTCCAGGAGGAATGGCACGATATCAGCTGAAGCTCACACTCAGCTTTTTCTTGAAATTCTTCCTTGAAGTATCAAAAAATACTGAACGTAAGAGATCCGCTATTGCTACTTGTTGCACATGACCTTCTCTCATATGAGCATGAACGAATAGTTTTCAAGGTAGAGGAAATAGTCGATCGAAACGAGAGCACAAACATCCGGCCTGAAATTTCTGACGGACTGAACGCAAACCCAAGTTTATCAAGTGAGAAATTATATGTGTCTCTAAAGGGATGCTAGGAAACCCAGGCACCTTATGAATGTTTTAATTCTAGCAAGTACCAGCTAATCAACCACAGCTCATGATCCTGTAGGACGTGGTGACGTTCCGCATGCCTCTGAGAGAAGCATGTGACGGGGGAGGCTATTTATTGCAACGATATTCGAGTGGCCAGTGAGTTTTTATTGAGGTTGAAGGCGCAGTATTGTCTTTAGGTATACACAAAACGAAGTATCCAAGATTGGTTTTACTCATTTAGTGCTCGCTCAGCGCTTTCAGGGCCGACACTGCAGCGTGATCTCGAGTCTGCACGAGTATTAACTTCTGAAGCAAAGTTTTTCTGAGGGCTGCTAGTAGCCGCAATGGAAGACAAACAGCGGGTTGGTGGAAGTGGCCATCATGTGATTCCAACTCGCCCTGAAGAGGCGGGAGAAACGGGGAGGAGCGTTGGAGGAGGGAGCTTCCTGATTGGACCTGCAACACCTGCTGCCACCCTGCCTTTGTGGTGGGGGTGTGGTGAGTTGGGCTGAGCGATAGCCCACTCATTTACACGTCTCTCCCGTTTGCTCCCTTGCCTCTTCAGAGAGTTGTGTACCACCCCTTGCACCTCCCAATACACGATGGTCACACCCAGAGCATTGTTTTTTTGCGAAGAAGAGCAGGACAGTGTTGAGGCGCGAGGAATGCAGTTTGGATGAGTTAACGCGAAGCCTTCATCAGCTGGAGATATGCTGTCATGAATACATGAAACAGGCAAAAAGAGCAACCCCAAAATCACAGTTAACCAAAAACAAAAGTTGGAAGGGACAAAGATGTAGCGATGCAGCCAGCCGCCTGCTGGAAGTGGTTTTGTGTAATTGCCTCTGATATTGGGCAACCGATCAATTAATGGAGCAGCATGTCTTTGTCTTTAGCAAATTGCCATCCAAAAACGGCCACGTTTTCAGGAAACTCGTCGCTAGAAGGGCGGGCTGGCTTTTTCTTGGGCGGGTTGGCTTTCCGAAGTGGCCACTTCGCATCCGTTTTTGGCGATTTCTGGCCCCGTCTTCGGTGTTTCTTTCAACGCTATCTCGCCCATCTCTTACCAGCGTAGCTTTTCACTGTTAAAACACGCGAACGAAATTCATCGTGAACACTGTCTTTAAAGTTAGGTACTGTTGTACACTAAGGCCACTGTCTACCTAAGAGCGATTCACGTTCCAATTTTGCATAACAATGTTCTCAAAAACACTGGTTCACGTGTGGTGGATGCATTTCTTTTGCAAGTTTCACCCGGCTAAGAACTGCTGGTTGCAGCATCTACTTCGTTCTTAATCTTATCATTCTTTTTCTCCAGGATTCAGGATGAGTTCTTATCATGAAGTCTTTTTAAAAAATGACATTTTGGTTGCCCTCACAGGTTGCCTCCGTCTTGGCAGTGAGGAAGGGGGAAGAAAGGGACACTGGGGAAGCTTGCTTTTACAATTGATCTTTTTTATATAACTCGTGTGAGATTTGTTTCTAGCATTTAAAAGAAAACCTGGGATCAACTATTCTGTTCGGTAAGCTTTTTGTCTCTTAGCTTTAAAAAAAATTTCTATGAATCTCGAGGCACCCTCTTGTAATAAAAACGTTCGCTTTTAAGCGTCTAAAACAGTCTCGTCTTAAAAATAGTAACCTATCACACACCAAGTGCTCAGTGGAGGATTGAGCTGGATTAGCATTTGCATGTTTGGTTCCGCCGCAAATAGGTGACTTCCTAAATAACCCCTCGGCCAACTTCGACGTCCTGAAGGTGTACATAGATACATTCCTAACGAAATAATTATTTTCAACTCGAAACTCAAGACAACTATGAAAGTTCCAGCATGAGTTAGTTCATTATTCTCACTAACTTAAGGTGTGTTAGGGTTGGATAGAATTTTTCAAACAGGTTTTCGCGGTTTTTTAATCGCGAAAAGTGCCTCGAATTCGCAGAGTTACGGTGATTTTCTATGAAGCCAGAGAGGGTTTCAAGTGCAAGAAACGTTTGGTCATTTGGTTCAGTAACCATAAAATGCAAGGACCAAACGAAAACCCAGAACAAAAAAAAAGCAACATTCCCCCTGCCCCTTCGATCCAAACGGGATCAACCCCACCGGTGGCTAGCAATTAATCATACAAAACACTTCCTAACAGCAACTTACTTTGAAGTCTGGAGAAAAGACTAGGAGACGTAAATGACAGATAGGTACAGCTTCAGTCAGATGTTTTCCGCCGGTTGAAACTCGTCCAGAAGCGCCCGATGCGATGGCCGGTCGACACACAGGCCGACTGCGTGAGCGGACATTCGCATTTGGACGCACCTTATATCTGTCCTCTTGTTGGGAGAGGGGCTCATAAACATTTTCATTTGGAGATCATGCATTCCGAGAGAAAGGTGTATTGACTGAAGTCTTCCCGTTCAGACTGCCTTCACTTATGGCTTCTTTTTGTGATGTCTCTCCATTGCTTGCGGAACTCTCGAGTCGGTTGATCCATCAGAAGCCATTTCACCAATGGATGGCGTCGTCGGCTTATATCCGATGCAGATGACAGCGTCTTCCCGATGAAGCGAAACTTAGCCGACAGCAGCGACACTCTCTATTTTCGTGAGAGATAAGGTGGGAATTTAGATGAATGCATTTTCTGATTGTGTGTTATAAGAATTTGTCAGCGCGTGGCGGGGTTAAGCCATACTGAGTTAGATCATGATCTGCATCATCAAGCGTTGCCAGTATTCACCTTCCTATCAGCTTCGCACATCAGTGATCTGTTGTTTTTTCAAAGTTATTCTGAAAGCGCAGATGCGAAAAAGTGAACTTTGATTTATTATGGAGTCAGGTATGTGCGAATTTTGAATTGATTTCATGCGGTTGCGTAGAAATGTTTTCGGCTTAAAAATAGATTTCTTGAGATTTTCACCGTTTCTTATCACCAGCCAATTGCTGCTATAGGTCAGGTATGTACGGTGCAAGATTGATTTCATGCGGTTGCGTGAGAAATGTTTTCGGCTTAAAACAGATTTCTGAAGTTTTCTTTCAGATTTTTATCACTGCCAGCCATTCTGCTGCTATAGTAGCGGAAGGATCACGCCGAAACTGCTCTTCCGTCGATGCGGCTAAATGCTGTCAAATTGAAATACTGCAGGGAAACTCCGCTAGTTTCCATTGAGGTAGGTAGACTAAGTCATTTTTATCTTCTGGTTATGATTCCAATCTACACGTTGTTCTGGTCCGTTTTTTGTGTAGTCGGGATGGAAGTCATAGATGGACATGCATATAATAGAAAAAGAAGAGAGTCATTGCCTTGCAAAGTTTGCACTGGGCTTCTGTAGCCATCGCACTCTGGACATCTTTTTTCAAGCATGCTCTCTTTGGGGCCTCTAAAACCAATGGCGAAATCCTTATTCTCCTTGCTGTACCTTGATTCAAGGATTTCTGCCTCTATATTCTACAGAAGAATTAGTTCACCAAGCTTTCGCTTAATTTTTCTCTGTGTTGCCTCGAGGGGCATGGGCTGGCTTTTAGTGTTTGGTCCATGAACTTCAGCGTGGCGGTTCTCGTTTACGCTTTGAACGGTCTCCTCAGAATTGAGTAAACTCCACTTGCTGTCTTTCTAATGTCGTAGTACGGATAGAAGTATGAGAATGAATGGAATGGATTGCAGGGTGAAGTAAAGCCACCTCCAAGTCCCCAATGGGACGGAGCCGTGGCGGCCTGAGATAACTTTATTGCGAAAAAGAGTGGGGCTGGATAAAGGTGTAGACGCGCGTTCATTTTTTTTTTTTTTTTTTCATCGGGTTCGCGCCAGCTGCTCCCTCGCCTTAGCTTGTCGCTACCTTCTTCTTTCTTTTCAGTGACTTACTCTCTTTTTCTTTTTTTGTCTGATCCTCAACTTCCTTCTCTCTTCTCACCTCGTTATACTGCACCTTGCTTGGGAATTCCTCCTTCTTCTCTCTTATGCACTGCAACAACGTCAAAAAGCTCTTGCTCTGCATAGTGAATGGGATGACGAATAGATAAGATGCGATTAAACATAACACTACAACTGCTCTTACCATTTTGGAACTTTTGAACCCAGTTCCCAGTGTCTTTATCGCCATTCACTTCTGGAGGCTTTACGTAACTTACATTGCTCATTTCATGAGAAATTTGTTTTCGCACTTGTTTTTTCTGCAGGCTCTGAAAAATGGGATTTCTTTATTGTTCCCCGCGTGCGCGTCCGGAGCGGAGGCTAGAGGCAGCGAGGAAGCGGAGGGGATACGGAGGGGTAGCACACGCACGCGCAAAGTGTGATTGGAATTTCGTTGGTTCACAGTATAAGTTACATGCTGAGCTTCGGGAATTAGTGGTATGATCTGAGATTGAAACAGAATTTTAGCATTTTATAAGTGAATAGGATATAATTTTATCCAATATCTAATTTTTTTATTTTATTCTATTATGTTTTTATTTTTTATTTATTTTATTTATTTATTTGTGCATTTTCCTTTATAATCGCTTTTATATTTACATATTATTATATTTATTTTTGACAATGAAACAAACTGAGTAGATTATGAGGTTTCCGGAGTCAATGAATTCTATATCGTGGCAGTTGGAATTAAAGAGGCAGCATATACACGCTCGTAAACGGGATTGAGATAACTACGGATGGATGAATGGTATGGCTCAAATTACAAGGCATACGCATTTTGAAGCGTCAAAAACGACTCAGAATGCTACGTTACAGGAGTTTAGCAAGTTTGGCCCTACCCGTATTATTTTCACGCCCCTGTAGAGTTTATTCTTCAACGCGAGGTTTCTGGATCATCTAAACCGTCGGTACTGTTGATGGATTTCCTAACAAGTGAAATCCTCACACAAATCACTGATGGCGAAGATGACACAGCAAGCCCTGCAGTTGGTGAAAGCACACAAATACAGGGGGAGTGAATGCAGAAAGCGAGCGGGTCAAACTTGCTCCCCTCCTGTAGCGGCATTGTGGAGTCGTTTTGACTTGATTCAAAATGCCTAGGCTGCAATATATGTTGTGACCATACGGTTCGATTCACCTTGTAATCTCAACCACGTTTACCTGAGCGATGTATGCTGCCTTTAAAGGCAGTAATCCACGATGAAAATCGTTTCCGAGTTTTCACCAGAAAACGAAGGTTTAAAATCTGACTGTTTCATCAGCAAAGAGAAAGAATCACAAAAAATCCTGCGAAACATCCAGAATCAGCTTTCTTTCTTTTCAGAAAGCCACATTTCAACGGCGGATCAGTTGCGCGGGGCATGGACCTGAAGTACATCTGCGTGCGCAAATGCGCCCACCATTGCTAAAACTCAGCTGCGCTCGCGCTCCAGTGCTAATGTAAAAGCGGACCAAACTGTTCTTCGGAAAACTCGATCGCGAGCGGAAGGGTTAGCGCGAGCGGACTCCGGAGCCGTATGCGGGCCTCTTTCGGGTTTCGTTTTCGTTCGCTCTTTTTCGGACCCCAGTTAACTCCAATGAGACCCTGAATTTCGATTTTCCGGGCCAAAAACCGAGGACAGAAATTTATCGTGGACACTACGCCTTTAAGTGTCATAAAAACGAAAACTAATTGCAGGACGCAATCAAAGGCGGACTCCGTATCTCTTCAAGCCTCTTAGAAACATCCACTCGTCATTACTCGAACAACGGCAAATGCATTGTAGAGGAATGACTGGAGCGAGTATGACCATGTTGTCGAGGGAGAAATGCAAGATGGGAGGACGAAGGCAAGGTTTTGGGTCATCACTACGTACTTTGCTTGAAATTATGTGTGCTAAATGCTTTACAGGAGCATTTCTACCTCGAAACTCAGCAATGTGTTGTCATACCGCATGAGGACGACGAGCTTGAAATTCACGTCAGTGCACAAGGAACGACCGATGTTCAGGCAAGCTAATACTGGTTCTAATTTCCTGCTTGGTTTGGCAAAAGCGCTAGTAATGGTGATGATGAGAAGTAATCTAGGGACGTAGCGCTGTACCGCTTTGGGTAATGACTTTTTATAACAAGCGCGAGGTGACCGCAGACTTTTGACTTACTTACTTGACTTCAATCGGTTTGGCTTTGCTGACGCGGTCATTCCGCATCTTCACCGAGGGTGTGCCGTCCACAAAGTAGTCAGCCGTGTCCATTTTTCACGGTCTTCAGCCACACCGGGTTCTGAACACATCTCCATCCAGCTGTCACTATTCCATTTCCTGCGAAACGAAACATCGCGCCTGAACTGTCTTTCGATGCCGAGTGACTTTAAATCCTCTTTAACCACATCCGTCCAGAATCTTTCGCCTACGCCCAGGTGGTGTAGCCAGTTTCCAGACAGGATTTGGAAGCATTTTTAAATGCGTGTTGTACGAGACGATCCGGCGTTCTTCTTAGTATATATGCCCGGAGCAGTCGAAAGTCGACTTTCCATTGCTGCTTGGAGATGGCGTTAGGAGATGCTGGCACCTCTCCTCGTATCAAGCGTTGATGTACTGCGTCGATTTCCCTTGTAAACGTCTTCGTTTATGGCATACACGCGGCCGCAGAAATATCTCAAGCAAACGCCTAAAAAGCTTTCCTCTCCGTGCAATCCAACCTTTCCATCTCTGCGTTTTTTCCGGTGCTGCCCACGTCATCTCGATCCGGTACATCATGATAGGGCGAATAGCGGATAGGTAGACGCGCAATTTGACTTCCTTCGCGATGGTGGTAGACCACAAACACTTGGTTAGAAAATTGAATGCAGACGTAGCTTTCGCACATCGTTGTCGAATATCCGCTGCATAACTACCATCGTTCTTCAGCAAACAGCCCAAATAACAGAAATCGTCCACCAGTTCGACACGTTGTCCGTCCACACAAACTCCCGTTGAAGGCCTCTGGAGAGACCCACATCTGCTTGCATTTGTCGGGACGAAGACAAGGAAGTCCATAGGCTGCGGCATGGCTTCGAAACGAGGTTCACAATCCTTTGCAGTTCTGCGTTGTTTTCAGCGAATAACACAATGTCGTCGGCGTACTCTGCGTCGACAAGGGAGCGTCCTGGATGGTGTTAGGATCACATCCGCAGGAAACTGTTCTGCAACTCTACGCATGATGTCATCAACGGCGAAGTTGAAAAGAAAAAGGTCCTGCAACGATAAGCTCTTTGCCTTACCCCCGTTTCTCACCTCGAAAGCTTCGAGCGTAAATCCGACGAGGTGTACGAACTGCTGCTGTTGTTCGCTTTGTTCATGTCCTCGATTAACCGAACATACTCTTCCGGGACTCCATCTGCTCGCAGAGCATTGAGCAATCGATCACGATGAGGAGAGAGTCGAACGCGGCTTCAAAGTCCAAAAAGCAAGCTGTAATGGCTTCAAAAACCGCTGCCACGATTCAATTACTCTTCTCACGACGAACACTTTGGTCGATGGTCGATCTTCCAGGTCGAAAACCGGTTTGCTCATCTCATCGTTCCTTCCACGATGTTTGATAAGTCGCTCGAGAATGATACGTTCTAAAACCTTGTACATGATACGAAGTAGAGAGATTCCTCTGTAGTTCTTAGGATCCGTGACGGATAGCTTCTTGTGAAGAGGTACGATGATCCGCATGACCGCAGACTAATATGTTCTATTCTCAAAGATGCTAGTATAAGTCCACTTAAATGCACAGGCCTGGAATAATTATTTTACTTTTGAATATCCACCCATGAACCCTTGAGGTTCATACAGGCTCGAAGCTCACATGTGGCCTGGAGCGCTGTGGCGAGCAGGAAGTCATCGTCAACATCAATCCCATTTTCTCTGTCTCTGTAAAGGCGTTTTTTTAAAAAAGCTTTAGGTGGTTGATTAAAAATATTGCTCCCTACATTTTTGCTCCAGGGCGACGGCTGGACGATAGTTCGTCAGAGCTCTCTCACTCGAATAAATCAGTGATGTATGCTCTCAAAACGCACCAGACATTGGAGATTTGTCTCAGAGGAAAAGCAGGTTCCCCTCCATGGCTACTAACTATACTAGAACATGGAATTTGCGCAATTCTACAAGTTTGGACGTTCCATATATCTGGTCAAAAGTGTAATACTCTAGTGTTTATGGTAACCATTTCCCTGACGTCCAAGTCAGAGACGACATTTGGCCCATCAACTCATCCGATTCGAAATAAATTGGACTTCTGTGTCTGAAGAGAGGGCATTCTGAGGGGAAGGTCTACTTTTCAAATCACCAGAATAGTGTTCGATGAATTTTGCTTTTACACAAGCTTGAAAAAAATCTTTGCCGACGACTCTGGGTGCTAAGGCTCCTTCAGACGACGAAACTACTTTGAGTCTGTATCAACGACCAAGTGTAGTACATTGAAAATCTTGCTGTAATAACTATCTAGCTACTCTTGTGAGACTCCAAAAAATGAATTAGCTACGTACTCCAGACACTGTGCGTTAAAGGTAGCAGAACTACAACACGTCAAACATGGTATAGATTTTATGGCATAAATCGAAGGTTTGAAGCTACAGGAAACTAGTATATGAAACCAAAGAAAAAAACTGGCCAAAATTGCATGCAAGCACAAGAGAAAAACGGGTGTTTTTGTTATGGGGTTGGGTGGGCGAGTTATGCCCGGCGCGGTTGAAATAGCGAATATTATCTTTAAAACGGTTGACGTAGCGAAGCCGGTAAAGAGCTCTACCAGTTTGTAGTAGGATGCTCGCCTTGTTGGAAGCATTAAAAAAATCAGCAGCGTGTCTGCTGCCTTAAATTCCTGGGCGGCTTCCTTAGAAACGGTGATGTACCTGAAAGCTTCCACACTGCATGACTCAAACGTTTCATAGAGAATTCATCTGTAGTTTCTCCATGCAATAACAATTTCAGGTGGAGATAAAGCGAAATGTCTTTGGAATACCAGCCCACAAAGTTGTTGTGAAGGTAAGAAGCGAATAGGTGGTGGATTCGGGAAGTGAAAGGAGAAGTATCGCGCCCTTGTTTCATTGTGTTTGGCCGCCATTGCGGCGAGAATGTTAGAAATTTTTTCATCAACGATTGCAGCCGTTTGTCGCTGGTTGCGAATATGACGGAGCAAAGCACATTGCGAAAGCTCTAGGAGATATTCGTTTACCAGACTGGAGAAGGCCACATACGACTCACGCTAGGAACGATATGATGACATGGCAATCACAGGAACTAAGGCACCCACATTCCAGATTCAATTACAAGGCAAGGTGATATATGTATCTATCAAGAAGTGTGGTATTTAAGTCCTTCCTTTCGAACCACCTTTTCTCACCTTAGCAACATGGCCCCTTATCTGGAGCTCCTGCATAGTCGTCTGTCACGTTAAAGGCAGTGTTCACAGATAAAGAATTATTTTTCTGCTTTTCCGCTCATCTTGAAGTTGGTGCGGGTCCCATGCTGATTCCAATGATGTTTTTGGAATCGTACAAGACCTTCCTAAGAACGGAGTTAGGGTCCCATCAAAAATTAAATAGGGAACCATGTGGGGACGAGTTTTCCGAGGCTTGTAACTTCCGCCTTTTGCTGCCGATGTATGCGAGCTGACCTGAGTAAAGAGAGGTTGGGGGAATAAAGGGAAGAACGGGGCTATTGATCGGAAACCATCGCTCATCTCTACAATTTCGAGCATTCATTTGTCTAGAGCCGGTGGGCGGAAAGTGCATCTGGGGTGTGACTAGCGGTGACGGGAGTCCAACTTCGGGGCCGTAGTTACGTTTCATTTTTCTATTTAGTTTTTTTCTGATGTTAGGGGTTGTTAGGTCCCGCAGCTGCCGATCTCCACCAAAAAATCAGACATTGGTTTTTTATCGTGGACACAAGCTTTTAAAAAGACAAACTAGGAGTGAACTCCTTGCAATCTAATGATTCTCCCCGGTCATGCACCCTGCGTAGGGCAACACGTTTATCTGTATAATTCTGAACATACACATTTGAAGTCCCTTTCGCGTGCTACTATGGTAAACTCAAGGTTGCTCGTCCAAAGCCATTTTTAGTATGAAGCTGCGACTCAGGCTACATACGTCGTAGGTGCACGAAAACGATGGGGTAATGAGATGACTCTTGAGTGTCACAGTTTGCTGCTTCCTACAAAAATGACACAGACTATCTGTGATTTCTACTGTAATCGAACATCTCGGCTGTACTACTGTCCAAGCAACATGGGCAGAAGGAGTATTCAATTGAGGGGAGCGCTTAAATAGATGAAGTTGGCTTCTAATACTTCAATCAGGAGTTCAAAAAGTTAATATGAGTGAGCAGGGTGTACTGGTCGAGTAAAGGCATTAATTTCTCACCCAGAACCCTCTACTATCTGTCTCCAAAAATAAGTCCAAAATAAAAAATGAGTCTCTTTGAGAAAAAAATGGTCCCATCTTTCGAATTGCGCATCTTGAAATTTTGGGATTAGTGAGAGGAGCTTCTTTATTGGGGGAGGCTCTGCCTTCATCCCCTCTGCAGAAGGGGAAGCTCACTTGTTTCAGGGGTGTTCAATGAAAAAAAATTATACTGGAAAGATAAGCAATTATAGGAAACGATGTGACATCAAGTAGGACTTGTGGAGTACTTTTTGACTCCGTTAATTACTTTGCCATGAAAAACTTTTTGATGTCACTCACTCTTATTCTACTGGAATATGTATTCACATCAGCATCTGAAAGATGGAACTCAGGTGTTCAAAAACGCTTCATAATGCTCAGCGCTTGTGCCAGATAAAAGTTAATGCAGGAAATAATGTTTTCTTAGGTAGCTATTGGATTGATTCTGGCAGAGTTTCGGGACTTTGGTGACTGCCTACAGCAATGCTGGTCACTCCCTCGATCTCTTCGATTTGGAGTTTTGGCGTCAAAGATGGTTCAAGCGACTTTTTCTCTGCGGCTCTAATCGATATTTTTTCAGAGACGAGCAATGGTTCATATCGATAACTGTTGAGATTCCCAAATGCTGATATTCACGGACGGATGTGCCAGAAATGTGAATCTGGCCTCGAACACAGCATTCTGAGAAAGTGATTTAGGCTGTTGACGCAAAGCTTTGTAATCCACATTTTATTCAAGGAAAGCGATTGAAAATTTCCGTCTACAGGGAGATACATTAGTTAATGTGCGGCGGAATTTGATAGATTATTAAACCCTGGCTAAAGTACAAGCACGCCGCTTCGCGGCGCTTTGTCCGGGAACCATAAGCCTAGGGGTTCGAAAAGCCGCTTCGCGGCGCTCTGTCCGGAAACTGTGTGGCTTTTCTGATAGCTACCAAATCTCTCGCGTTGAAAATCTGAGCAAAAAAGTATGCGCTTCGCGGCGCTTTGTCTGGGAACTCATAAGCTGGCTCTGGTTCAGCGTTTCGCGGCGCTCTGTCCGGAAACTTTGTGTGGCTTTTCTGATTACAATTAAATCTCTCAGCGGTCAGAAAACTTACCTGGCTGGGGCAAGCGCGCCGCTTCGCGGCGCTTTGGTCCGGGAGCCAGGTTCGCGTGCTCGCAGGCGCTCGGTCCGGGAACTGTGTGGCTTTTTCTGATACTAATGCTCTCGCGGTCAGGAAAACCGCTGTCAGGCTGGCACGTTTCGCGGCGCTTACTGGCCGCCGGGTTTTTCCTGACCGCGAGACGATTTACATTGTCGGGCCTTCATACCTTCATTTTTTTCAGGCCAAAAAAATTTCTCCCTTCCTGATGCAGTAAACGACGCGAAATTATGTCTCAATGGGTACATTTGACGCGCTGATCACGAATTTGCTACATCAATTTTGCATTCAAAAGTCTCGTTAATGAGGTTATGGAGTGAGTTTGGGATGGGGAGGTTGTGTAGTATCAGAATTTGAGCGTTATCCGACCGATGGCAAAAGAATAATCCTTGATTACTTTGCAGAATCAACCTCGCAAAGTTGTCGTCGTTGAAGAAGGGTTTTTGAGCTACACAGGAAATCCTCGAATGGATCTTAAATATGCGTTTTGAAAAGATTTTGATACCGGTTCATCGAGGTTTGGGGCGGGGTATAAAGTCCGGGAGGTGGTTCTAAGTCACGTCAATGATCTTGTCCTGTCACCAACGCACGAAGCCGTCGTGACCCCAGGTGATGCTGATAATTGGAATCTCCTCCACGCAATGAGGGTGAAGTCGTTTGGCTGGAGGAAGTAAAAGATGTCAAAACTGCTTCGTTGATTTTCAGCTATTTCGATGGTGCAGAATGTTAGAGAACCGAAAATGTAAACCCCCAACCTTCCCCTAAATGAGTGCACAAATCGGCGAGCTTCAACTATACTTTTGAAGGTTTTGGTGAACTGAAATGCACATACACCTCAATACTGTTTTGGAGTGGTTAGAGATGTAGACGAACAATAGTGCTATAGTGATGGAGGCCCAGGTGGTCGTACTTTAGTGCTCTGATTCTTTATTATATAGCGGGAAGGATATGGTGCTCGAAATAATAGGGGTATTCAGGGTGAAGACCCAGGAACACAGAAACAGATTGAACCAGATTAACCTCCGTTTTATGATTGTCACCAATGTAATCCATTCTCCTGCGCTCTAGCTTTCCAAAGAAATTAAATGGTTGATTTGTATCAACAGAGCCTCAATGGCCAAATCTTTTCCCAACGTTCCATCAACCGCCCTTCATAGTAGAATAAAAAAAAACACAGAAACAAGAATCGAAAAGGAAGGATAAAATTATCAAATTAATAAAATTGCTCTCGCAGGCATTTATGCGGGGTCGTCAGCACCGGCTTGTTGCAGCAGCGCTCTGAAAAAAAAAGGTCAGGAGATACCAATAAGAGAAATATAATAAAGATGAAAATGAAAACAAAGTCGAATTGAAAGAAAGACTACTCACCTGGATCGGGCCTCTTCAATTGGCAGAGAGTTGTTCAAACGCTCCACCAGAGAACGAATAGTAAAATCTGCTCCTTGCGCATTCCGCGCAACTGTCCCACACATCAATGCCGGTGCGAATTTCCAAATTTCAATTTCGGCCTTCCTAATAAAGGGTTTTCTCTGAAACTTGAAGTTTTGAGGGGTACTTACATGCATACCATTAGCCACTCTAGGTGCTACCAATGCGAAAAATTAAAAAAATGATATGCGGTTTTCATGCGTACGATGCCTTTGAACGCGTAATCAATTTAGTCTGGTGAATGGACAACGCTGCGACGGTAGATCGCCGCGCGCGTAAATCAGAAATTCCGTTGGCGTGTGATGCCGCCAACACCGCAAGAGACAGCGCTCGCCCCATGAGTGAGATTAGTTATAACTTACGCGAAACCGTACTACGGTCGCGGCGGTGCGTGTGGAAAAAGCGAGACCTACTACAATTGCGGCGATATTATGCAATCGCAGGAGAAGCGATTTGATGATGAGCAGAACTAAAGTTCGTATATTGAAGTGGTATCGGGATGCTACATCTAAGAACGGTTACAGCCTTCCTTCTTCAACCACATTGCCGACGTTTTCAGAAATATGCATATCGCCGGAAACGACATCGGCGTCGTTCTCCATTGGGCAGCGGTGCAATAGGTATTATGCGGCGATGCTGCGTAATTTCGTGAAAAATTTTGTCCACCGTGATCAAAAATGGAGCTTTTCTCGGGTGAACAACACCCTATCCCACTCCACTCCACGAACAGCCGTTCTGCCCATCGACTGACAGTCTGATTCTCTCTCCGATGCGCGGTATCGCCGGGCGATTGATCGATGCACCGTTTTTTCCCGCGATGGGAGTATGATGCCGGCCTTCAATTCGGGAAATTCCACGCTCTGAGTATGAACGTTGAATAGGCGCCATTTCCGTAGCGGTGAACTTGGCTTGACACGCATGACTCATTCGCAGATTCATTGCGTGCGATTCTGGGGATTGATGACGCTGTCGATCCCCAGAATGTTTTACATATCATCACAAGCGTGGGATTTTTCATGTCACCAAACGTTGCGTGGATCTTTCTGAACTGCTGATCCTGGAAAACCCGGCCACCACGCGATTCCCAGCAAATTAGAGCTGTTGATCTTGAATTGCACAAAACACGGCCCGCCATTAGTCCTTCTAATTTGGGCCCGCTAATGTATCGTAGTGTACGTCCGCGACGTGTTTCTCAGCGCAGACCCGGTAAAGTACCCGGTGTGCAAAAAGAGTAATCCCGATTCAGTCAATGCCGTCACCAGGCACACCCACCCTGCCACCCGGTCTGCCGGAAGAACGCGTCGTGGACGTACACTACGGCAATTAGCGGCCCAATTAGAGGATTAATGGCGGGCCGTGTTTTGCAGTAATTCAAGATAAACAGAATATAGATTATAGAAGGTGCGTATATCAACCAGGATAAGTCTTGGTACATGGACTTATAAAACGATTCCAAGTACATAATGGGCAGCTTTTTACAAGAGTCACTAAAAGACGAAAATGTCTATAACGTATTTACTCTTCGGAGAAGTACTGAATATTATACGTCTACGCTGGGTACAGCACTGAAAATCTTTAAAAACTCAACAGTATGCCGGGTTGCATCAATTGACCAACTTCCAACCTGTTGAACGCTTGAGTTTCTCGAGACAGAAAACTTTCTTCACATTTCCGGATGAGGCGGATTGGTTGTGGTCTTCTCGAGAGCTAGCATACGATTTGCTGTGAAAAACAAATTAACAATGGTGCAAATTTAGCAGAAAACACATGCTTGTACTATTTTCCATCTCAAGAGTTGTCCACTTAACAAAATTGTCGGATATGTGCGGTCCCTTCAGACCTTTTGTTTACTTTCTTCAAAAGTTCAATATTTAGCAATCAAACTGTGTCGTCTGGCGAGATGGGGGTTGAACTTAGGCTGTCATAACCCTTTTTACCTTTTTTCGGTCTTCCAAATTTTCATTGTATTTCCCTTCATTGAGGGCGAGATCGTGAGGAAGGGAGCTAACGACTGCTTGGTTGTAAACCCTACCATGGACATCATCGCCAGTTTTGGAATCAGCTTTAATTTTCTGTTAGGCTAATTTCTTAAAAAACGCAACCAGTGTACGCCGCCAGCCGTCAACCTTTATTGTCGACGTGTGGTTTTTGAAAAGGTTTGGGCTTATTGGGAATGGGTTCATATAGCTCAACGCATAAAATCTAATCCGTGAGCGATTATTCCAAATGCGCTGTAACCGCAGAAATTGTCTCTTTGCGAGCGGTTGGGTTATTACTCACCTGAAATCTTTTGGAGACACTTCAGGAGGCTTCTTCGGTGGTCCTCAAGGAATGTTCTGTACTGAGACTTTGGTGAAGCATATAGCCGAGGAGCTGAATAAATATGAAACCACGACAAGGTGGGTGTGATAGTGATTCGCGTTCCAATGAAGGGGTAGGGGAGGAACATACATACATTGGAAGTATGAAAGCTGGACCCAGAATCAGAGAAGGCTGTGGTATTCTTCTATAGAATTTCAAAGATAGCTTTACATTACGTATCCAAATCGCTTCCTTGTCGTCCGTGAAGTGAGCTGTGCAAACAGAAAAATTAGAAAAAAGAGTAAAGAAGGAGGTCCCCTGAATAAAAAGGGAAACAGATAATACACAATGTCAATGAATAATGTTGGATTTAATCTACGAGGTGTTGTCCAGAGAGATAGTTTCCTTTTGGTATGCGCTACAGATTTCAATCATTATGGAGTGCCCGGGATTCTGTGCATCCGATATTCACTATTACAGATTCAGCGAGGCAAATTTGTACGAAGAAGGAGAGTGCACACCATTTGGTATGCATTTACGACAAAATGCAACATCCGTAGAACTTGGTATGAATGTAAGAAAGCAGCGCACTACGAGCAGCGACTGAACTTGTACAAGAGTTCAATAATAGGTATGGTCAGGTCGCTCTCTTCCGAATAGTTGAGAATATTCTATTATCTTAATGTAATGTTATTATTTGTTAGCACACGTCAAAATGTTAGATATTTGATATAATAGATTCAATATTTCGTCATGGTTGTTCAACAAGCGGTTTTCAGCGCCAAAAATCATCCAGGTTGATGAGGTTTGAGGCTCTGAGCCCAATGCTCAGAACCCCACCCTCACAACAACAGAACAAAGAGTGAGGCATGTGGAAGCATTTGATAATTTAGGAGCGATAGCACTATATAATGAGAGTTCATGAGAGAACAGCTGATTTCCCAGAGATAACTACAGCAGACACCGATTGCCCAATCACTATGATGCTGCCTTATTTGGCTGGTTTATAAAATGGTATACCATCAGCAGACATGTTATATCCAGCGTGAACTGGCCGTTTCTCTCAGACCCCATTTGATAGTGCTATCACCTAAGTTATCTAATGTCATGTGGCCTCCACTCATTCTGTTATTCTGGTGTGGGTCTCATAAAGCCATATTTTGAAATGTTTCAACCTGTCAAACTAATGGTTTTCAAGGCTCAAACGCTGCTACATGGTGAAACAGAAGTGGCCCATTATGTCGTTATCTCATCCGTTTGAGCGTATGCTGGGCCCGAAGGCAGCATACATGTCATTAAAAATGGCTGAGATAACATGATACAATTGCTCTGGCCTCTGGCTCACATGTCAAATTCATCCAGGTTGACAGAATTTGAGACCTTCAGCCGTCTCGAATGCTTGTGGAACCTCACTTCATACAACAACAGAATGAAGAGTGAGTGATGTGGAAGCATTTGATAATTTAGAGCGATAGCACTATAGTATCGAGAGCTCCATGAGAGAAACAGCTTGATTTCCCCCTGTATATAACTTGCTTATTACCGATTAAGTTCCATCCACCTTCAAGGATGCCGCCTTACTTTTGGCTGGGCTTATAAAATGGAGCATTTCATCAGCAAACAGACAGCGTTATATTCAGGTGAATCAAGCCGTTTCTCGGTAGACTCCCCATTTGATAGTGCTATCACTCTAAGCTATCTAATGCTTTCAAGTGGCCCGGCACTTCGCATTCTGTTATTCGCAGGGGGTAGTTCCACAGGCTTTCGAGACGGAAATGCGCCTTGAATCCTGTCAACCTGATGGTTTTTCAGCGCTCAAACGCCGCGTTGGCGACATGGTAGGGGCCAGGGCGGTCCTATTTATGCCGTTATCTCATCCCATACCTTCTGAGCGTTTATGCTGCCTTTAACTGTGTTTCTCTGTTATCTTAATGCCATTTCTACATGCGTAGTCGGTACAGTGAATCGCACTGGGTACATTGCGTTCCTTTATTGTTGGCGCAAACTCTGAGCACGCGTGTGTTATAACAACATCTGTTATAACATCCGAGTTTGAATGCCAACCCACAATATGAGGAGCGCAAGGAATCAAAAGTGTGCGGAGACGACTTTCTTTGTTTCCTTATTGACGCAGATTGATACATCCCATGCGATAAAAAAGTAATGGCATAAATCATCAATAAATAAAATCGATGCAAAGCAACCAAGCAAGTAAATCCGTACAGCCAACACTACGATTGAAAAAGAAGAGAAGGAATCTGTAAGGAAACTATCAATCGATTGCATAAGAAGTCTCTCTGAATTTGCAAAATGGGTGGATAAAGGTATGAACTTTGTGAGATACATACGTGTAAGCCTTTCCATATCCTGTTGAATAAAACCTTACTCTAACATACGTACTACGCTGATAGGAAAGAACTGCGACCTAATTTGAGACTTAGCTAACGGAAGCTTGATTTTTGTGCTCCCAACCCTGATTCTATAATGGACAATTAAAAAGAATTCAGACGATCCGACGCATGCCCTACATGTAAGATTTATCGAAGCCATCACAAGATACTCTTTTTTTCTTGTTACCCACTGGCAGATGGTGGCTCTTAATAGTATTTTCGTCTTAATCATTATCTTTTCATTTGCTAGCGACAATGAATGCATGGAGTAAGTGCAAGTGCCGTGATTACCGCTTCTACAGCTGAGCGTCGTCGTTCCAATGCGAAACTTGAATGAATAGTTGAATGAATAGTGGGATTTTTTCTGTAATCGAGTAGTGCTGGACCCTAAGCTTCCGTTAGATTAACAAAGCGCGCACCATGTTTGGATTTCTCAACTCCTTCAAAACTTCTAAGTTCACCACGTAATCTGCTCTTAATCGTCTTAGGTGAGATTCTGATGTTTTATAATACAACTTTTTTTTTCTGATTTCACCCAGAATTTTATCCCATCTTTTTATCCGTACTTTTGTTATGTTACATCCGTTTTTGTTTTGTTTGAGCATTCTAGGAGCGCTTCCGGCGCCTTGCTTCTGATAGAGTTTTATTGTTTTGTTCTGTTTTCCGTACACACGTGCACAAATGTACGCGTAAACCATAAATAAATAAAAAAATAGCGGGCAAGAATCTCTGATCATATGCCATCGTGCACTCAGTTTGGATTGAATGAGCTATGGATTTGTCAGTGGATGGTCTTTTTCTTGCTTATCTTTAAATAGGGTGCAAGTCGGTACAATTGTTTCTAAATTTTAGGTCGAGCAGAACCTAATTCTTAAAAGAGAGAGCTAAATTTAGGTCGTGAACAAGTACAGGAAGCGCGGTATTTATCACATGTGATGCCGACAAGATTCGGATAGGCTTTAGACTGAAACAACTCAATCAGGTAAGAAGTAATGTCATTGGAATGTCAGGAAGATATGTACATCTCTGATTTTCCGGCATATTTTCTACTTTATATGCTCCAACGAAAGTACAGCGTGTGGCTGTTTTCGAACGAGTGACTAAGCAAAATTGCAGTGCTTGGTTCTCGTCGAGATGGGGAGTGAAGGTGCGACTGCAAGCATTCCTGTGTATCTTCAAGTGCTGCATATTTTTTCGGCTATTTTTTTCCAGAATTTGTGACTCACTTCGGAAGTTATTATAACAAAAATTTTAGAGCTAAAATCACAGAGGATAATATATACTTTGGTAACGAACTATACTGCCCTTATCGGAGACAATTACATTCCGCAGTTGCAGACAATCCGGCTGTGGCAGCACGATGATGATCGTGCAGAGACCACGACGTTACCCTTCTCATCAGCACGATTATCATTTCGTGCTGCGTGCTGCAACAGCGGTTTTCCGCTACTGCGGGGAGGAACTTCTTGATAAACGACAGTACAAGGAATGGAGAATGAGGGTTGGTCGTGCTAATTTAGCATATGAGCCATCTTAAAAACGAGAAGAACAAAACCTTAAAAATTGGAATTCTGGGTTCGACAGAAAAAAATCCTTCGGGTTTCTGGAAATTTCGGGCAAATTGCTGGAAACGTTTGAAAATGGCTGAACTCTTTGCGTTCCGGGAATTTCGTGCGAAACTGCTGCTTTTTCGTTTCGAAACTCTCCTTATCACCAGTTATATTTCACCGAGACCTACCGCTCCGCTGCTGGAAAGATAATCGAAATCAACAGGTCGCTAGGGATGTATGCCAAGGCTTAGGTATCCATCAAATGATTTCGCGTTTAATCAGAGCGTCGCGGCTTTTGTGAACCACGCGCGCAATATTGTCGGCGTTATATCAACAAGAAAGCCAAGACGCTGCAGTAATGCACAATAAAATTAATCGATCGATAGCCATAATTTTGGGAAATTTGGGAAATTGAACCGACGACGCTACCGGGACATCCGGAGAGTCCTGCCTCTTAGAGAGTGCGTCGTCATACCTCCCTAGGAAACAGTCTGCCCCAAGCCAAGTTACATGTGCGATAAAATAACACATTTAAGCTGCAGCACGTGTCAGTACTTCATGTCACGTGTAATTCAACTTGCACAGTGCAACTTACATACTTTGTTGAAGGTATCACATTGTAACTTAAAGTTATGAAGATAAGTCGCACCGTAACATGCTTATAGTCCTTAATTTGATTGTCAGAAATTCCTGGGTACTTTCTCTCCCACACTTTCTCGCTGTCTCTACCCTCGCTCCGCATAAGCGCTCTAGGAAACAGTAAATTTGGCTCGGAACCAAGGGGGTATATCTTTGCTTTTGTGTACAGTACTGCCTCTTTTACATAGTGGCTGCTTACCAGCTTCTGCTTGTGCTTGGTTGATCTCCCTGAAATTCGCCTCCCATGCTGTGGAAATTGGTGACTCATTGATATTATTGTATGGAATTTTAAGGCCGGCGCTCTGTCTTGATTTATTGACCGATGGTTCAGTACTTTGTTTCCTCACGGAGGTATGGAGATGGGACAAGGACTGCACACCAAGATTCTGCAGGTGAGACGGGTTTCACATCATTGAAGCTGGCTGCACGTGTAAGTCTGTACCACAGACACAAATGCAGAATTGACAGTCTCCCAGCTGATCGCAAGTTGATAGCCGGAGCTTTAGTAGCTTCTTTAGTAGATTTTTCTTTTTTGTTTCTTTCTTCTGAATCGTCACATGGACATAACAGAGAGACGCGACCTTTCCATTACTCCTGAAGATGGCAAGGAGCTCTCCAATCTGTTCCCAAGGTACCTAGGAAGAATTAAGAACAAAGACTTTTCCAAAAGGGGGTGGAATTCAGACATTCGGGAGGCTACCGGATATTCGTATCTTCAATCTTTGGATGGGAGGTACCCGCGACGCTGCGTGGCGGGAAAAATCGGGCGCGGAGAAACGAAGAGCGGAAGGCTATTGATCGAACGATTTTGCGCCCGTTTGCTGAGCGCGGCTTCCTACTTGATAGACACTGACGATTAATTAGCCATTCTTTGATCAGACTACGGGTTGACAAAAAGCCCAGCGTAAATGCCGATTCAGAGCATTTTCTTGTTTCTTTGAAGAGAACTTCCTTATGATGCTGGGCCAACTGCTTTACTAGCGCTACAATTCCGCTGTCTTGCTTGGTATATTGCTTCGCGTCAGCGTCGCGCTTCGGTTCTTCGTATAAGCTAGACTGGGTGGCCCTGGCTATGGAGGTGGCCGCCGGCCATCGAGTTGTGATCAACTGAAGCAATCCGTAGCGTCTGGACCACGGCCGATAGGCATCCTTATTACATTTTCCGAAGCGACTTTATAAGGCCGAAACTAATACCATAATGGAAACGGAGTGAATGTTTTTGAGAAGTAACTGTGTTGTGACACCGTAACAACAAGGCAACTGCTGGAACAGTGAGTAGGTCTTAGGTAAAGTTTTAAAAAATCATGATACTATGATTGTGAGTTATGATGAAATTGCCAATTCGTAGAAACCACACACAAGCTCATGCCTCTCCCTGCGCTCGTTTGCACTTGGAGGAATGTGAATTAGTCACCGTGAAGAGTGACACAGCAGAAATTTCTCCGGACATATATTTTTCAGATAACTGCGCGACTTCTTGACATCCCCATCGAGAGAGTGCATATCCAGGAGACCGCATCTGATAAGGTAATTGACGGGGCCTCTTAAACAGGCCGCAGCGACCGTTTATTCATTCTGTTTATCGGGCGTAATACGATGAAAACACGATGAAACTCGTAGAACACTTCCACTGGCAAAAAATGTTATGGAACACGTATGGATAAACAGTCGCGGCTTTCTGTTTAAGTTTTCTCGCAATTGACTCGTCTCATTCGAAAGCAATTGCAGTCGCTCGACATATCCATTGATTTTGAATTTACTGCACTGACTTGTCCCGATTCCAGGTCCCTAACGCATCTCCCACCGCCGCCTCAGTGGGAAGCGACATTAATGGTCTCGCCGTGCAGGTATGAATTCACAGATGTACGAAAAAAAATTCCCCGTGTGGGCACAGACGGTATCGGAGTGAGAGTTTGAGTTAATTCTCTAGGACCTCGGGCTGTTCCTTTTAACAAGTTCTTGTTCATCCGCGGAGAGTTCATAACTGGCTGGCCTGGCAGTCTTATTGGTCTCAGAACACAAACACGAACAACACCTATCTATTAAGCGTTTCCCACCGTTCTGTTTAGGCCATAGTTATACACCGGCGGGACGCTGCGGAAATGGCAAGACAACTACCACTTAAGTGTGTCAAAACTGTACTGAAGCATGCCAAAAGGAAGACTTGTCCAAGAGAAACGCACAGAAACCACACACCGAGCAGTTATACACTCCGCGGCAGTGTATACTGTATCCTTGCTGGACCTACCCTGTCTGGACATGGCAAGACAACTACCACTTTCGCCAATTTCCATCAGCTGATTATTTTTCAGTTCTGACCCTCCTAAAATACCACCAAAACGATATAACGAGCACTGTTATGACAAGAGCAATAGATGTTTCGTGACTTTCGTCAATGAACAAGTGATAGAGGAGTGAAATATCGTTTAAATACAATTGAAACGCCCGGGAATTTCCAGTCTGCAATATTGCGTCAAGGACGTCACAGGCGCGACATTGCAGACAAGTCTTCGATTCACGCAGCAAGCGGCGGCAATGTCATAGCGGGACGCTTTCGTTCCGCTGGTGTATAACTAGGGTCTTATTAGCTGTGGCTAGAAAAGGAGAGAATCTTGGAACCTGCAAAAAGAAAGTTGCAAAAACCATATCTCTTACTCTACTATTCTGCGCAGGTAGGCCCACGAAGTCGAGTGGAATATATCGAGAAGGCCTTTTGAATTTCTAACAATTTTAAATAAAAACCCTTTTCGAAATACCTAAGGGCATTCAACTTTCCGGCCCGTGCGCCTACCGTGGTGTGATCGGTCGTACAAATTTGAAACGTCGGAAGCGGATCTGCGTTCTAACTGTTTTTGGTAGTGGCTTATTCCTTCTGTCGATATAATAACAAATAGTCTTCTGTAGCTTGCCAACCGAGATAGTACATTCCACGTTCGACTTTCCATAAATCTCGGCATGGTAGTATCTCTTATGTATTCTTGAGTAGTAGACTGAGAATTTTCAGCTATATTCGGCCAACCGTTCGGCAATCACGCCTCCTTCAGAGCCTGGAAGCCAAAGATACATATGGAAATCAGCCGTCCAAGCCACATTTCAGAACAAAAGGACTAATTTTACAGAAAACTCCACAAAAGCGACAATTCGTATGACAATTTGAAATAGTTAACCTTTAGTGTGCAGATTGGAGCCTGCCAAACACCCTTAGATGGCCTTAGATGGCGGGTGAATGAGTGGGACCATAACGGACCACACACCTCGTTAGCCTTTATAAGGCTGATCAAGCCCATAGGCAGATCATTACCCACAACGGGGGCTAATTCTTGGGTGATCGCCATACATTCGTCCTTTCTGTTGATCTTGCCTTTGAGTTTATCCAAAACGCCTCTAGGTCCTGCGTGCGGCAATCTCTGATTCGCGCGCAAGTTATCGACAACCGCAATATCGAAACAGCTGCCCCATGGACCACCCGGTGCTCTCCCCAAAGGCAGACACCTTGGACTTTCCTCATGCCATCGACGTGTTCCTTAACCCTAACGCAAAGAGCCCTGTCTGTTTCTCCTACATATTCCTCTCTGCACATCTGGCAAGAGATAAGATAGACCACCCAGTGCTAGCGCAATCCTTCCTCCGTATGGGCAAATCACACATGACGGCGCTATGCAGTGCTCGGTCATACAGACGGTTTCGAACCAATTGTCCTTTGAGGCTGTGAGGAGGGATGCCGATTAGCCTAACCACGTCCTGGAGGTCTGCCATGCACGATAGAGCGTATCGCGGAGCTTAGCTCTTCGGAAATGAAGGGCACAGAAAAGCCTATTTCTGTCCATGGTCAGCGCTGATATCACTGGGTCGTCTTCGCCTGAAAATTGGTGATCCTCTTGACAGGGTAACCGTTTTTGCTGAGCTATGCGCTGAGCTAATCTCTATTGAGGCCGTCTTCTGCGTACTGTCAGATGAAACTGCGATAGCTCAGCAAAACGGTTACCCTGTCAAAGGACCCACCAATTCCAGGCGAAGACGACCCAGAGTGATCAGCGCTGACCAGGACAGGTCAAAAATAGGCTTTTCTGTGCCCTTCATTTCCGAAGAGCTAAGCTCCGCGATACGCTCCTCTATACGTAAGGCAGACTTCCAGGACGTAGTTAGTCTAATTGACATCCCTCCTCACAACCTCAAGGGACAATTGGTTCGAAACCGTCTGTATGACTGGAGCCTGCATAACGCCGTCATGTGTGATTTTCCCATACGGAAGGGAAGGATTGCGCTAGCACTGGGTGGTCTACTCATCTCTTGCCAGATGTGCAGAGAGGAATATGTAGGAGAAACAGACAGGGCTCTTTGCGTTAGGGTTAAGGAACACGTGGATAGCATGAGAAAGTCCAAGGTGTCTACTCCTTTGGGAGAACACCGGGTGCAAGTCCATGGAAACAGCTGTTTCGATATTGCGGTTACGATACTTGCGCGCGAATCAGAGATTGCCGCACGCAGGACCCTAGAGGCGTTTTGGATAAATTCCAAAACCCAAAGATCAACAGAAAGGACGAATGTGTGGCGATCACTCAAGAACTAGCCCCCTTTGTTGACCTTTGTGGGTTTTGATCTGCTTATGAGCTTGATCAGCCTTCTGAAGGCTAATGAGGTAGGTGGTCCGATATGTTCCCACTCATTCACCCGCCATCTAAGACCATCTGAGGGTGTCTGGCAGGCTCCAGTCTGCACACTAAAGGTTAGCTATTTCAAATTGTCATGTCGGTGTCGCTTTTTGTGAGTTTTCTGTAAAATTAGTCCTTTGTTCTGAAATGGTGCTTGGACGGCTAGTTTCTTATGTATCTTTGGGTTCCAGGCTCTGAAGAAGGCGTGATTGCCGAACCGTTAGCCGAATATAGCTGGAAAATTCTCGGTCTACTGCTCAAGAATACAACTACGAGATAGTACAGATTTAATCGGCGAACGCTTCGGCGTTATCGCCTTTTACGGAGTCTGGAAATCGAAGAAACATTCAGGAAACTACCCGATCAAGCGCTATTTCATTCTCCAAAGTTGCATTAAGTATAAAACCAGACCACTCACGATCCAACATATGCAAGAAAAAATCGACCAACCGGAGCCGAGACGCTCAACTAGTCACCCTCAGGTCGACGCAGACGGAGAGGAATGAGCCAATGCTAGGGCCTAATACAGACAGCCTTACATACAACACTGATTACCTCAAGATACTGCCCGTGGCGGCCTTATTACCTCAAGGTACTGCCTGTGGCGGACTGATTACCTCAAGGCAGTGCTTGTGGCTGATCCGTGTCCCCAAACCCACAGAGGTCAAAGTACGGTGACAGCTCTTGGGTGACTGCGATGCGCTCCTCCTTGCGTGTTCCTTCTGTCTTTCTTTTGTTGAAGATTATCTAAAAAATAAGAAGTTCTGATACACATGCTTGGCTGTTATGATATCTTGAGTTGATTACTCGGTGTGACTGACACGCGATGCTCAGCTTCTGATCCTTGTTGATCTCGGGTAAAAGATGGTGGCGAAACCCAATCGAGATAGGTGCGGGGAAAAAAGTTGTGAGCGCTCGTGCTGAATGGCCGTAATACTGCTTCAGTTGTGCGGAAATATTCCTAGTGTAGGTTTGAACAAAGCTAGGTGCGACTGTTTGCTTCACGTGGAGTTCGAAGTGCAGAGCTTTTAAAAAATATCTTTTCCGATTTACGATCGAGTAAGGAAACAGAGACAGACGGGGGAATTAGAGAGAGACAGAGCAGCACATACATATTGTATCGTTGCCCACCCAGCCCCACCTTCAGCAGAGTCTTAAGGTTTTTTGACTTTGCTGGTGTTGTATGACTCATTCTGCAGCCTCTGCAGAACGATTCTAACCTTCTACTCGCTATAGAACCTCTTATTCAGGACGCTTGTGACAAACTGCTAAAACGACTGGAGCCATTCAAAAAAGCGAACCCATCTGGCAAATGGGAAGACTGGGTGCGCCAAGCGTACAGTGAACGAGTATCTCTTTCTGCGACAGGATTCGGAATGTAATCTATTGCTTTTGAAAGTAGTTAAGATTTAGCTTGTTCATGAACATTCTACGAAAGCTTTTTTTCAGAATTCACAGCGAAACAGTTGACTTTTTCAACGGGAGAGGGGCTGAAATGTTTGGGTACTGCGTCTATGGCAGTGCTTGCTGTGAAGTTGAGGTGGACTGTCTTACAGGAGATCATCATGTGTGTATTTTGGCAAAGAAAAGATTTCCTTCTTATCAAAAGAACATTTACAGCCGTTTTTAGCTGCTACGGACAGACATTGTGATGGACGTAGGAGATTCCCTAAATCCCGCTGTGGACATTGGCCAGATCGAAGGAGCTTTCGTACAAGTAACGGGATCACTTTAGCGATTCACATGCTAGTACAAGCTAGTTGAACAATTCTTTAACAGGGGTACGGATTGTTCACTATGGAAGAAATCAAAGTGCGGCCTGATGGAGTGCGACTCACGCGTGGGCCAGGCACCTACAAAATCCCCTCAGCGGACGATGCACCGCGGCATTTCAACGTTCGCCTCCTAAAAGGATCCAGTAATCGAATGGGAATCTTCTCGTCCAAGGTGAGCGAAGAATTTCAATAAAGTCGGCTAAGCCAGGCTAGGAGGCTGTGTTGCAGCATCTCATGAACTGGCATGCTTGATCAAATGTATGTTTCTAGGTTCAACATACATAACCATAAGTGAACCAGCAAAGCGGATTTTGAAAAACGTAATTCATTGAAACAGTGAAGTTGCGGTCCCAACAGTATCACAGTTTTGTTTAAGAAAATGCCGTTTGCGGTGTTTTCTGACGCTTGAAGTACCTCGTCTACATAATTCTTTTCGAAGTAACGTCCTGGAATGATTTCGTAATTTTGGTTATGATATGAGAATCAAAGAATGGTTAGTTTGTGGAATTGAGGAACTACTCTTCGTTTTAAACTCCGCATTCCGCCTTCTGATGTATTTGTACATTCCAGTGGAATCGAACCCAATCATTTTTATTGAAGTAATACATTAGATAGGCAGTAGGGAGAACATCTAAGTCAGTGGCAATTCTGTCGGCTCCTTGTATATCTGTCTCGTGTTTTGCATAGACGTTTTGAGTATTTTTGGGAATCGTTGTAGTCCATATCCGGATATAATAATAATAATAATTTATCACGTTGTTTAGGACAAACGTGAGATAACTAGAGAGAGAAAACATACTGTCAACCGCAATCATATCCAGAAAGAATTTTGGCCTTAGCGAAACGCTTGAACTTTGCTAAAAACGAGAGGGATAAGTTGTATTCCATTTCTTAAGGCGACGTATGCTGAGCCCGCTGGACAAGTAAAACTAAGGCTCTAATGCTCGATCTTGGTTTACGATACGAAATTTTACGGAATAGCTTCTGTGTCCGTGGGATTTTGAAAGAGTGAAGAACGGTCACAAATCAACCTTCACGACTCTGAATATCATTTTGAATACCATGCACACATCTCTCAGTTTATGACGTGATCCTAAACTGACCAGTCTCAATAAATTATTCCTCATCCTCGCACTAGGGATTTCTGAATGGGAGAAACTCCGAGTGCGAATTAGCAGCTTTTTCGTGTAATTGCTAAGAGCTTTTTCAACCAAGGCAATGTCTTTTTTCTGTAAGGACAGAAGACTGTTGTTCCTGTCTCAAGTATTGGCCTGACATAGATTTTATAGGCTTTCAGCAAAATTTCCTTATTTTTTGTGGACAACGCTTTGAATATTTGAAAATCGCGCGTATGCGCTTTTCTGCTTATTATTCTCAGGTGTTCTGAGAAATCCAGCTCATCATTATAGTAGAAACCAAGGTCCTTGACAGACCGGACCACTGAGATGCACTGCTCATCAATTAAGTAGTCACAAACCTCGTCAGAAATTCTTAGGTTCATCACTGCGGTCTTTTTCAGGGGCTAGAGGAAGTTCCTACAAACGGGACCATATCACCTCTTCGTTGATTGCATGCTGCAGAGCAGCTCTATATTCACAGTTAACAGGGATGTACCCAAGAGGAGAAATTCTCATTTCCATTTTAGGCAATCGGTGAGCCGCCGTTATTCCTGGGTGCATGTGCGTTCTTCGCTATTCGAGAGGCAGTTAGGGCTTTCCGTCTGCAGAAAGGACTTAAAGGCTATTTCCGCTTCGACTCACCAGCTACGGCAGAACAAATCCGCATGGCCTGCGAAGACGAGATTTTGAATAAGGTGAGCCCTTCGCTGTATAGTGGAATCACGAAATATTCAAAACTTTTTAGGTACCGAAATTACCGGATCAAGGCACTTTCACTCCATGGACTGTCCCTCTATAGCCCTACAACTCATGCACAAACTCTCTTCCATCTTGAAAGAAACCAGTCAATTACTAGTTGTTCTTAGTTTATAAGGGAAGAGGATCTGCAGGAAGACTGGAAATTACCTCTCGGGTATGAACCCCTTTTCAAACTTTATCAAATGTGCAGGGTAACTTGCTCGAATTGTGAAGCGCAAAATATGTTGTTGAAGCTACTGTTAGTCCGTTTGGAGTTCAATATTACACGATGATTTTTAGCTACATTTCGGTTGTTTTTTGTTGATACCTGTGATTTTGTTTCAGATATCTATTAATAAAGAGTTTTGCTTAAATTTGAAACCACAGATATGCGCTGAATTTCTCCTGAGTTGGTGTTAACATTGAAGGTGACACTTCTCGTACAGAGGCGTGCATATGATAATATCTTTAGACACAGAAAGATTTATCTTCAGACCGTTTCAGGAATGACAAGAGCAATTTGACCTAAAACTCGTCAGGATGGAGAGAGAAACAACTAAGTTCTGGGGCATCTCTGGTGGGTCATCGAATTCGCTTACAACCAGCGGTGAGCGATCGCTTTTTCGTCGGAGCATCTTATCACCAGTTATATGTATTTCACCGAGGGCAACTGCCACTGCTGGTGATAATAGAAATCGAGAGCTCTTTAGAAATTCCCCAGAAATTGTGAAATATCATGCTTGCGATCAATGCTGGTCTTGAGAAAGATAGTTCACCACGAAATCTTCAACCTCGCGGTCTTCAAAAGCACCTAAGTTGATAACGAGATGCGGTTCCCCCCTCTCAGCTCTAGGAGCTTGGATCACAATCATTGGTAAGATCAGACCTTGAGGAAGCGAAGTTCTGCGCGGAAGAGAACGGCAACTCCAAACACATTAACCAAGGTACACCTCAACTTAGAACAACAACAACAGTTATGTGAGAGTGGGATGGAACTTATTGCACTGATTTTTAGGTTAAAACAAATACATCATGGAAAAAGGGACCCGCTTGTGAAATCAAGCTAAGAATGGTTTTTTCATTGAGCACTTTCACCATTGGTGGCCACCGGACTGTAGTCGCACCGAGATCGCTTTTGCTGCGACATTTCCGAGACAACACTAGTGGATCTTAACGCAGAACATGGTGAGTAGAGCACAGACGTCTTTTGTGTCACCATCGACTTCGACTGGGATCGTGAGAAACGTGACCTGAAATTGAACCCAACGATCACACCTTCAAATGAATGAATAACGGATAAATCCATAGCATGCTAATGACAGAAGGAATTCAAATAGTAAACACAAGGCATAGCTTGAAGCGCAACTGCTGGGTATACTACGCATAAGTGCAGAGATACCGTTTTGAGTACCGAAAAAGTCCTCGCAAAAAATAGTTTCGAACTTATTTGGATACTTCCCAAATTAAAAGAACCATCCTTGTTTGTCCAATTTACAGTACCAGAATCGCTTGTCAACGCCGAGTGATTTAAAATCCTCCTACACCACATCCGTGCAAAACTTTGGCCTACGTCCGAGAGCCCGTTACCAGACAGGACTCGGAAGCATCTTTAGAGGGTGTTGCACAAGACGATCTGCCTGTATTGCCTAATTAGTCGAAGTCGACCTTCCGTTGTCGCTTGAGATGGCGTTAGCAGATTTTGGTGCCTGCATCGTCGAAAGCGTGTGTGTGAAGATTTTGTTGCAGAGATCTTCGTTGTGGAAAATCCGCGGCTACATCATGATGGGGCGAATAGTAGACGCGAGATTTGACTTCCTTGGCGATGGTGGTAGACCACAAACACATGGATAAAGGATTAAGTACAAATGGAGCTTTGGTACATCGTTGTTGAATATCCTATGCATAACTACCTTCCTTCTCTTCAGCAAGCAGCACAAATAACAGAAATCATGCACAAGTTCCATACTTTGTACGTCCACACTCCTGTTGACGACCTCTGAGGAGCCCCTTTGCAGGGCGACAAGGGAACGTCCTGATACTGATAAGACCACGTCCACAGGGAACTTTTCTGCAACTACCTGTGGACGTGGTTCTAGATGACACCCATTCAAAATGTGCTTAGATAAATGCAAAACCCACTAGTTTAAAAGATCTTTTTTATTTTGAGTTGGCTGCCTTGAAACAATCTTGAAGTAGACCTTTTCTAGTTCAGGAAAGCTTCAGGCTTCTACTATGTGCTGATACGCTCTATGCGTTATCACTCTACCGAAAAGCGGTGAATGCTTAAAGGCATCGTACACGATGAAAACCATACTTGGGTTTTTGACTTTTTCGTGTTGTTATATCCCCTATGGTGACTGACGATTGCAAAAGCCCTCAAAAATGTCAACTTTTCAAGAAAACCCATTTCAAAAAGCTTAATACAAATTTGAAGTTCCCGCAGACATCGACTTGGGATAGTTGCGCAAAAACGCAAGGAACGCTTTTACGATTAGTCTTTAGCGCTGCGTTAATAGTATTTCACCAAGGACGCCATTCAGGCGAGCGATCATTTTTTTTTTTGAAGGAAGTTGAAAAGGGTTACTAGCCTGCTGCATCCATTGCTGTCAGTTGCTTTCGATCGATGCCGAACGTGAAATTGAGTGGCGTATGAATTGCGCCCTACGACGCGTCAACGCGCGATCGCGGACAGCGACCACGGGGTTTTGTTCCTTGTAACAACGGATCGACCCCAAGGTCGGCCCCCGAAACCCAGGAAGCCCTTTTGAGATAAGCAAATCTTCATTCAGAGACGATTGTGAAACTCTAAACTTTCTGAGTGACATTGCCATGACCCACTAGTCCGACTGAATGCAAAAGCTGGATTTCGCTTTTCATCGTGTAAGATGCCTTTAAGCGGTCTTCTGTTAGGAAGCTTCGCAAGATGTCCATGGGCCACGCCACAGGGAAGATCTCTATTTTGTGACAGTCAACCAACGAGCACAGGTATCTATCATTCAAAAAAAAACAGACAAGATATTGTGTTGTAGCGAGACGGCTGCGCTCTGGTGCGCTGCTCGGTTGGTGATGGACTTACGGGTTCGTCGTTGAATGGGCAGCGAAGCAGATGGTGTTCGGCGATGGTTGTCAACGAAGCACTATTGCTGATTAGGGCACATATATGTAGGTGTGTTCGGCGGCTGTGGCGGCAGGCAGGTAGTTTGGGACTGCTGATGGCGGCGTTCGTTAGGGTAGTAGGAATACAGTGCAGTTACGGTTGAGCAGTTGGCCGAAGTGGCTTGTGCTCCCTGCTCGCTATTTATGCGACCTCGCTGGCGCGCTATCGCTTCACTGATTAACGTGGTCTTCGTCATAGTAGCCTTTGACCTCCCATTTGTGTTACTAGTTTCGTTGCAAAGCGTTTAACCCTATGGTGGTGACGTTTTTTACTCTTACCGTTATGCAGCGCGTAGTTTTGGTTCTCATCTTTGGCGTTGATCTATGAGGCAATTATTTTCACAAAAAACAACTGGTAGTTTTGATTGCGGATAAAAAAGCTTAGCGGTTTTTTTCTAGCACCTTAAAGGCATCGTACGCGCAGAAAACCGTACATTATTTTTTTCTGTTTTTGTGTAGCTTGGCCCCCAGGAACCAAAATGTCGAAGGGGCCCATGAAAACTTTCATTTGTAAAGAAAAGTCAATCGGAACACATTGTAAATACGAATTTGAATTTCGCGCCAAAATCATTTTTGAAGTTTTTCTGCTTGTAGGCCTTGTCACTGTCATTTCCGAGTTTTTCTGCATGTGGAGTTCGTGCCAGTAACTATTTTTCATGTTGTCTACGGTCGCCCCAACATTCTAGGAAAAAGTGCTAGATGACTGGTGAGATTTGGTGACGGATCTAATCTTTGACGCCTTCAACCTCATTGCCCAACGTTTTTGACGTTTATGAGTTTACCAGTGTGGTCTACCGGGCCTGAAAATCATGAAATTGAGCCTGAAAAATGAAAATTGATTTCCGTTAACGATGCCTTTAAAGGCAGTGTTCACGATAAATTTCACTTTCGATATCTTCACGGCTACGGAAGGTCCAGTGCCCTATATAACAAGGCATGCTTAAAGGCAGGGTTCGCGATAAAAACTACTTTTGAGCTCTCTTCATGAGAATGTAGATTTGGTCATTACAAAAGTAAAAATAAATGAAAACCGCCGGAAATTTGCGGGGAAACGCTCAAAAACAAGGTATACCGGCTAATTACTAGTGCCCGCCAGTCCCCTAATTAACGAGGTTATCGTTAACGCTTGCTTATCAGCCTTTGTTTTGCTGCTTAAGTAGTCAGTAGTCTCCAGAAGTGCTCATAAATTACTTTAAAAGCAAAATAAAATTAAAAAACAGGCTTTTCTAGAAATCTTTATAATCGAAGGCGGGAGGACACCAAGCAATAACTTGTTCCTGAGCGTTTTTATCCCGTTTTTACTTCTTTTCACTTTTGTGATGCCAAGATCTACCTTTTTCATGGGAATAGCACAACAACCGATTTTATCGCGAACCCTGCCTTTGAAAAGGACACGAAAGACGCTTTTCGAGCGAAAATAGGCCCTCTCTTGTTTACGTTGATTTTTGAGCGTGGAGGAATTGACCGCTAGAAGGATGATACCTATCAGTGCAATGAAGCGATCAGCTCACTTATCAGCACTTCCTTCACTTGATCATTCCTGTAATCTGAGTCTTCATTTGCTCATTCCGAGGGGGCGGATCTGGGGCACCAGGCGTGTCTGGGGCACCAAAACGCTTGTTCGCAGCCGTTATTTTGTCACTCCTGGCTAGTTTTCTACCGTTCTTTCGACACTGGGAGCCTAGAATCCTACTCGCCTATCATTTCACTGTGGAAAGTCAACGACGATGATCATCGTGAGCGCTGCCTTCAACACTTCCGCCTGTGATTATCCCCGTCGAGAACAATGGATTTTTTCTATTCTTCTAGGACCTTTTTAGCCTTTCCGTCGGAAATTAATAGAATCAAAAGATTGACTGGAGAAAAACTTTGAATCCCGTTCTATGCTTTCTCGTTCGTACGATTTGGACATACTCCTACTCTCATATGACAAGTTTGACCGAGGACTATTCACCGCTTGTTGACCTTCCAATTGTTTTCTCCTATAGTGTTTTTTTTCGTTATGTGATCCTTTTTTGTATTTCTTTCAGCTGTTTTTTGTGTTTTTCTGTTTTGTTCTGTTAATTGGCTGTGATGCTTGCTGATGCTCTGGGGTAGCTCGCGATGTCTTTTGCCTACAGCACAGCTACGTACATGGGAGTTTCAGTCGAGTTGGTGGACCAACCAAGCCAGTATCCGGGGTGGCCTCGCCCACGACTTGCAGTGTCGCCTTCGCACTGCCCTTCTCCACCGAACCTACACGTTCCCACCCTTTGGCCTAGCTGCTGCATTTCTAGGCGATTAATTTTTTCTTATGTTTATTGATTACTTTTGTGCGTCAGCTCTTCGTGAATGAGGTGTAAGGGCATGTGCCCACCTATGTTGGTAGATCGTATCTTACCTTGCAAATCACTTGTTCCCGGTTTAATTTTTGCCGATAAACCATGAAATCAAATCAAAACTCTATGCATGATGGCATATACGGCGAAAGTGAAAAGAAGAGGTCCTGCTACAGCTCCTTTCCTTACTCCTGTTTTCACCTCGGAAGCTGACGTAAATCTGACAGGTGTGCGAACTGCTGCTGTAGTTCCTTTGTTCTTGTCCTCGATCAGACGAACATACTTACTTTTCCGGGACTCCAAAGAAGCTATCCCTCACGGATCTTGAAATCTACAGAGTAATCTCTCTTTTTCCTGCCATGAACTAGGGTTTGAAACGTATCATGAGCGACTCATCAAGGAACGTCGTCGTCGTGAAGGAGCGACCAGAGATGAGCAAGCCAGTTTTCAACCAGGGAGGTCTCCACGAATTGGATATCCTTTCGCTTATCCAAATTGTGCTAATGGTGTCGACCATTTTACTGATCCCAGACGGAGGAGTGGCTTTCATCATTTCAGCAGTGATATTGTCATGTCCACCTACCTTCCATTCTTCATTTTCCGGACACAACTCAAAACTTCAGCCTCAGTCGGTGGTTCCTCACTGACATCGTAATGTGCTCTCTGAACATGCAGGAGCTCAGGTACTGATGGCGCTGGATCATTCAGTAGTGAACTGAACTAATCCTTCCATATTGCCAGCGTCGCATCACCAACTGCAACTCCATTGGTAGTATTCAGGATAGGAGAACATCTCTCCATCTTGTCGCCGTACAGTCGCAACAACATGTAGGCTTTTCTCGGACTCTTTGTTCCCAAGCTTTCCTAAAATCCATAGGTATACACCTCCAATGCAAACTTGTTGCCTCAAACACGACAGCAAGCGTGCATGCGCCTTTATCATGAAGACTTCTACATTTGAACAAGGGCAGGTGACAAGGAGCTGGCTGTAAAACCCTTGTGCTAAGTTGTAGCAGCGAACGGACCAGCACCTTGTGCACTCTGCTATAAACAGACTTTACATGCAATACAAATAACTTAACATGACCGCCACCATTTTGAGCTCAAACGGATCGTGTTGCAATAACAATACAGTGCATTTCGTGTCTAAAACGTCACTCACTCATTTTTAAGAGATGCTGTTTTAGACGTGTCTCGGTATGGGATAAGCAACACTTTATGAAACTCCAATGTGCTATAGAGCGTGGTAAACTTTGCCTTGCACACACCCAAGCTTGAGTTCTGAAAGCATAGTTCATGATTACAAAATATATTTATAGTTTCGCGGTATTAAGTCAAATTAAGGCAGTTTTCTCGTAAAATGACCATAAAATTTCCGAACCCGTGCCTCTTGTGCGCCATAAGGACACCTGCGAAACCTTCGTATACCATTGTTGAGGACTGAAGAAAAATAGGTTCTTGCAAAATAGGTTAACTTTTTTTGCAGGACAAACTTCGAACAGAACGAGATTTTTCTTGAAAATCATGATTACAAATTTACTCGTTATGGGGCCATTCTACAACATTTAGTACTATATAGACGTTGATAATGTTCGACTGAAAAACTGAGCTGTATCGATTTTGCTCTCTTCAGTGAACGTCGAAAGAGATAGTTATTAGGCGCCACACTGCATGAATCTACTTTGGACTAATCTCCAAAAAACGCAGCTAGAAATTGTTTTCTTGCAATAAGATGCAATGGTGAACAAATGGTACGAGTTTGAAATTTTTGTTTCTATGTTTTAAGGAACTAACCTTAATTCAAATTATTCAAACTTAATTTTGAAAAAAAATCCATACTGAAAACCTATGCATTGAAGTGTGTGGAAGACGAGGTTTGTAGTGCCCTATGACATTTCTAAGTTTCATCAAATTTCGCTCAGCCCAGGCCAAGAAACATTCGCCACAGCATCTCTGGATAGTGGGTGGATCTTGGTACAGTCGCTCTTGGAGCTCAATTCCGGTCCGCATTTGCGGACAACGTCTGTTGCGTCACGCAATAGGATGATAATCGCTCTGAGACCACTTGGTACCGGCACGATTATCATCGTGTCATGTCATGGAACAGCGGTGGTCCGCAAATGCGAATCGGAATTTGACTCCGGGAACGACATTATGTTGGGATATGAAACTCATTGTGGTTGCATACACTTTGTATGCTGTTCGGTACATTAAAGACGACCACGCCTTGTGAATGGAATACGACGGCAGATGCAAACACATGTCAGGTGAGCTATTGATGGATCTCGCAGTAAACCCTTTGTCAACATTCCGCCAACGCCTTTTGAAACGAAAAATTCAATCAATCATGACGTTAGTGCTCTCAAAACAGCCCACACAGAAGCAACAAAATAAGAATTCGGCTGCGGATTTGTGCTTGTGCAAATAGAGTGGACAGTTCGGAAAAATGAGTATCATTAAGCATGCTACAGCGAAATGAAAACACCAAGAAGCAACCACTGACCCTTCTCGTACCTGTTTCCTCGCTTTTCATCGCAATACACTAGCAACAACATCCATCGTTTGCAAGTGTGCAACAATTTTCTCCGGAAAGTAGATGACGTCATGCAGAAGAGCACCACGTTCAGCATTTTCCCAGTCAGCACTAGCTGATTCGCAACGATGGAAGCCGTTTGTAGACCAATGCTGAAACGGATATTTGATAAAAGCAGTAACTTGAATAGTTAGAATTCTGCATTCTGAATGAGACTCGAAGGGCCCGTAGCTATCCCACTGAAAGGTGGGAGCTCATAGCTGCCTCCCCGGCGTGAGGTGGTGGCTCACGTCGCAAGCGGAATAGGTATTGGCCGCACTATCTTAAAGGCAGTGTCCGCGATAAAATCAGACTCCGAGTTTACGCCGGAAATCGAGAGGTTCGAGCCCTATTTAACCAGGAACGCTGAAAAAATGGCAAAGAACGAGCACGAACGAGCCCTATATGGCCCTAATTTGAGTGTACCGCTCACGCCACGCCCACTGCCACCACGGCTACCGATAAAGTTTCCCAACTCAAAATTTGAGTTTGAGAAGGTATTGGATCATCAAATGGGGTAAGTCTAGTTAAGCGGAGTGCCCACTGAATGTATGTTGTTTCCTTAAAATGGGTTTTCCAGTTAGTTACGGATCAGAGGCGGTTGAAAGGAGTGGGCGTTGCGTGCGCGGAACACTTATGTTTAAGGCCGTACAGGGGCTCTTCTCAGCTTGTTCCTAGCCGTTTTTCAACATTACTGGTAAAGTCGGACTCGGACCTTTTGATTTCCGGTGAAAACTCGGAGACTGATTTTATCGTGGACACTGCCTTTAATGCACGTGTGTGTGCTGAGGTGGTGACTTCGCTCGCAGCCGAATGTCACCCACATCGGCACGCAGCCATGGACCTGACAAGAGACGACCTCCCGGGGAGGGGACGTCCTGAAAAAAGTTCTTCTGAGAGTTGTGGGGATGGATACAGTAACAATAATCTATGTTCAGTTTTTCCTATGGGCCATCCGGTAGAGCTAAAAAGTGGAAAAACATGAAAAATTAGCGGACGCATTCTCTTCAAACGTCCACCATGGCTATGCTTTGGGCTTTTCAGAAGAGAAAACTGGCTGGCTACAATGTCTAACACCCATCTACCTCAATATGCTTTATTTGGATCAATATGGAGATAAAAAAATTTTCGACTTTTTCGCCATGTACTCGCTCACTCATCCTCGAAATCAAATAATCGAAAAATTCTGCGTGATCGGGCCAAGTTTAGTAGTTTCCGATGAAGGGTCAGCAGGTGTATTGGGAAACCGATTGTCGCCTTCTGAAAGTGAAAACTGCGGCCATGATGATAATTTTTACCGAAGGGTTCATCGCTTTGCTTCTTGCAGTGGTAACGGTTTTTCTACGATTATTCGCAAACGACTTTATGTGTTAAAGAAAGGTGTTGTTTTCGACTCGGAGAAAAGTAAAACAAATTCACTAGATGTTGACATTGCAGTATTTCTCAATGAAACCGAAATGCTAGCACAAGAAGGTGAGAAGAATAATTTTTGAATCAGGTGAGGAAATGTTCATATACTACATGGATTCACGCGATAGAAATTGTAAATCCAGTAAGATTGGAAAAAGCAAGTTAAAATGTGAATGAGAAACCACGTGGATAAACAATCGAATAAATGCAAAACAATTTTTCTAGAAGATGCATTGCGGGAATCGAACCCGCAACCCAGCATCCTTTCGTAGTTTAACATTCCCAATAGTTATCCTCTTCAATCAAGTGATACGAGGAATGGAATGTACACTGAAGTCGGAAACGGCTTACATCTCACGAATGGGCCAGAATCAAGCCGTCAAACCTTGTATAGGGCAATTTTATAGTAACTAAATGTGTGCCAAGCATATAAACTCACTCCAGTTGCTCCGAGTAGGGGGTTACAGGTAGTTTCAAACGATTTTTTCTTTTTTCTAGAATATCGAAAGGCTCTTAGGAAAAACCGAACATAGATTATTGTTACTCTATTCATCCCCCGCAACTCTCAGAAGAACTTTTTTTCAAGACGTCTCCTCCCCCGGGTGGGGGGTCGTCCCTTGTGAGGTCTAAAGGAGAGCCACGAGCTGCGAGTGGAAAGTGGAAGTAGCGTGCATATTGCAAAGGCGCGTAGGAGGGAGCCAAGTCATGGGTCGTGCATAACCGAGGTGGTGGCGACGCGTGGAAGAGAACACGATCGTTTGACCTTTTCTGACGACTTTGACCATCTCCGTTAAGGTTTAAGTGAAATTCTGAGTTTTGCCTGATCATGCGAAAATTCCCCCCAATGGCTGTGATAAGGGCATTGGAAAAACACTTCAATGAGTGGCGATCATAGCCACAATGCTGTTAGCCGCCTTCCAAGAACGCAAAATCAATCGCTCTTCATCAGCTGTTGATTTTTTGAGGACGCTGATTTACCCCTGGTTTCTCATCATTTTTGCTGTTTCTGAGCCTTCAAATTTGTTCTTTCTTCATAAAAAGGTGTACATGAACTGTCTATACTGAGTGATACACTCCTTAAGTTTCCTTCGCGGATTCACAAAAATAATTTGAAGTTGAATTGGACAAAATATTTTTCCAGAGGGCTGACCAATTTTTCGCATGGTTTCATGGTTCACTATTTCTCTGTATGGTTTCATGGTTCACTAATTTCGCGCCGCCGTTAAGATATGTTCTGCAAGTTTCTTCGCGATGGAAAGATCGTTTTTCAGTTACCCATAACTCTAACTGGCTCTGTACATTCCGATCGAAACGGTAATATTCTTCAACACGTTTTTTCCAGCACAGAAGCTGTCGGAAATGCATATTGGATAACCCCAACCCCTAAAAACCTCACCTAGATACTAGCATACCGTGATACACATTGCGTACAGTTTTTATGAAAGAAGTCGAAGAAAAGAATTTGAACAGCAAGGAAAGGAGAAAACGGCAGCAGCAGTCAAGCATAGTAGCAGATTTAAAGGTGGTGATCAATTTTTTCAAAGAAGAAAAGCACAAGGGGTTAATGATTATGAGCTCCTATCAGAAAAACTGGACGAAAATTTCTCGAAAGAAAAATCCAGAAGTCTGAAAGATACCTAAAAACATTCTAGATTTGTTTTCATTCTTTTCGCCCTAGAAACAATCAAGAACAGGCCTAAACCACTGTTTTCAAAAGGTAGCTGAGTTATCATCAAAATTGTTGGGTGTAGGTAAAATTCTCGTTATAACTTGTGAATGGTTTCCCAGCTTATAAAAAGGGTATTGCATTCTGGAACATGAAATATTCAAAAACATTAAGCTTTGCTTTTATTCTTAACTCATTTTAGTTCGATGTTTGTTAAGCTAATAGCAGCGTCTCAGATAGTAATAACACCGGCTGAGCGGGCGGAGAAGTAGGCTCGCCGGCAGAGCGGGCAGTCTTATTTTGGGGGCGGAGCGTCTTACCGGCTGAGCGGGCAGACATAAATCCACGGCTGAGCATGTCACTGGCTGATCGGGCAGACATAGCATTACCGGCTGAGGGGCATGGCTTTACCGGCTGAGCGGGCAGACACTAAAGCGAACCAGGCTCATGTACGGAGCGGGCGAAATGGACTTCGCGCTGATTCGGGTGTTGGCATTCGAACGGATGGTCATCCACATGATTCGGATCATTGACCCCTCACCCATTACGGTTCGTTGTGACCGTGGGGACGTGACAGCGGGTCAGTTCATGATTTTTGAAGCAAGGTAAGGCTTGCCGCTTCAGAAATAAAACGCAAGCCTCGAACTTGCTGGGGAATAGGAGAGCCTACTAGGGGCTTCATCTAGTCTTGCAGATCGATATCATTTACGTGGTAAGCAACTAATACCGGCTGAGGGGACAGTAAATGCGGGCTGAGGGGAAGCCATTTACTGGCTGAGGGGACAGTGAATGCGGGCTGAGGGGCAGCCCTTTACCGGCTGAGGGGACAGTGATTGCGGGCTGAGGGGACAGTGAATGCGGGCTGAGGGGACAGTGAATGCGGGCTGAGGGGGCCACCACTTGCCGGCTGAGCGCTCCACTATTTACCGGCTGAGGGGGCAGTGAATACCGGGGCATGCCCGGGTACAATGTTTAGTCAGCCGGTATTGCCTGCCCCCTCAGCCGGAGTTACTGCTTGAGGTGATCATGTACAAACATGGTTTCCGGAAAAAAATCATCAGTTTTGTAAGAACAGTATACTTCGGACCGAATTATATTATTCAAAAAATATTCGAATGATTTTTCGAATTTTGAATAAATCAAAAATTTGAATAATTCAAAATTTTGAATAATTCAAAATTCGAAATTCCAAAATTTTGGTTTTCGAATAATATTCGAAATTCGAATACTACAAAAACGGGCTTTCGAATAATATTCGAAATTCGAATACTTCGTGAAAAGCGGTTTTGAATAATAATCGAAATTCGAATATTTCAAAAACAGACTTTCGACTAGTAATCGAAATTCGAATATTTTCAAGAGCATATTCGAATTTTTGAAATTCGAATGATCGAAATGGACAATCATCATTTCATTGAAGCCTTTTTTCTGATCAATCTTCTTAAGCACCCTCTATCAAAGCACCATCTTGACCTATTCACCGCACGCCCGAATTGGGGTTCTCTACACGCTTGGATCGTGTGAAATATTACGTCACCGTACAGGTCGCTGCATCGGTGGGAAAGGCTGGCTTGAACGCCCAGCCAATGCAAACCATTTTCTCTCGTTTACGCATTTATTATGTAGGTGTCAGACAGCTATGGACAGTACCAGGGTTTTAGCTTCCAAAACCCTCCCGTTCCAGAAAAACAGTTACTTGAAACACGGGCGGGAGCGATTGAGCTCACTGATCTACAATGAGTACTCTAGAAACACTAGTTTGGAGTAGTCTTTGCGGCTGGAGAGGTTTGGTTGTGCTCAGGCCTTGTGAACTACGATTTGCGAATTACGATGAATTTGAAAATTTACGAAATTGCAAAATTCAGTAACGCACAGCCGTGTTTTCGGCGTGGCGCGATCGATATTATAGGATCGCGCTACGCCGCGCCTCTAGGCGGCGGAGTATAAACGTCGTCTAAGGTCAATAGTATACATTGTCGCTGCCATGAGAGACAGTCATGGCATTTAGCTCAAATGCGGACCAGCATCGGAGCAATGGCACAAGCCGTCGTAGGTACAGTTGTCGCGTGTCCTCCGCAGCGACGTGTCGTGGTGGGCTGACATACTGCAAGTGTGCCGATGCCTGTCGTTGCCACTGTCGCTGTCGCTGGTGTGGAATAGCAGTATAGAGCTTCGAGGAACCGATCGGCTCCTAACGTTAAAACATGCCTGTCGAAGTGAGAGGACATGCTTACCGGCAATTACCTGTCTGAACACGTTTGATGGATACGTATGATTTACTTAGGCTGAGCAGAGGGCCACTGCGGCGCGGCGCGGTCTGATGATGGAGAGCCGTATTGATAGATCGCCGCGATCTATCAATACGGCTCTCAATCATCAGGCCGAGCCGCGCGGCGGTGGCACCTGCTCAGCCCCTAAGGAGCAGAGCGGTTCCCGAAGCCCATACTCGCACTCGTCGCCGCCCAGCGCACTGCGACAGCGACAGATTTGAAGGGCGGGAAGCGGTCGCTGTCGCTGTGCAGAGCGACGCGACCTCGTGTCGCAAAACTATACCATTGGCCTAACGCCCTTTTCATACCTTTGCTGCCGCGTCAATCGCCGCTCCTAGGAAAAATAATAAAACGCGGCGGTGGCGGAGAAAAAGTTTTCGATCGTTATTACCACTATAGCGGCGTTTGCCGCGCTTTACTTTCTCATTACCAGTTCCGATCGCGAATCGATTTCGCAAGCATTCTCATATGGAAAGAAGCTGGTTGCCAACTTTCAAATCATTTTCTAGCAATCCAAAACACTGGCTTCATTGTAGCTCGAAAGCGGTATTTTCCGCGGCGGCAAAACGGCAAAAGTGTGTAAGGGTTTCAAGCTCGCGGGTTCAACCCTCCCACCACCTGGAGTCGTGCGAGCCCGGTGGCAGCCAATTTACCTAGGCCGCGCCGTGGCGTAGTAGTAGGTCTTGAGAGCGGCGCTAGGGTCTCGGCGCTTGGGCGCCATAAGGCACTTCCCCAGAAAGGGTTAGTGGTGGTCAAGTCTCGCCTGGAAGCCAAGCGTCTGGTGCTAAACGCGCGTGAGGCGCTTGCGGAGAATATGACTACTCCAGCAGCGACGCTATGGCGGAGCGGATTAAAATGGGTCCTAGCTTTGTCGAGCAAGCAAAGTCTGTACATGCGACACTATCATAGTAGCAGAAGATAGCACTAAAATCAATAATTATCAAACAAAAATAAAATTGAAGACGGATTAAAAATGAAAATCAGGCGTCAGGACTATTAATACATCAAAACCACGCCTGCGCGTGCCGTATGAATAGCGCCTAACATTGTGGTAGGCTCATTAAGAGGAAATGTAACCGATGAATATTTCTACGTGATAGTCAGAGTAAATGACAGCTCAAAACTAATTTTTAAAATCGAAGCTATCATTTGTGAATTCAAGAAAATTCATCCGAAAATAGAGAAAATCATTCAAAATTCGAAAAATATTCGAAAATTCAAAAATTATACGAAAAATTCAAAATTTTGATCTTCGAATATACTCGAAAATTTGAAATTCGAAAAATCAGCTTTTCGAATATATTCGAAAATCCGAAATTCGAAAATTACCATTTTCGAGTTTATTCGAAAATTTGAAATTGAAAATCAGCTTTTCGAATATATTCGAGAATCCGAAATTCGAAAATTACCATTTTCGAGTTTATTCGAAAATTTGAAATTAGCAAAATTTGATTTTCGATTATATTCGAAAATTTAAAATTCGAAAAAAATGATTTTCGAATTTATTCGAAAACTTGAAATATGATAAATTTGATTCTTGAATATATTCGAAAATTTGAAATTCAAAAAAAATTATCTTCGAATATATTCGAAAATTCGAAATTGGAAAATTTTTACAATTTTGCCCAAGTATAAAGAACAGGTATAATTCTGGAACTGGAACATCGCCTGCTTACTTTAGGAGAAGGAAGTATAGCACGGGATGAAAAGGAATAATTCTCAACGTCAAGTATTACTCTGGCTAATTTTAGAGTAATCTACAGACTTTTCGAAAAGAAACAGAATGTATGCACTTCTTTGCAAATTCGAAAATTATCTAACTGTTTTGCTCTGCTACGGATTAGTATGATTTGGAAATGAAACATTTGTGAGAAACTCGTTAAAAGAAGTGAAATGTCTTATGCTACTGATTTGGCATGGGAATAAACTCGAAAGAAGCGCTAAAAACTCAGTGAAATGATTCATCGTTGATTTGGCTGTGCACGTTTTTCACTGGGAAACAACAAAAATTGAGTGTGACATCGAAAACCAAATCACGCACATCTCTTTTTAAAATCAACCTAACGCTTGCAGTTTAGGGGTTAAGCAATGTCTCAGGTCCTTGCAAAAATTATGCGTTAGCTCTCCCACCTCATCCATTCAGAAATATTGATTTTCCAGCACTACTAAATTATTTTGACGCGTTCGGTTCCGATTGACTATCATCAATTAAAGAAAGTGGAAATAAACATCACGTAGTGTGTCTATGCGAATTTCGACAACTAAGAGAATTGGTGGTAGTCACATCTAGAATAAATGTGTGTGCTTTAGTAAGATGTGCGTGATTTCCAGTTTCTTCAATGCTACACTCAATTCCTTTGTTGTTTAATGAACAAGTGCACAGCCAAATCAACGATGAATCATTTCCACTGGAGTTTTTAGCGCTTCTTTTCGGAGTTTATTCCTCAAGCCAATCAGTAGCGCGTAAGACATTACTCACTTCTTTTAACGAGTTTCCTCACAAATGTTTCCTCTTATATTTCCAAATCATACTAAATCCGTAGCAAAGCAGAACAGTTAGATAATTTCACTTTATTTTAGCGAAGGTTTTCTCTTTTTAAAGGCACGTTACACCTCAGATATGACATTTCCTGAATGTTCATGCAGTTTTGGTAGTAGACCCCTCTTGCATGTAACACTTGCCCACACCCTTCTAGCACCACAACAGTTCACACCCTTTTTCATGGTTTCCCGAACCCAATAACGTGACTAGCTGAATGGTTAAATCACAAACCGCGTTTTTCGATTTTCACTCCCTTGCCGGTCCTCCCGGTTGGGTCGAACACACGATCCGTAACGCTTTGGCATACCTCCGCAGTTGGGTCCCGCCTCCTCTTTCCCGGCGCGCTTGGCGCTTTTAAGTCGAGTCTCACACACTTTCCCGACGGACGCTTGGCGCGCACTTCCAGTTGGGTCCCGCACACTTTCCTATGCGCTTGGCGTACCCGAAGTTGGGTCCTGCACACATTTTCTGGCGCTTTGTGTGCTCCCAGTTAGATCCCGCCCGCCTTCCAGGCGCTTAGCGCACTTCCCCAGATGCGGGACCCGCACACGCTCGCCGGCACTTGGCACACTTCTGTTTGGGTCCCGCATACGTTGCCCAGCGCTTGGCGCACTTCTTCTTGGGTCCTGCACACGTTCCCCGGCGCTTGGCGCACTTCTGCTTAGGTTCTGCCCAGTTCCCCAGCGCTTGGCGCACTTATAGCTGGGTTCCGCATATGTTCCTGGCGCTCAAGTACTTTAGCGGGAACCCGGCAACACGTTTCCCACTGCATTATTTAGTTGGGTCTCGCATACGTTTCCCGGCACTCAATACTTTCTAGTTGGGTCTCCCATACGTTGCCCGGCGCTTGGTGCACTTCTACTTGGGTCCTGCACACGTTGTCCGGCTCTGGGCGCAAATCTAGTGTGGTTCCAAAGACGTTCCTGGCGCTCGGAGCACTTCTAGTTGGGTCCCGCACACGTTCCCCGGCGCTCAGCACAGTTCTAGTTGGGTCCCGCATACGTTGCCCGGCGCTTGGCGCACTTGTATGTGGGTCCCGCCCACCATCCCGGCGCTTGGCGTACTTCTAGATGTGTCCTGCACGCGTTCTTCGGCGCTTGGCGTACTTCTAGTTGGGTCTCGCACACGTTCCCCGGCGCTCAGCACAGTTCTAGTTGGGTCCCGCATACGTTGTCCAGCGCTTGGCGCACTTCTTCTTGGGTCCTGCACACGATCCCCGGCGCTTGGCGCACTTTCTACTTGGGTCCTGCACACGTTCCCCGGCGTCTTGGCGCACTTCTAGTCTGGGTCCTGCACACGTTCCCGGCGCTTGGCAGCACGGTTCTACTCTAGGTTCTGCCCACGTTCTTGGTCGCTGGCGCACTTCTAGCTGGGTTCCGCACACGTGTGTCCTGGCGCTCAGCGCACTTCTAGTTGGGTCCCGCACACGCCTCCCAAGTAATGGCACACTTCTGTTTGGGTCCCGCATACGTTGCCCAGCGCTTGGCGCACTTCTTCTCTGGGTCCTGGCACACATGTCCTGGCGCTTGGGCGCACTTCTACTTAGGTTCTGCCCGTAGTTCTCCAGCGCTTGGCGCACCCTATAGCTGGGTTCCGCACATGTTCCTGGCGCTCAGCGCACTTCTAGTTGGGTCCCGCACACGTTCTCTCCGGCGCTTCTGGCAGCAGCAGTTCTAGTTGGGTCCCGCATACATGTTGCCCAGGCGCTTGGCGCACTTCACTCTGGGTCCTGCACACGTTCCCCTGCGCTCAGCACATTTCTAGTTGGGTCCGCATGATTCCCCGGCGCTTGGCGCACTTGAATCTACTAGGTTCTGCCCACCTTCCCCGGCGCTTGGCGCACTTCTAGATAGCCGGGTTCCGCGCATGCATGTTCCTCGGCGCTTGGCGTCACTTTTAGTTGGGTCTCGCACATCGTTCCACGGCGCTCAGCACAGTTCTAGTTGGGTCCCGCATACGTTGCTCCAGGCGCTGGCGCACTTCCACTCTGTTTGGGTCCAGCAAATACACATTCCCTGGCGCTCAGTACATTTCTAGTTGGAAATAGTCCCGCATACGTTCCGCTGGTCGCTTGGCGCACTTCTACTTGGGTCCCGTCACACGTTCTCCGCGCGCTTGGCGCACTTCTAGTTTGGGTCTCCGCATACGTTGCCCAGCGCTTGGCGCACTTCTTTTTGGGTCCTGCACACGTTCCCCGGCGCTTGGCAGCAACAGTTTCTACATAGGTTCTGGGTCCCGCATACGTTGTCCAGCGCCCAGTTGGCTTGGCGCACTTCTGTAGCTGGGTTCCGCACATGTTTCCTATGCTTCGGCGCACTTCAGTATTGGGTCTTCGAAGATGCTGCCTGGTGCTTGGCGCACTTCTACTTGGGTCCCTGCACACGTTGTCCGTCGCTTCTGGGCGCACCCCCTTCTAGTGTGGTTCCAAAGCACACGTTCTCTGGCGCTTGGCGCACTTCTGTTTGGGTCCGCGCACACAATGTTCCCCGGCGCTCAGCACAGTTCTAGTTGGGTCCCGCATACGTTGCCCCGGCGCGCTTGGCGCACTTGACAGTATAGGTGTCTGCCCACGTTCCCCGGCGCTCAGCACATTTATAGCTGGGTCCCGCATACGTTCCCCGGCGCTCGGCGCACTTCGGAATTTGGGTCCCGCCCACCTTCCCCGGCGCTTGGCGCACTTCAGATACTTGGGTCCCTGCACACGCGTTCTTCGGCGCTTGGCGTACTTCTAGTGTGGGTCTCGCACACGTTCCTGGCGCTCGAGCACAGTTCCAGTTAAATCCGCATACGTTGGTCCAGTGCTTGCCATGCACTCTTCAACCCGCATATAATCCCCGGCGCTCAGTCACTTTCGTTTGGGTCCCGCACACGTTTCCCGGCGCTTGGCGCAAAGTTCTAGATGTGGGGTCCTGCATGCGTTGCCCGGCGCTTGGCGCACTTCTAGTTGTGTCTCGCAGCACACGTTCCCCGGCGCTCGAAGCAACCAGTTCTAAAGCTGGGTCCCGCATGACGTTGCCTGGTCGCTTGGCGCACTTCTACTTGGGTCCCGCACACGTTCTCTCGGCGCTTGGGCGCACTTCTAGATGGGTCCTGCAAGACGTTCCCCGGCGCTTGGCGCACTTCTAGATGCGATCCCTGCACGCGTTCTTCGGCGCTATGGCGTACTTCTAGTTGGGTCTCGCACACGTTCCCCCGGCGCTCAGTACAGTTCTAGCTGCTGGGTCCCGCATACGTTGTCTGGTCGCTTGGCGCACTTCTACTTCTGGGTCCTGCACACGTTCCCCCGGCGCTTGGCGCACCTCTGTTCTGGGTACCCGCACACGTTCCCCGGCGCTTGGCGCACTTTCTAGATGTGTCCTGCACACGCGTTCTTCAGCGCTTGGCGTACTTCTAGTTGGGTCTCCGCTGCACACGTTCCCGGGCGCTCAGCACAGTTCTAGTTGGGTCCGCATATTGTGTTGTCCAGTCGCTTGGCGCACTTCTACTTGGGTCCTTGCACACGATCCCCGGCGCTTGGCGCACTCCGTTTACTTGGGTCCTGCATTATCACGTTTCCTCGGCGCTTGGCGCACTTCTAGATGTGTCCTGCACGCGTTCTTCAGCGCTTGGCGTACTTCTAGCTGGGTCTCGCACACGTTCCCCGGCGCTCAGCACAAGTTCTAGTTGGGTCCCTGCATACGTTGTCCAGTCGCTTCGGCGCACTTCTACTTGGGTCTCTGCACATACGATCCCCGGCGCTTGGCGCACTTCTACTTGGGTCCCTGCACACGTTTCCCTGCGCTTGGCGCACTTTCTAGATGTGTCCTGCACGCGTTCCTCTGCGCGCTGGCGCACGTTTGGGTCCTGCATGTTGCTCGTCGCTTTGGCGCACTTCCACTTGGGTCCTGCACACGTTCCCCGGCGCTTGGCGCACTTCTAGATGAGTCCTGCACGCGTTCCCGGCGCTTGGCGCACTTATAGCCTGGGTCCCGCACACGTTTCCCCGGCGCTCAGTACAGTTCTGCAGGAAGGCTGGGTCCCGCATACGTTGTCCAGTCGCTTGGCGCACTTTCTACTTGGGTCCTGCCAACACGTTGTCCGGCTCTTGGCGCAAATCTAGTGTGGTTCCAAACATCGTTCCTGAAGCGCTTGGCGCGCCACTTCTAGTTGGGTCCCGCACACGTTCCCCCGGCGCTCAGCACAGTTCTAGTTGGGTCCTTCGCATACACGTTGCCCCGGCGCTTGGCGCGCACTTGTACGTGGAGAAGCAATCCTGCCCACCATCCCGGCGCTTCGGGCGTACTTCTACTTGTGTCCTGCACGCGTTCTTCCCGGCGCTTGGCGCGCACTTCGTCTAGTTGGGTCTCCGCACACGTTCCCGGCGCTTCAGGCGCACAGTTTCTAGTTAAACCCGCGATATTGCTGTCCATGCAGCATGGCACTTCTTCTTGGGTCCTGCACACGATCCCCGGCGCTTCTGGCGCACTTCCTGTTTGGGTCCCCGCACACGTTGCCCCAGTCGCTTGGCAGCACAGTCTCTACTTGGGTCCCGCATACGTTGCTGGTCGTTATGGCGCACCTCTACTTGGGTCCTGCACACGTTCCCCGGCGCTTCTGGCGGCACTTCTTCTTGGGTCCTGCACACGTTCCCCGGCGCTAAGGCGCACTTGGCCTAGCTGGGTCTGCCGCATACGTTCTCCAGCGCTGTGGCCATGCACTTATAGCTGGGTTCCGCACACGTTCCCGGTGCTCAGGCGCACTTCTAGTTGGGTCCCGCAAACGTTCTACTGGCACTCGGAGCACTTCTGTTTGGGTCCCGCATACAAGTTGCCCCGGCGCCAGTTAATGGGCGCACTTCTTCTTGGGTCCTGCACACGTTCCCCGGCGCTTGGCGCACTTCTACTCTGTGGGTTCCGCCTGAGCCCACCATCCCGGCGCGCGCTTGGCGCACTTCTAGCTGGGTGTCCTGCACATGTTCTTCGGCGCTCGGCGCACTTCTCAGTTGGGTCCTGCACACGTTTCCCGGCGCTCAGCACATTTCTAGTTGGGTCTCCGCATACGTTGCCCGGCGCTTGGCGCACTTCTACTTCTGGGTCCTGCACACGTTCCCCGGGCTCTTGGCGCAAATCTAGTGTGGTTCCCGCACACGTTTCGTGGCGCTCCCAGTACAGTTACTTAGTTGGGTCCCGCACACGTTCCTGGTCGCTCAGCACAGTTCTAGTTGGGTCCCGCATACGTTGCCAGGCGCTTGGCGCACTTCCACTTGTGTCCAGCACACATTCTCCCTGCGCTCGCATTTCTACAGCTGGGTCCTGCACATCGTTCCCCGGCGCGCTTGGCGCACTTGAATTTGGGTCCTTTCCACCTTCCCGGCGCTTGGCGCACTTCTAGATGTGTCCTTGCACGCAGTTCTTCGGCGCTTGGCGCACTTTATAGTTGGGTCTGCGAACACGTTCCACGGCGCTCAGCGCACAGTTCTAGTTGGGTCCCGGCATACGTTCTACGGCGCTTGGCGCACTTCTGTTTGGGTTCCCACACGCTTCTCGGCGCTCCAGCACAGTTCTAGCTGGGTCCCACATGCTGGTCGCCGCACTTCTTTACTTGGGTCCTGCACACGTTCTCCGGCGCTTGGCGCACTTCTGTTTGGGTCCCGCATACGTTGCCCAGCGCTTGGCGCACTTCTTCTTGGGTCCTGCACACGTTCCCCGGCGCTTGGCGCACTTCTACATAGGTTCTGCCCAAATCCCCAGCGCTTGGCGCACTTATAGCTGGGTTCCGCACATGTTCCTGGCGCTCGGCGCACTTCTAGTTGGGTCCCGCACACGTTTCCCGGCACTCAGCACATTTCTAGTTGGGCCTCCCATACGTTGCCCGGGCGCTTGGTGCACTTCTACTTCTGGGTCCTGCACACGTTGTCCGGCTCTTGGCGCAAATCTATGTGGTTCCAAACACAATGACTGTTCTGTACTGTGGCGCTCGGAGCACTTCTAGTTGGGTCCCGCACACGTTCCCCCGGCGCATGTGCACAGTTCTAGTTGGGTCCCGCATTATGCTTGCCCGGGCGCTTGGCGCACTTCCATTTGTGTCCAGTCCACATTCTTCCGGCGCAAAGCACATTTCTAGTTGGGTCCTGCGCCACGTTCCTTCCCCGGCGCTTGGCGCACTTCTGGAATTTGGGTCCCGCCCACCTTCCCCGACGCGCTTGGCGCACTTCTCTAGATGTGTCCTGCGCACGCGTTCTTTCGGCGCTTGGGCGTACTTTTTTAGTTGGGTCTCGCACACGTCTCCCCGGCGCTCAGCACAGTTCTAGTTGGGTCCATCGCATACGTTGTCCAGCGCTTATGCACTCCTTCTGTCCCTGCACACAATCCCCTGGCGCTTGGCGCACTTCTGTTTGGGTCCCGCACATCGTTTCTCGGCGCTTGGCGCACTTCTAGATAGTGTCCTGCACGCGTTGCTCTTCAAGCGCTTGGCGTACTTCTAGTTGGGTCTCTGCACATCGTTCCCCGGCGCTTGGCAGCAGTTCTAGCTGGGTCCCGCATACGTTGCTCCAGTCGCTTGGCGCACTCTACTTCGGGTCCTGCACACGTTCTCCGGAAGTGCTTGGCGCACCTCTACTGCTGGGTCCTGCACACGTTCCCCCGGCGCTTGGCGCACTTCTAGATGGTTCCGGAACCCGCATTACGTTCTTCGGCGCTTGGCGTACTTCTAGTTGGGTCTCGTACACACGTTTCCCCGGCGCTCAGTACAGTTCTAGTTGGGTCCCCCATACGTTGCTGGTCGCTTGGCGCACTTTCTACTTGGGTCCTGCACACGTTCCCGGCGCTTTCAGTGCACCTCCACTTGGGTACTGCACATCGTTCCGTCCGGCGCTTGGCGTACTTCTAGTGTGGGTCTCGCACACGTTCTTCAGCGCTTGGCGTACTTCAGTTGGGTCTCGCACACGTTCCCGGCGCCCAGCACAGTTCTAGTTGGGTCCCGCATACGTTGTCTGGCGCTTGGCGCACTTCCATTTCACTTGGGTCCTGCACACACGATCCCCGGCGCTCAGCACATTTCTAGTTGTCCCAGACATGTTCCGGCGCTGGCGCACTTCGAATTTGGGTCCCTGCACACGTTTCCCTGGACGCTTGGCGCACTTCTAGATGTGTGTCCTGCACTGCGTTCTTCGGCGCTTGGCGTACTTCTAGTTGGGTCTCGCAACACGTTCCTGGCGCTCAGTACAAAGTTCTAGTTGGGTCCCGCATACGTTGTCTCGTCGCTTGGCGCACTCTACTTCGGTCCTGGGCACACGTTCTCCCGGCGCTTGGCGCACCTCTGCTTGGGTCCTGCACATCGTTCCCTTCGGCGCTTGGCACGCACTTATAGCTGGGTCCCGCACTATCGTTTCCCGGCGCTCAGTACAGTTCTAAGCTGGGTCCCGTATACGCTGCTGGTCGCTTCATGCACTTCTACTTGGGTCCTGCACACGTTCTCTGGCGCTTGGCGCACTTACTAGCTGGGTCCTGTACACGTTCCCCGGCGCTTGGCGGCACTTCTAGATGTGTCCTGCACGCGTTCTTCTTCGGCGCTATGGCGTACTTAATTGGGTCTCGCACACGTTCCCCGGCGCGCTCAGCACGGTTCTGGTAGCTTGGGTCCCGTATACGTTGCTGGTCGCTTGGCGCACTTCTACTTGGGTCCTGGGCACACACGTTCCCCGGCGCTTGCCGCACCTCCTCCACTTGGGTCCTGCACATCGTTCCCCGGCGCTTGGCGTGTACTTCTAGATGTGCGTCCTGCAACAGCGTTCTTCAGCGCTTGGCGTACTTCTAGTTGGGTCCTCGCACACGTCGTTCCCCGGCGCCTCAGTTACAGTTCTAGTTGGGTCCCGCATACATTGTCCTGGTCGCTTGGGCGCACTTCTACTTGGGTCCCTGCACACGATCCCCTGGGCGCTTGGCGCACTTCTGTTTGGGTCCCGTACACATCGTTTCCCGGCGCTTGGGCGCACTTCTAGATGTGCTTCCTGCACGCGTCTTCTTCGGCGCTTGGCGTACTTCTAGTTGGGTCTCGCAAGTCACGTTCCCCGGCGCTCAGCACAGTTCTGAAGCTGGGTCCCGCATACGTTGCTCGTCAGCGCTTCTGGCGCACTTCTGCTTGGGTCCTGCACACGCGTTCCCTCGGCGCTTGGCGCACCTCTACGTTCTGGGTCCTGGGCAACATCGTTCCCTCTTCGGCGCTTGGCGTGATCTTATAGTTGGGTCTCGCACACGTTCCCGGCGCTTTCAGTACAGTTCTCTAGCTGGGTCTCTCGCATACGTTCCCCTGTTATCGCTTGCTGTACAGTTCGCCAGTTGGGTCTCGGTACAGCGTTCCTCTCGGCGCCTGGCAATAGTTCTAGCTTGGGTCCTGCATACGTTGCTCGTCGCTTGGCGCACTTCTACTTGGGTCCTGCACACGTACCCCGGCGCTTGGCGCACCTCTACTTGGGTCCCGCACACGTTTCCCGGCGCTCAGTACAGTTCTAGCTGGGTCCCGCATACGTTGCTGGTCGCTTGGCGCACTTCTACTTGGGTCCTGCACACGTTCTCCGGCGCTTGGCGCACCTCTACTTGGGTCCTGCAATACGCCCCCGGCGCTTGGCGCACTTCTAGATGTAAACCCGCACGCGTTCTTCGGCGCTTGGCGTACTTCTAAATTGGGTCTTCGCACACGTTCCCCGTCGCTCAGTACGGTTCTAGCTGGGTCCCGCGCGCATACGTTGCTGGTCGTTTGGCGCACTTCTACTTACGCAGTCCTGCACATCGTTCCCCCGGCGCTTGCTTCGCACCCCTACTTGGGTCCTGCACATCGTTTCCTAAGGCGCTTGGCGCAACCCTAGATGTGTCCTGGGCATCGGCGTTCTTCAGCGCTTGGCGTACTTTCAGCTGGGTCTCGCACACGTTCCCCCGGCGCTCAGCACAGTTCTAGTTGGGTCCCGCATACATTGTCCAGCGCTTGGCGGCGTACTTCTCTATTTGGGTCCTGCACACGATCCCCGGCGCTTGGCGCACTTCTGTTTGGGTCCCTGCGATTACAAACGTCTTCCCCTCACTGCTTGGCGCTACATTCTCAGATGTGTCAAATCTGCAACGCGTTCTTTTCTGGCGCTTGGCGTACTTCTAGTTGGGTCTCGCACACACCCCGGCGCTCAGGCAAATTTCCCAGTTGGGTCCTGCATACGTTGTCCAGCGCTTGGCGCACTCTCTACCTTGGGTCCTGCACGACGATCCCCTTCGGCGCTTATGCACTTCTGTTTCTGGGTCCTGCACACGTTTCCTTCGCTTGGCGTACTTCTAGATGTGTCCTGGCATATGTTCCCCGGCGCTTGGCAGTACAGTTCTAGCTTGGGTCTCGCACACGTTCCCGGCGCTCATAGTACGGTTCTAGCTGGGTCCCGCATACGTTGCTGGTCGCTTGGCGCACTTCAGTTCTACTTGGGTCCTGCATACACACGTTCCCCGGCGCTTGGCGCAAAACTCTCTACTTGGGTCCTGCACACGTTTCCTGGCAGCTTGGCGCGCACCCCTCTACTGGGTCCCGCACACGTTTCCCGGCGCTCAGCACAGTTCTAGATGTGTCCCAAATACGCGTTCTTCAGCGCTCTGGCGTGCATTTAGTTGGGGTCTCGCACATTGTTCCCCGGCGCTCAGCACACAGCTCCAGCTGGGTCCCGCATATACTGTCCAGCGCTTGGCGCACTTCACTGGGTCCTGCACACGATACCCCGGCGCTTATGCACTTCTGTTTGGGTCCCGCACACGTTTCCTTCGCTTAATGGCGCACTTCTAGATGTGTCCTGCACGCGTTCTTCGGCGCTTGGCGTACTTCTAGTTGAGTCTCGCACACGTTCCCCGGCGCTCAGTAAGGTTTCGGTTGGGTCCCGCATACGTTGCTCTTGGTCGCTTGCGTGCACTTTCTACTTTGGGTCCTGCACACGTTCCCCCGGCGCTTGGCGCACCCCTACTTGGGTCCTGCACACGTTCCCCGGCGCTTGGCGCACTTATAGCTGGGTTCTGAACCCGATCCCCGCCCAGCGCGGCGCGCCTGTAGTTGGGTCCCGCACACGTTTCGGCGCTCAGTACAGTTCTGGCTGGGTCCCGCCATACGTTGCTGGTCGCTTGGCGCACTTCTACTTGGGTCCTGCACGTTCTCCGGCGCTTGGCGCACCTCTATTTGGGTCCACTGCACGTTCCCTGGATCGCTTGGCGCACTTCTAGATGTGGGTCCTGCACGCGTTCTTCGGCCGCAGCGTACTTCTGGTTGGTTCCTCGCACGCATTCCCCGGCGCTCAGCACAGTTCTAAAGCTTGGGTCACGCAACGCCTCAGCCAGTTGCTTACACCTGCACACGTCGCTTGGCACCTGGGTCCTGCACGTTGGGATTAAAATGCACTCTAGGTGCCCCGGCGCTTGGCGCACACCTCTATGGGTCTGCACGTTCCCCCCCAGTCGATACGGTATGAACAACATGGTGAGGAATGACGTGAGAAAAATCACTCGGTGTATCCCCCGCTCCCACCCCAACTGCACCAGTGGAGTAGGGCATATGCTTGGCGCATATGACTGGGGTAAGGAGTTCCGCACAAGTTCCCAGATCTTATCCGACGCCCTTCTAAATGCGTCCCGCAATAAACAGTCTGCATCACAGGTGGGCGGTCTGAAAGAATGGATGTGAATCTACCGTTCAGAGACCTGGCACTTGCTGCCTAACAACTTGTGCAATCAATTCACTCTTATCACAATACCACTCCATTTCTCTCAATTGGCCAACCATATTTCTTATCATTCAAAGTTTCTGGACACACACACACACACACACACACACACACACACACACACACACACACACACACACACACACACACACACATCACACACACACACACACACACACACACACACACACACACACACACACACACACACACACACACACACACACAACACACACACACACACACACACACACACACACATACACACACACACACACACACACACACACACACACACACACACACACACACACACACACACACACACACACACACATTTTAAAATTCCTAAGATTTTCCATATCTCGAGAACCACAAAGCGGATTTTCTGGCCCATTTGGGCAGTGTTAAGAACCTTTACTGCTCTACATTTTGTAGAAAATGCCAAGTTCAGAACTATCTTCTACACCGAGATTCTGTAACAGGGGTTTGCGCAGAAAGCAATCCTTTCAAATCAGGTGCGCTACAATTTGTTCTTGTGAAACTGCCGAAAACGTGTAACCAGAGATAATAGTGCATAGTTTGTAATAAACTTATCAGGCCAGGATGAACTGCAGACCCAAAGGGAATGATTTCGATGGAATAGATTGCTGTTGACTGTTTTGTTCAACTCACCCTTGCTATTACCAAGAAATGGCACCTCGAGCATGAGCGAGCTGTTCCGTTGTTGCTGTGCGCGCTGTCGATACGATCATCGTGCGTGGTTCGACTCGCCATGTGACTTGGTTATTGCAAACAGGAATTATCTTGTAGGAAGGGTCGCTCCGGGTTGGCGACAATAGGTGGCATCTGGGCACGATGTACCTCAGGTCGGCTGCCATCTTCATGTGGTGGCGGTGGGGGGGGGTTTACTACGGGCCGAGATGATCAATCCTAATCAGGTGCGTTGAAGGCAAGGTTCGCGAAAGAAACGGTTGTTGTACGACCCTCAGGCTCCGTCCATACGTGGCGAGAGCGTGCGATCACGCAAAATCGATGGTCATCGTGGGCACACGATTCGCTAGCCGCTCACAGGCGCTCCTTCTCGCGCCCTCGCCCGCTCGCTCTCGCGCGCTTGCGCCAGCACTACGAAGCAAGCAGCAAGTTTCGAGCTTACTGCTCCATCACTAAAGCAGGTGGCATTAAATCTGCTTCAAAACCACTCCCCTTGTTTTTCATAATCCCAACACGAAAGTTGAAAACCGTGGGAAATCATCAGCCGTTGCGTCGATTCGAGCGATTGATCACCCGATCAAACGTTTTCATTCGAATCAACACGAGGCTGGGGTGTTTGCCCGTGTTAATTTGCAGGCAGCGTTGAGGAGCGTCGAGAGGCGCACAACAGCGGGAACGCCCGCTCTCGCCACGTATGGACGCTGCCTTATGAGGAAGTAAATCTGACCATCAGAAAAAAGAAAAGAGATCAAATTCGGAGAAAAGACACGCTGGAACAAGATAGAACGGCTAATCAATGGGTCTTTGCCCGCCCATAACTTATCTTCATTCTCAAACTCTCTCGTCATTCCAGTCCGCACGCGCAAATTAGTTGCAAATGACAGAAATTACAAGCATCGGACAACTCGTCCACTATACCCGCCTAATTTCAAGATTTTTTCCACGGGGCAAAACTCTGTTTTCAGGGGGGGGGGTTCTCATTGCAGGAACATCTTTGAACTCAGCGTGGGACCATCTTTAAGATTGGCAGAAAAACAGAAAAACGATTCTGAAGTTGGACTGTGCCTTTAGAGGCAGGGCTCGCGATAGAAGCGGTCTTTGTGCATCTGCATGAGAAGCTAGATCCAGCCATCACAAAAGTGAAAATAAAGCAAAAGTTTTTGAGAAAATGCGCAGGAACAACTTAGAACGACCAATTACTGGGTGTGCGATCGCTACCAGTTAACGAGATTTTCATAGATGAATGTTTTGCTGTCTTTGTGCTTTCGCTCTCGGAGTAGCTGATACCTTTTACAAGTGAATTAAAGACAGCGTTCACGATGATCAGCCTCGTTGACTTTCCACAGTGAAATGATAGGCGAGAAGGATCCTAGGCTCCCAGTGTCGAAAGAACTGTAGAAAACGAGCCATGAGCGGCAAAATAACGGCTGCAAACAAGCGTCTTGGTGCTCCAGATCAACGCTTGGTACCCCAGATCCACCTCCGTCGGAATGAACAAATGAAGACTCAGATAACAGAGATGATCAAGTCAGAGAGACATGGTGCTGTATAAGAATGAGCTGAGTTTTCACTTCAAACCGAATAGGTTGTTTCAGAGACACAGCCGCTACGTCATGTAGGTTCGTTATTTTTTTGCACTGATAGGTAACATCCTTCTAGCGGTCATTTCCTCCACGCTCAAAAATCAACGTAAACAAGGGGGGCCTATTTTAGCTCATAAAAAGCGTCTTTCGTGCCCTTTTTAAGCATGCCTTGCTATATAGGGCACCAGACCTTTCGTAAACCGTGGGGATATAGAAAGTGAAATTCATCGTGAACCCTGCCTTTAACAGCTTTGAGAGCAAGTAAAAGACGGCGAAACCGGTCGCAAACCTTCGCCCATCTTTCTTGAGCTCAAGAGGTCTTCAAAGGGGAAGTGCGAAAGTGGTTTGTTGCTGTAGGCGCCCCAGAGTGTCTTCTTCCAATATCTCGCTTATTCGGAGGAATTGAGAGCTCGCTTTTGACAGATGTCATATAGGGTGGATCTATTTCACAATTCTAAGAAAATATCAAGTTTTGTTCTTGCGGTTGGACTATTTGGAACAGCCATACAATGTACAATACCTTAGCGTCTTTCAGAGCAAACTCTAAAGAGGAAGAGTCCACTAAACTAGCCAGAAGGGTACAACAGCTGATAAATGAAGACCAGTGCAGATGGACCCTGTGTTGGGAGAAGCATGTGACGATTGCAAGTACAGTGTGAGTCATCTTCCTCTCCTGTTCGTGCATCGCCGTCGGATTCATTGTGCACTGTATGCACCAGCAATTCCTGGAATATTGCAACTTGACAAATTCGACCGCGATCTCTGCTCAATCACAAATAATACTTCAACATCTATTTACTGCTCAGGAATACTAGTTCTTCATTACATAAAAAGACATTTGGTGACACAGGGCCGTGCGGAACTGTTCCGTTTCCGATTCCGTTTCCTGTATTTCCGGTGTTTTTTGGGCTGTTCCGTTCCGCTTCCGACTCTTTGAGAGCCCGGAAACGGAAGAAAAAGGGCTAAACGGTAATGGTAAAAGGTCTAGAGTAGAGTATGCGGAAACATCATAAAGAGACTATTAAATCACTTTCAAATTCCTGTATTCAATCGAATAACCATGAGGCTGGCCGAGATCACTCAAACTCAAGTTCGCGGTTCTAAAATTGCTCCCCTAAAAAATGATGACGCAAAATAGGTGTAAAGAATCCGACATCAACTTTTGGAAGGTGGGGGGTTGGAGCGGAGAAGAAGGGGATTTTCAAAGCAGCTTTTTCTCCGAGAGTGATTGATTTTAGTGAAACTTTTTATAGAGTGCTCTTATTCGTTTGATTACCTTGTAGAAAAGGAATTGAAAAAAAAAACGTAGCGCCTTACTATTTTCTAGCCTTTTGTTTACCCTGGACGTTTGTACACTTTCAAGACCCTTTGTAGAATAAGTTTTATTCATGCAAGACAAGAATCTTTGTTCTTTCATCATGGTTGGTGAGGAGAAAGAGGGAAGAGAGAAGTGATTGGATGACGACGGTTTACAGGAGACCGATTTTGGATGGAGCGGCAGCGGACGATTTGGACAGCAGCTGGACAGAGACGACGAACGGCTCCTCAGCGGTGACGGATGGGGGTTCAGTCGGCGACGGGTGGCTGCTCGAACTGACGGCTGCTCGACCGACGGTGGTTTGGCTCGATCGACCACGGCTGACTGACTGCTCCAGATGTTGACGGCTGTTGACTGCTCGAATGTTGACGGCTGTTGACTGCTCGTTTGTCAGCGACTTTGGCTGCTCGAATGTCGGCGACTGTTGGCTGCTCGAATGTCGACGGCTGTTGACTGCGCTCGGTTGTCGGCAGCTGTTGACTGCTCCGAATGTCGGCGACTGTTGACGGCTCAATGTCGACGGCTATTGACTATCGATTGTCGGCGGCTGCTGACTGCTCGATTGTCGGCGACTGTTGACTGCTTGAACGTTGGCGGCTGATGACTGCTCGAACATCGACAGCTGACGGCTTCGCGACGACGTGTGGGCTGATCCGTTGAGTCGCACAGGACAGGAATAGATGAAGACGTTCAGACGATGGAGGACGGGGCCGATTCCCAAGCTAGGGGACCAGTCAGCAGAATAACGAGCAGAAGATGAACCGAGGACGAACCTCGGTAGCAATTTCTGTCTGCTTTTATATCATTTGAGGACGCCTTCTCTTCTCCGGCATCTCTCGATGCCTTGTAGTCTTTTATTGATATATCAATTCGCTTTTTCTCCTCCTGACATTCTTTGTTGCTTTTTTTCCATTGAAGTTGACACCGTTGCCCTTTCGCGGTTGTGATCGGTGTCTCGATTCCTTGTCCGCTTTCAATATGACCTTTGAGACGTCGTTCCTTTGCACTTCATCTCTACATCATAATCCTCAGAAGTTCCGTCCCGTAACTTGAAAGGTTCATCAATGCTTTTACCGGTGTTGATGTCAACGTTGAGCATCGTAAGTGACCAGCCCTGTCCGACTTTGTTGTTTGTTAGCATAGTCGTAAGGCACTTCCGGAAGTCGTTGTAACCTTTGGCTGGTGTCGTTTGTTGCTGCAGTCTCCGATCAGTAGATCGTATTGTTTCGCTTTCTCCTCTCCTTGATTCTGTCCTTGATCTTGTTGACGCACATCTGATTTTGTATGTGCGGGTTCGTTGTCCGCTTTTTGAGTCTTCGCATGGTAGACTCTTTAGAGCAGCTTAACTTTCAGAAAGTCTCTTTCCAAATGACAAGACTCTTGGTCTTTTCTCCTTACGTGGTTGCGATGAGGGAGGGAGGGGAGGATGGGGCGGTGGATATTCGAGAAAGTGGAAGGGTGGTATCCGTTCGGGTAGGGGCGGAGAGGGGGGTTAGGAAGGGTAGGATGAGTCGCATCTTCTTGAGTCATATCGCCATACATGTAGGAGACGTGGAAAATGCTCTGGTTCTCCGACGTAGAAAGATGGCGTGGGAGAGACGGGGAACACAACTGACGAACATCTGTGGAGATGGAGATAGCGCGCATTTTGAACGTACGTCGGCGAGTTCTCCTCTGCGTTAGGAACCGCTGCATAAGAGGCTTTGAAGTTCCAAGTGGCCAAGTTGTTGGGGTGCAGTGCAAGCGTCCGGCGTCAGGAGATTCCATGAAGTTACACTCCGATCTGCCAGTACTGATTGTTGATAGGTTACATCGCATCCGGTTACCATTTTTCTCAGTTCTTGTTCGTTTCGCTGCTTTCCCTGAGTCCACATCGTCGAAAAACTCCATTTCAGCTGCGCTTCCATCGGTCTCCTAGTCGTCATGACCAGGGGGATTAAAACATAAATAGAGAGCAGTATTAAAGATGAGAAACTGAGAAAGGGCTGTGGAGCTACGTTGACTACAATGCATTGTTTTGAGTTGTTGGAAGGTGATGATGTACACCGCATCCGGGAATAGTGGATAGGTTTTTGAGGATTATCCTAGCTGAGCATTTTACGGCCATTTCGCGAACAGAATAATGTTTATAATGAATCCAATGAGGGCTTGGCCGCCTTGTATACAAGGTTTTTTCATTTTCATTTGATCATTCATTTCCTCGGCCGGGCTGCTACTCCCGTGCCGGCTAACAGGGACCTATTATCCCCTTCCCTACAGGGGACGCTGTAATCGAAAATTACCCTCATTTTTTGTTCCCCTTTTCCAAAACTTTGCGTCCTCCTAAATGCTCATTTCGGCTAGGGGAGGTTATGGGGTCAGGGTGTCTAACAAGTTTTTTGTTTCCTATCCTGATTAATCCAGGCGAGTAAGTCCGGGAACTCCATGTAAAAAAGGAGCGAAAAAAATTGGCGCCTTACTCCTTTTCTAGCCTTTTGTTTACCCTGGACATTTGTACACTTTCAACACCCTTTGTAGAATAAGTTTTATTCATACAAGACAAGAATCTTTTGTTCTTTCATCATGGTTGGTGAGGAGAAAGAGGAAGAGAGAAGTGATTGGATGACGACGGTTTACGGGAGACCGATTTTGGATGGAGCGGCAGCTGACGTTGGACGGCGGCTGGACAGAGACGACGAACGGCTCCTCAGCGGTGACGGATGGGGGGTTCAGTCGGCGACGGGTGGCTGCTCGAACTGACGGCTGCTCGACCGACGGTGGTTTGGCTCGATCGACCACGGCTGTCGACTGCTCGAATGTCGGCGACTGTTGACAGCTCGAATGTGGACGGCTATTGACCGCTCGATCGTCGGCGACTGTTGACTGCTCGAATGTCGACGGCTGTTGACGGCTCGAATGTCGGTGACTGCTGACGGCTCGAACGTTGGCGGCTGATGACTGCTCGAACATCGACTGCTGACGGCTTGGCGACGACGTGTGGGATGATCCGTTGAGTCCCACAGGACAGGAATAGATGAAGACGATCGGACGAGGGAGGACGGGGCCGATCCCAAGCTAGGGGACCAGCCAGAAGAATGACGAACAGAAGGCGAACAGAGGACGAGCCTTGGTAGCAATTTCTGTCTGCTTTTATATCATTTTAGGATGCGTTCTCTTTTCTTCGGCATCTCTCGATGCTTTGTAGTCTCTTATTGATATATCCGTTAGTTTTTTCTTCTCCTGACATTCTGTATTGCTTTTTTCATTGAAGTTGACACCGTTGCCCTTTCGCAGTTTTGATCCGCGTCTCAATTCCCTGGCCGGTTTCAACATGACCTTTCCACGTCGTTCCTTTGCACTTCATCTCTACAACCTCCTCAACAGTAATAAGAATCGAGACATGTTTTTCGCATGTATAGCCTATTCTCCAAGCAGGAGTCTGGGTGGGGACAGGTGGAGTTGGGTACGGGTAACGACACTGCGCGTTAAAGGCAGCATACACGCTCGTTAACGTATTTGAGATTACTAGGGAAATAGAATCGTATGGCTCAGAACACAACGCCTAATTTTGATGCGTCAAAAACGACACACAATGCCGTACAGGAGTAGCAAGTTTGGCCCCTCCCGTATTTTCACGCCCCCTGTATTTGCCCTTTTCCTCCAACGCAGGGTTGTTGGGTCATCTTCACTGTCGGCACTGTTGGGGGATGGCCTAACAAGTTAACCACTCACGTCACTGACGACGAAGATGACACAGCAACCGTGCGTTGGAGGAAAAAGGCAAATGCAAGGGGCGTGAAAATACGGATGGGGCCAATTATGTTGTAAGCCATACGGTTCGCTTCACGTTGTTATTCCAACCACGGGTGGTAGTAACCTTGTCGTTTAACACGAGTCAACCACGCGCTTTTGACCGTTGGTTGACCATGAATCAGCCACAGCTTAGCCACGGACTAACCACCTCTGTAACAAGGATCAACTCGTTTTCAAATTGTTAAGTATGCGTTACTTAAAGGCAGTGTTCACGATGATTCTCGTTTCCAAGTTTTCCACTCAAAACAATGCGTTGACAACCAAGTGTTACCAAAATAACGAAGAAACGGCGAGAAACGCACTAATTCGTCTTATTTCAGTGACATTATTCTATGGCCTGGACTAGTTGTCTGGTTGGGTGAAAGATGTTCACGGTATGTCACTGGTAAAAAATGGGACTAATCGAAAACGGAAGAATATTTTGGGCTAAACAGTATTAGTTAGGGCCCGAAGGAAAGAACGGAGCAACACAGAATGGAGAATTGTAAAAGACGGGTCCTACAAAAGATTTCATTGTCACAACGAACACTTCCTGTGATACTTAAGAGGCGAGCTGATGCTTGAAGATTTCGTGCCCTTCTGGTGCGTTTTTCTCAGGGTTTCTTCGTCATTTCAGTTCTACCCGGAGCTGGCGACCATTTGAATTACTGATTAATCTCAAAATCGAAGATTATCGTGAACACTGCCTCAAAAAGAACGCAACCACTACATTAAAAAGTCATGCAAAAGCGATGAACGCATCCGCATTCTCTTTTAAAACTTTAACTCATAACAGTTCAAGCTGGGGTTTTTGCATCCACTGGAAACGCCTCGATCTCATCGATCATTGTACTTGCAGGACAACGTATGGAGAGTTGGGAATTGGAGGAAACAAAGAAATTTTCTCAATTTCAAAGGCAATAAATCCAAAAAAGAATGACAATTTGTACATTTTCTTGCAGCTGCTAATTTGCACTACATATTCTGTATAGGACATGATTAAAAACACCAAAGAAGGGGTTAAACTGCATTTTTTCTCATCTAATCTTATGTTATAAACAACAAATTGGTAATGCACACCATGCTTACTTTGGCAGCCCTTGTTTCTACATAGAAGGAGAAAAAGAACTAAGTGAAAGTGTGCGTTTTCGAGAAATCAAAGCTAGAAATAGGAGTTGAGTTTTTCTGGCTCACAAAAAGTCCCTCCGCTAGAACTTTTGCGCGACCGTTCTTCGTCCCTCCACTTAGGTATATTTCACACCGTTCGCCAAAGAATCTTCAGCCCGTGGTTCAAGTGTTCGCCGCAGAGTGAAATTGGTGTTCGAAAACCGCTCAATGACTACGCATTTTTTCATATGAAAACAGGAGCAGCAGTTTCTACACCACGTTTTTCGCCTTCCCCACTTCCCAGCCCAGAGTAAGCACTCAGCTGCTCGTTTTGCTCAAGAAGAACAACCTCTCTCAGCACCATATTTGCTCCCAAAAGTGCTGGCGATTCATCACTCCAATGACCGCGTGATAGCCACCCTCTTTGCGGCGGTCAACACGCGGCCAAACATGCAGACTACTACCACCTCTATCGTTTACGAGCGTGTATGCTGCCTTTGGGGCAGATCACAAGTGAATCTTCCTAGTATCCCCGGGGAAACTTCTTTTATTTTTCCTGAATTCAGTTGCGCTGTATTCGCTCCATTAGGCGATCAAAGTTCAAAATATAATTTGGAAATTCCGTCTGTCAATACATAAAGACTGGCTTCTGAAGGTTTATATTCACACCTTGTACAGCCTGGACTCTTTCCTGGGGACAGGCTGTACACCGTTACGAAGGGACACTGCATACACATTGTGAGTAATTTCTTGAAACAGCTTTTTCCGCTTTTCAGGTGTGTACGGATTCGGAATTGTGGAATGCTTCATGTAGAGTGAAGTGATGTAGTTTGAATAATTACTGGTTTGTTAGCTGGTACCGCATCTTATTCTGAATGAGGGCTGCAAGTAATGAGCCGCGACTGAAGCTTGAGAATGGGACAACCCATAATTTTTTGCATTTTCCGTTTCCGGTGATTTGTGGCAAAATTCCTTCCGTTTCCGATTCCAAAATCTTGAAAATATTTCCGCACACCCTGATCTAGTAATCAATCACAAGCACCAAGAATGTAAAGGGAGGTGTCCGTCTCTCTGTAAAGTGTTCCATAACCCGTGTCACTGGACCAGGCAGCCGCGACGCCGATCGGCAGGAAAAAGGAAAACGAATGGTTGGTGGATATCTACCAGTGATTATGTGCCAAATCACATGAGTGTCGATTTTCTTAGTTTAATTACAGCTACAAACATACTTCCTCTACACTCATTCAGCCCAGAAATCAAGAAGTGATTGAGGCGGTCTGACTGTGCAAACTTTTTTTTTTACCTGAGTGTTTCTGTTTCTTCAAAAGACGTACGAGCGAGATGTTCAGGCAAAGAGACAGCGAATACTGGCAACAATATCATGAGTACAGCGTTCATAACCACAGACACTTCGATCCACTTCCTTGTGAGATTCGGAGGTCGGATTGGGTTTCTGATCCCTATATAGGGCAGTGCATTAGAATAGCAGAGACCGATCAGTTGTAGCCAGTGCACACCGTAGAAAAATGTCTTACAGGTGTGAGAGGCAGGTGTGGTAGTTGAAATTACTGAGGATTTATATGTAGTCAACATATTACTAGTCAGAGAATGCCGTGACCTCAAAGAAACAGTGTTCCTTGAATGTGGATAGGTAATGTAGATGCAACTAAGCAGTTAGGAAAATAACTACCTGTGACCTGTTCCTGCCAGTTTGATCAGCCAGTTAACCTCTACATACAGTGTGTGATTGTTTTTGGCTTACTGATTCTCTACAGTAAATGCAATGTTTGCATAATTGAAACCATCGCCTTCATCAGCTCATATATAAAGACACCAAGAGTCATAAGAAGCTAAAGGACAACTTTCTGTTGCCATGGTGGTGCAGACCTGCGAACTCCAGATAGGATGATTTCGTTTTTGGTCCCATTACACGAAAAGGAGGAGCCGCAGACGGCGGTATGGGCCTGAAAGACCCTTCGCCATAGTCGGTCGATCGGCCGTAGCCAGCCCGGTCGATATGTCCCCAACAGCGCAAACCGCCTGATTACGTGACAACCGGTCCGCGCCGCGATTTCGTAAGCCCTGATACCTGGGATTAAACTTGAATAGAAAATCTGACTTTGTGCGGAAGTTTCACTTCTTGAGGCTCTAAACTATCCTGACTTCGGAAAGTGATAAACCCAAAGTTATGCGAAGCTTTTGTAAGCGAAAAATTGGGCAATGGATCCGTTCACCGGCAACGCGTCCGTGCTCAAGTGTACTCAACTGCACCCGCCTAATCGATTGTCGCACAGCCTAGGGACGTGAGAGGATTTGGCTCTTAGTCCACATCGTCCGAATATGACGGGGCCGAGAGATGCGTGCGGTGGAAATTGCGTTTGGCCTTTTCGTTGATCTCTGGAGGGACGCTACAAGAAAGCGCTCTAACCGAAAAAATTGAGTATCATTAAGCATGCTACATATTATTAAGCATGCTATGTACAGCAAAAAACAATTTTTATCGTGAACACTGCCTTGGCGGGTCGGGGGTGAGATTTGAGGATTTCAGCACTTCTGGTGGGTTTTTCTCAATACCTTCGTCATTTCAATTCTACCTGGAGGCCAAACAATCAGAACTGTCATTAATCTCAAAAGAATGGCTTTCTCTTATATCTCAAGCAGCTTTGGAGAAATCTGAAAGCTCGCATTTGGCAGGTACTATCTCAGACAATGGGGGGTGGACTGACTGCGGGCGAAAAATCGCGTTTCGTACCCGACCGCGTGTCACGCTTGTACTGACCGCGGGCAAAAATACATTTCGCGCCAAACGCGCGCATTTGGCGTACTGACCGCGCAAACGAAATAGTGCACGCGGTCGATAGCGCCTGTGCTGCGTACCAACCGCTCGCGGAATTTGATAGAGACGTACTGACCATGAGGCATCACTGCGCGCGGTCAATACGGAATATGACTTTTCGCTGCGGTCAGTATGTGAGCACACGCAGTCAGTACGCAAGCGGTCGTGTTCGGTACGCAACTGTCCGCGTTCAGCACGCACGAAAAACTGGACGATGAGATCGTTTTGTATAAGTTTGCGCAGTCTGTACGCAATCGTTCGCGTTCAGCACGCAATCACCCGCGTTCATTACGCAGGCAAACTGCTTGGTCAGGATCGGTCTGGTCAGTCTGCGCGGTCGGTACGCAAGTGTCTGCGTTCGGTACGCAAATCGCCCGTATCTCGCGTACGCAAGCAATCAGTGGGTGAGATCAGTTTGTTAGTCTGCGCGGTAGGTACGCAAGTTTCGCGTCTAGTACGCAAGCGAATTGATGAGTGAGCTCAGTTTGGTTTAGGTCCGCGCGGTCAGTACGCAAGCGCCCGCGTTCAGTACGAAAGCGAATTGCGGGTGAAATCGGTTTGCTAGGTCTGCGCGGTTGGTACGCAAGTGTCCGCGTTCAGTACGCAAGCGAAATTACGAGTGAGATCAGTTTGTCAGTCTGCGCGGTCAGTACGCAAGCGCTCGCATTCGGTACGCAATCGCCCGCGTTCAGTACGCAGGCAAACTGGTGGGTGAGGTCGCCCGTCAGTTTGCGCGGTCGTTCCGCAAATGTTCGCGTTCAGGACGCACCTACCGGAGGCCCAGTGTGCAAGAAAACTGGTATGCGTGGCCGTGGCAAGCGATTATGCGCGGTCGGTAAGCAATGAAACGCATTCAGTAAGCAATCGCACACGTTCGGTACGCACTAGTTTTGGCAAAATGCCACGCGTATTCGTGCGTGCGCGGGTTCATACGCATAATGCTTCAGTAAAGAACGGTACTTGAGCTTCGGGCTAGAATGAAGTCTCATCTGTTCTCTTCAAATAAGGGGGTGTTCGATGAAAAGTGCGCAGGACGCAGTGGATGCGCGCAGGATGCGGCAGTAGTAAAGTGCGCGGAGCCCCAGTGGGGAGTGCGGAGGACGCCACAGAAAGTGTGCGGGCCCCCAGAGGAAATGCGCAAGATGCCGAATAGCGGGAGTGCGCAGGGACGCCGCAGAAAACGCTGGGGGACTCCCAGTGGAAAGCAAGGGTCAGTTTTTTTAAGGTTGCATGAGTCACAATTTTCAGGAGCCTATAGTCGCCCGGACAACACCGACCTGTATCGATTTCATTGTATTCTAACGGCGGGATAAACTGTAGTCGTAGGTTCTCGGCTCTCCAAATGGAATTCACTAAGCAAAAATCAGGCCAAAAAAGGAACCTTCGGGAGAAATATATGAAATTTCTGGAAAGTTTAGCTTCGGTAGAAAAGTTAACGATTGGGCAATGTTCAAAAATATAAAGTGACAGCACTTCGTGAACAAACACTGCAATTCCAGCGTGCCCCATCCCTCGAATGGTCTACTTCTAACTATGCGACCATGATGATTTGAAAATACAATGATTGCTTAGAATCGCGTCCGCTGGTTGGATGTCATTACGCCAGTCTCTGAGCTGTCCGTGCATCATATGTTTTGGGGGTATGGAGTGAAAATCTACTCAGGAATCTAGTTTGCTAGAGAATGGGTATCCGCCTCTTAGGACAGCTCGGGCAATTTCACTAAATGGTATGCGCAGATTCAAGTAACAGAAAATTAATCCCATCTGCTGTAAATCGTAGCCGTGATTTGGCCGGAACAGTGCTGCGAGCTACTAAGAGCGGGTGATGGCATTAATCTGGCTACGGAGGAGCCGCAGAACCCTTCCCAGTCAGGTGCGTTGATTGCGGAACACGCAGCACAGGACTCAGCGACATTTCGGTTCACGCATACTGCTAGATCGCTATTGAGCTCACGAGCGTCCGATCCTTTTCAGCAGAGCAGTGAGCGAACTTTCAGTTTATCGTCAGCGCATGGCATCTCGGCTAACGTATAATTGAGATCGTAATTTATGCTCATCACCTAAGTTAATAAAACGGGGGAGGCTAACTATATAACAATCCCTGGGCTTGAATTTTAGGAAATATTTGGATTTCCAGCGACCAGAACTGAATTCTCTACTGAGTTCTTTCGTCACCTGGAATCTCTATGACTCTCCTGGATCACCTCATCATCGGACACGCTTAGTGACCACTTTATCGACTTTTCTCCCGGGACTCCGCCGGCTGGACCCAATGTTAAACTCAACAAAAAGTGACCCTTCAAATTAATCCGCCTGGGGTAATCTTTTTTTTACCATTCTATTCTTATTCTCTTATATTATTCTCACATATTCCTCCTCATTCTGCTCTCTTTTATTTTTTTCATTCTCTTTTCGGGCCACGCAACTCCTAACGACTTTTTATTTCTCCTCTTCTTCATCTTCAGTAATTATGTTACTTTTTATTCGCTCTATTGACTTGTTTGTTCTATTTACTCTATTCATCTATTTGTCTCATTTATTTGTGTATTTATTTATTTCTTTCTTTTCTTTATCTATTTAAGTTTATTTTATTTATTGAGTTATCACTTTATTTTGATATTTTATAATGCTGAAATAGATGCCCCTTCCACCGAATGGACGTCAGTGGGTTTCTTCCTTGTCCAGTCTGTTATATTTCGACTAATCGTGGTGTACCATTCAGAAGAGCCCAACTCTTCTTCGATGCAATGGGTTTGACGTTACCTCAGTAGAAATTAGACCTGGCTTCAAAATTTACCGAGCAAACTTATCCAGTTAAAGTTTTCAGCCTCTGAGAAAACTCAAAGCACTGTTGTTCCCTTCCTTCATATGCACTTCAAGGGCTCTTTAGTTTATGAAACGTTTACACGAATCCTCTCTTCTCTTCATTTCTAGGAATAAACCTGCGTCCCTGGCTCCGTCTGCCAGCATAGAACATTCTTCACTTGTCTGCAGAAGAGCGTGGACGAGCTTTGCACTGGCCCTTGCTGGTTTCCTGCAAACGCTCAGCAACCAAGCGCTGATCGCGGAAATGTGCGCGAATCTATCAGGTTGGCTGGCGGCAGAGTTGCTTGGCAATTCGCCATGGAAGACGCGCATGGCGCCACAAGCTCGTACATTTAATGGGAGGCGGACCAGGATAAGAAGGCGCACCGCGATAACTTCTAAAACCGTTTTCATTGATTTCTGGGCCCGTTTTAGCTGATTTCTTAGACTCCCATTTCCCCTGCAGCATTCTGCTACAACTTAGTGTTTCAATTCCCTGAAACCTCGAGAATGAGGTTTATGGTGGACATTACCTTCAAAGTGGCAAGTGATTCATTATTCCTCCTTTTTCCTTCTTTTTCGTGATTCTCAATGTTCTTTCTAGGAATTATTGTCTTTCTCTTGCTCTCGATCGTCTTGCTCTTTCTTTTAATCACTTTCTTCTATCTTCTTTGTTCTCTCTTGGTCTCCGCCATACTTCTTGGGTAAGTTTAGTATTGATATTCTAGACATCTCTGATATTTTGTAATCCTTTTTAAATGCACAGCCCAACCCCTCAGGGGTAAAATTTGATATTATAGTCCGCCCACCGCGTATAGCAATCTCTAAGCCAAGCGCGAGATCCTTCAACTCGCCCAACAAATGAGAAGCTAGAGGAAAAAGTCGGCCTCTGCCCCTAATACCCAAAAAGGTTAACTGCGGATACCGTGATTGGAAAGGGAACCCAAGAGCTCTGGCTTTGTACATTCTGGGCTTTGGGCATATGTTGCACAGACCAATTTATTTCGGTTTGCAAAGAATCCGATTCCTATTCCGGGGCAAAACGTTCGATTATGTTTCTTCAGGATATTTTTTCCCCAATCTTTTTCCCAAAGCAGCTCGCTTATTTGATCGGATTGAGATCTCGCGGCGCTTGACAGGGTTGCTATACACGGTGGGCGGACTATAATATCAGATTTTACCCCTGAGGTTGGGCTGGGTCACTGAAAGGCAGGGTCTCACGATAACTCTGATTTTTGAGATATCACTAAAGCAATCGATTGTGCCTTGGCCCCTGGAGTAGAACTGAAATGACGAAGGAACCGAGAAAAACGCAACCAGAAGTACAATTGAAATCCTTGGAGTATCAGCCCGTTTCTTAAGTATCAACTGGAACTTTTTGTTGTGCCAGTGAAATCTTTTGTGGACCTGTCCTTTGTAATTCTCTCATTCTATTGTCCCGTTCTTCCCTTGTAGGGCCTTAACTAACTCGCTGCTTTGCATAAAATATTCTCCTATTTCTCTCGACTGACCCAATTCTTCCACCGGCGAATAATCCATCAGTAATACATGTTCATCCAACCGGCAGCTAGTCCATGCTATAGAATAATGTCGTTTCTGAAATACGACGTTTTAATGCATTTCTCGCCGTTTCTTCTGCAATTTTGGTAACACTTGGATGCCAACGCATTGTTTTATGCGTAAAACTCGGAACAAAAATCATCGTTAACACTGCCTCTTAAGCGACACATTTAACTATTTCACATAACCTTTTCTGCAGTATGCAAATAGACGCTGGGAAACTTTGCACAATTAGTTCCAACCGCTGGCAAGTAACTTCATTGAAAAAAAGTTGTAGAATTACTATCAACGAGAACATTTGATCGCACGAAGATCTCATCCACAACGCAATTAGCACATTTAAGTCCAAACGGAGGAGTCAGGAAGAAGGAAGGAAATGCAAGAGCAGTTACAGAACATGTTGAAATGCAAGGATTGCCATCACAAGCCGAGGAGAGATAGTGAAATGCCTTGCAATACAACACCTTTTACCTTTAAGATTTAACCGTGTTTATTACGCACGCCCACGCCCAAGGTATGCATTGTTCACAGTAAAATGACGTCATTAGGGCTCAAAAGCAGCCTTCGTGATGAAAGGATTCTCGAGTCTTAATAATGGAAGTAAACGTCTGGCCATCTTTGGAGTGAAAATAAGTGAAATTCACATTGAAAAAAAGTACAGGCAAGGTGAAGCGATCTAAGGCTGGATTCCCGATGCCAACTATAGTTATTACAGATCGATATTGAATGAATTTTGAGCTAAACACGTGATTGGCTTGAAACGGATAAAAGCGAGCTTAGTCACTCTCTGAGACAGCTATCCGGAAGCGTGATTTCTCTTGTCTACCTTTAGTATATGTAGCACTGATTATCTTTGGCAGTAAATAGTATTGATTAAAAACATCGTCATTTGAAGTTGGAAATCCCGCCCTCTTGGGTCTTTTCACCTTGTTTGTGAGTTTTTCCACCACCATCACTACCCCGCTCCCCCCCCCCCCAACTCTTGCTTACTTTCACTTCAGTCGTGACCAGATACACACAGTCATGACAAGAACCATTCCTGTCTTAAACCCATTGCATCGATGCGTCACAACAGCTTGTAATTCAAAAGGAAGCAATGCATATGTGCTGCGTGTGCATGCGCAGTGACCGCGGTCTAGTCTTTGAAAGGAGTCTATATTACATGCGCACTGAGATTGGGCCTGCCGCGTGTGAATGCGTACTAAGCGCGGGCAATACTATGCATATGCAGCATTCAGACCGACCGCGTACTTATGGTGTCATACCTACCGCGTGGCATCGGGTGCCGACCGCGTGGCAATGCGCATCGATCGCGTGGCGATGCGTATTGATCTCGTGGCATTGCGTACCGACCACGTGGCAGTGCGTACCGACCGAGTTAACTTGCGTACCGAGCGCGTGGCAATGCGTGCAGACCGCGTGGCAGTGCGTGCCATCCTCGTGACATTGCGTACCGACCGCGTGACATTGCGTACCGGCCACGTGGCAGTGCGTACTGACCGCGTTAACTCGCGTACCTATCGCGTGGCAATGCGTACTGACTGCGTGAAAATGCGTACCGACCGCTGTTAGCATCCATAAAGCGTTCGTACCGATTGCGTGGCGATGCGTACTGATCGCGTGGCAGTACGTACCGACCGCGTGGCGATGCGTACTGATCGCGAGGCAGTGCGTACCCAGGGCGCGACAATGCGTACCGACCGCGTGGCAAGACGTACCGACCGCGCGGCTATACGTACTAATCGCGTGGTATTCCGTACTTATCGCGTGACGGTGCGTATCGACCGCGCTAATTTGCGTGCCGACCGCGTGCAAATTGCGTTCCAAACGTCGCCCATCCCGCTGTCGGTACGCAACTTGTCCGCCGTCGGTCCACCCCATTGTCTGAGATGAAGGGTGGGTCTACTTCACAATTATGTAGAAATCTCAGATTTCTTCCCTGACTGTCTCCTTTCCTGGACTCGGAGTAGTAGGCCCTATTTGAGAAAAATTTCGAGGAAAGAAACCTATTTTGGGCCAAATTTTGGGTCTTTTGATGGTGGACGAGACGAGCCCACCCCACACCATCGGCATCGATTGTCTCTAATATCAAGAACGTCAGCTGGCTTGAAATTGGAATTCAATCAATCAAGAATATTTTTCGAACTGACCTTCTCGAATATTTCTGTCCTCATCGAGTTAAAAATTGAATGATGGGCTTGCCTTCAATGTTTAAAGGCAGCATACACGCTCGTAAACGTGGTTGGGATAACAATGTGAATCGAACCGTATGGCTTACAACATAATGCCTACGCATTTTGAAGTGTCAAAAATGACCCACAATGCCGCTACATAAGTTAGAAGTTAGCCCCGCCCTGTATTTTCACGCCCCCTGTATTTGCTCTATTGCTCCGAAGCAAGGTTGCTGGGTCATCTTCGCCGTCAGTGACGTGTGTGGTTCACTTGTTAGGCAATCTACCAACAGTGCCGACGGTGAATATGACCCAGCAACCTTGCGTTGCAGGAAAAGAGCAAATACAGGGGGCGTGAAAACACAGGGCGGGGCCAACTTCTAACTCCTGCTACGGCATTGTGAGTGGTCTTTGACACTTCAAAATGCGTAGGCGTTGTAATCTGTGCCATACCATTCTATTTCCGTAGTTATCTCAATCACGTTTACGAGCGTATATGCTGCCTTCAACTGTTTTCATGTGGCCAACAATGCGTTGGCCACAAAGCGTTACTAAAATGAAAAGGAAACGGGATAGGGTCTGTCTACACACCGAAGAAGTTGTTCCGTTTTAGCAGTTTGGAACGTCAAGCCACTCGACGCGAGCGAAGTGGTCCCGAGTGGAATTAGAGCCGTAAAAGGCAGGACAACTCCTCCCGCGGTGTGTAGAGAGTCCCTGTCCCAAAGGAAACGGAAAAATGAAAAAGAAAAAATGCACCAAAATGTCTCACTTTACTGAGATAATTTTCTGGCCCGGACTAGTTGTCCGGTAGGATGAACGAGTTTGCGGTGGTTGCGACCGGTGAATAAATGAGTCAATCGAAAATGTCGGAATACATTGGGTTGATGCGTAATTATGGTACGTTTTTTAAAAATATCTTTATTCAACAAAAACAATAACAATATTCAATCAAAGCATGCTTAAATGATCACTCGAGGGCATAGTCATCATCCACTTCAAGAACTGCTTCCCATTTGCTTGGCAGCCGGTCGATTCCACGTGCAAAGAAGTCACGATTCTCGGAGGCAATCCACGCTTTGACATCGGCCATCAAGTCATCCAAGTCGCCGTAGACTTTGTTTATTTTCCAATTTTCAAGGGCGATTGACATGATAGCCCATTGGTGCCTCTGTCGTTGAGTACTTCGGAGTGGGAGCAGATCCCATTCCTTATTGGCGATGGATTCGATTACACGGCGTGTGGACGGGCGCTATCGTGATGGTGCACGATGTGGTTTTTTGCGCGGTCTTTCTGCCTCGACCGCAGCGTTAAAGGCAGTGATCACCATGAAAAACGTTCCCGAAAAAACTACAGAAATGAGCTTAGATTGAAAACAGCTTCAAAACTATGAAGGTAGCGCGGTGAAAAACGGGCTAGAATTAGAGTTCTAGGGCCCAAAGATGCGAGTTCGTGCGCACGTGCACAGCGCCGCTTAGAAAGATCGCAGTCTCATGCCAAGCAGTCAAAAATCATCGACATTTAGAAGAAGAAATAAATGCAAATCTGCCTAACAAAAACAGCTAAAAATCAAGGCAAGCGCTTCAGCCAATGTTTTTTTGACTAGATGAGCCAATGTTCATTGACTGAAATTCAATTTCAAGCCAGATGATGCTCCTGGTATTAGAGATCATCGATGGCAATGATGTGGAGTGGGCTCTTCCACCATCAAAAGACATGAAAGTTCATACTTCCAAATTTGGCCCAAAACAGCGGTTTCTTCGCGATTTTTCTTATCGGTCGTACTACTCGAAACTCTGGAAAGGGTTTAGAGAGGAAAAGAAGACAAGCAAATTTGATCGCGACCACTGTCTTTAAAGGCAGTGGTCACGATGAAAACGTTATCGAAAAAACTACAAAAATCCGCTCAGATCAAAAACAGCTGAAAAACTATGAAGGTAGCGCGGTGAAAAACGGTCTACAATTAGAGTTTCTAGGGCCCAAAGAAGCTAGTTCGTGCACACGTGCACAGCGATGACGAAACAGATCGCAGTCTCATGCCGAGCAGTCAAACATCATCGACATTCAGAGGGAGAAATAAATGCAAATTTAACGAATAAAAACAGTTGAATAATGAAAGCATCACTTCAGTCAATGTTTTTGACTAGATGTGTACATAAATTCAAAGGTTCATTGATTGACATTCAATTTCAAGCTAGCTGATGTTCTTGATATAAGAGGTCATCGATGCCGATGATGTGGAGAGGGCTCGTCCACCATCAAAAGACAAGAAAGTTCAGGTTTCAAATTTGGCCCAAAACAGTGGTTTTTTCGCGATTTTTTCTTATAGGTCCTACTACTCGAGACCCAGGAAAGGATTTGGAGAGGAAAAGACGACAAGCATATTTGATCGCGACCACTGCCTTTAAGTCGATCAAGCTGAGCCAGATAGACGTCGATGTTGATGTTGAATTGCCGCTTGCCGTTTCTGTCAGGCATTCTACATTGTTGCCCTTCATCTGCGTCGTTAAACTAATAACAAATGCCATTAGAAATGATTTCCCAATGAATGATTCCGCTTCTGTCCCGCCACGCTTCTGTCCCACCACATAGCCGTCTTACAGTGCACGTCTTTTAGTATTCCTTTTGGGGGGGATGGACACCTGCCGAAACGCAGATATTCTTTCTTCTAACGTTTTTGAAAAGAAGCCATGACTCATTTCCCGTGACGAATTTCTTCAAAAAATGGTGTTTGTTCGTTCGTTCATTTTCATCGAATAAATCGGGGAAAAATGGGACGCGTTCAGCTTTGTTGTTGTCGGAGAGCTCGTGGGGCATCCATTCAGCCAATTTCCATACCTTCCCAAGCTTCATCAGGCGTCGAATGATATTTGATTGATTGACATTGAAGTCTTCAGCCAGCAATCGCATTGTCAGACATTCGTCCTCTTCCACGACTGTCAGAAGTGCTTGATCATCTGAATCCAATGGCCGACCTCTCCCTCCTTTATCCTCCAAACTAGTGTCACTGATTTAGATCGGATAAAACACTTCCGTACTGCACCATCCATAACTGTTCCTTCGCCAAAAAGTTGGTTGAGATCGAGAAATGACGGGGCTGCGGTCCATACTTCCTCGTAGTGATAGAGCATAATATGGCGAGCATGAGAAAGATATTCGAGACGTTTTTTTAAACTAAATATGGAGGATTGTTTTTAGATACATTTAGACAGCGGGTGATTGCTGTTGTGCCCACATATTTCATGTGTGAATAACTGAGTAATGCAGAACGGGGTGTCGGTGGTCTAATGGTAACACTCTCGCCCGGAAAGCGTGCAATGCAGGTTCGAGTCCTGCCTGACATCTGAGTTTTGCGTTCAACTCAGCTACTTTGTGACAACTTATTTTTATATAAATATTGAGGATGAAGCGCCTATCTTTACTAGAGAAAAACGCTTTCATCAAAACGTTTCATAACTATGCGTCAACCCAATATTATGTAAAACAGTATTAGCTAGGGTCCAAGGGGATCAACGGAGAAACAGAGTAGGGGATTTCAAAGGACAGGCACCCACAAGATTACATCGTCTAAAGAAACAGTCCCACTGGGCGCACTGTGCGGGATGAGATTATAGCTTTTTCTGTACTTCTGACTCGTTTTTCCCACTTTTTCTCCTCTGTTCAACTCTACCAAGCAATCGTTTCTGAAAACCTCGAAACTTAAGATTATTGTGAACACTGCCTTTAACCATCAAAGCCGAAAATCCGTACTCCGAAGCCGCTTCGTTTCCTTGCGTGTGACAGTTACATAAAATGTGTTCGAGTGGGACTGTCTGCCCACGCGGTCGGCGTGTGTGTGCAACGGTCGTCGCAAAGGCACTATTTCCGATGAGCCTTCCCCTAGCTCCTAACAGTTGATTGCGATATTATTCACCATTCGTCAAGTAATCCTGCTAATCGATTTCAAAGTTTGAAAAATGCCTTCGCGACCGCCGTTCGACACGTACGCCGGCCGTGTGGACGGACGTCTCTTTCGAACAGATCTAACAAGCAATGGAGACGCTGTACCACAGTCCCATTTCAGTTGAGACTTTTAAGTTTTGTCTTCATCATTTTCTCTTTTACATTATTATTTTTTCAAATGGCAACCGCATTCAGTTATCCCTTTCTACATATCTCGACGGTCAAATACGCGAATTCATACGGAGGATAACCGCCAACTAACCTTGTAAGCAGAAAGGTACCAAGGAGTATACAGAAGGAAACAAAGCCGATTTGTCGAGACTGAAACGAAACACGAACAAATGAGAAATCGTTGAAATTTGGATTTGGATCCCCTTTGGTTCTCAGGAGAACTGGAAACCACTTTTGGGTTCATTATCAACTTCAAATTCTTTCAGGTTTGCAAACTCACATTGTAACTATCCAATGAACGGAAGGGAAATTTCACGATAAGGAGCCGTTCAACCGAGACCGCAAGAACAAACCTGAAAAAAAGAATTGCAGATCTGTATATAAGTCATTTACAAAAGCGCAGATGTTGAGTCCGTTCCACTGTATCGGTGAATGTAGCGATAAAGAAAAATCATAAAATTTCCCGACACTGTGAATGCCATTTCTATACTTCAGAAATTTAATACTGGGCCTGTAATGATGCCCACTAGCTATTCAGTGTCAGTTCAAATTGGAGTTTTTTGAACAGAAAAAGTTTCCCTCTTCTGAGCTTACCAAATAGCGGCTGCAGAGAACCAATTGGTTAGAGCTGCAACGTGCACTTTCAAGTTGAAATGAACTAATCGGAACTGCTTGTTGTGCGAGAAGACATCCAATGAGGCCAGGTAATGAGGCGACATCATGAGGAACACCATTATGTCACACAAAGCCAGGAACGCCAGCAGGTGGTTTGCCCTGAAATCGCTTTATAAACTTATCAATTGATACCTCATACTACCATTGAACACTTCACATGACGCTGCTCTCTGCATGCGAAACTTCTCCGAATCAAATAGCGAAAGGAAGAATGGAAATGAAGGGAGAACACTGAGCAAGAAAGACGAAATCCATAAAAATGAGCTAGTTTTGCAAAGCAAATCAAAAGTCATGCAGTTATGACTTTGATCCTTTTTTCGAAGCCAAATGTTGTGATCATTATTAGAACAACCAATTGTTGCAAAGTCTTGAATCCCTTCAGTTCCAGCGTCTTTTATGCTGACAGCATTTCAACGGAGTAAACGGTCTTAGGCAAACAACAACATATGAAAGCTGTTTATGCTCGAGTTGCCCGCGTCCGGACAAAGCAGATCTCCAACCGCCTTCATGCCCCATTGATAGTGGCTAAAAAGACGTTATGTGCTAGCCATGGATGAGCAGGATCACTTAGAGCTTTGCGTAAGGCGGACGTTTCATTTTGCAACTGCGAAATCTTCCAATATAAGAGGTAGATTGGAATGCAGATACCTTTTTAGAGACTAATTCTACAATTCCGAGTGCATCAATTTCGGATCGAAAAATTTAATGAAATATTTTAGTGTGAGAGTCCAGGATCTTGTTATCGACTTTGTAAGAGTGGAATAAAATTGGATAGGTCCATCTGGCATTGCTTAGACGCATCTAACCCACGGAAAACATGCCATATTTTTGATGTTTTTGCGCAGACGAGCCCTTATGGTGTAGGACAAAAGCGGAGAATCTCAACAAACAATCATCATCCGAGAAAAAAAAACTTGTTAAAAAGCCTAACAAAGCACTCGACTTTCAACCCCTCCGTCTATTTTCGCGTGCTCAGTGGATTACATGCGTCGAAAGATTTTTTTAAACGTCGAAAATGTAATTGGGCTTCAAAGCCTTTTAAGTAAGTGAGTTCCTTTTGTGTCTTAGTCACCAATAATTATTCAAGAACAAGAACCTTTTATCACGCTAAAGTAAATGTTGCGACTTCCCAAAGTAAATAATTTTCAATACTGGGCTGTTTGCGCCCGTTGTTGCGTTTCTGTTCCAAGTGCTATGCATTTTAACAGAAACACATGACTGGCGCAGGGCCGGCACCTTTTGACGGGATTTCGTACATTCAACCTTCCATACCTTTACAATAGTATTATAGTGATCCAACAAAGTCTTCCCTCGTTCTCAGACGGGTCCAACACAGGTGTCAAACACAAGAAAAACGGTTAGTGGTTTTCAGTGCGCATGAAGCCATTAATCCGGGAGGAGAACTTTTCAATGATCCTCCCATCAATTGATCCCTTCAGACTTCCAAGAATCGGCGTATAAAAACAGAACCGGAAAAATTAATTATTTGAAGTTGAGGAAGGGCAGTGAAATGACTCACCTGTTCTTCATAGGTGAACTGAGCAGAACGGACATTGTCAGAGAGTTTCCCACAACAGCCACCACGAATTGTATCGGGAAGAGAAGCTGCAAACAGGCTCATTGTTAGTTGGAGAGAAAAACGAACATTTTACTCGGCACTTTCATCAACGTATTTCGATGTCATCCTCAACTATTACTTCTATTGTATCGTTCGCACACAGATCTCGTCCCACTCCCTTGTCTGGAGTGGTGAAGCTCATTGGGAGACTCCAAGCAGTTTCATATGCCCTATTTACTCTCCATATTCTCTCAGGGAGACAAAAAGCTAATGAGTCAAATTTCACTCAATAAGGCGCCATTTGGGATGGAATATTAAGTGGTTATAATCGCTTATACAAAAAGTCTGCGCAAAAAAGGCAAGGGATGGGTCCAGCCCAGTTGAAAGTAATGGTAGTTTGATGCAAATTTCATTTTCGCTTTTCTTTTTTTTTGTCCTGCTGCCGTTATTTTGGAAAGAGTTAGAGCATTTCAGTTCGTCTAATGATTCGAATGCCTAAAAGCGATCAAACTCAAGCATCTTCTTCGAAAAAGACGGTTGACATCGACTGTTTTTCTATGATCTGTTCTATGTTTGTTGTCTACAACTTCGGAAAAGTGAAAAAGGGTAGAAGAAGGGCTAACATCTCTCTGTGAGCGAGAACGATAACTGATCGGAGGAGCGATCAACTAAAAATGTAGTCCGTGACCATCTTTTCTTCAAGTATGACTTCGTCCCCTAATGTCCCCAAACACCTGAAATTGTTCACAAGAAATCTGCATAATTATTTCAGTCTATGAAAAGTTTTTCAATGGACGGTGGTGTCTAGACATATGCTAGATTAAAATGCATTCGCTATTGATGCCGAAAGTGGTAATGGCTAATTCCCTTTCATTCTTACAATTAGATAACATGATGCTCCAGTTTCTCGCAGATTCTGCACATGAACAGACTCAAAAAACAAGATTATGTCACAACGCCGATTATGGTGTTTGAGAGACTTATTGACAGAGTAACCTGTATGCATATCTTGAACCATTCGCAGACATAGATTAGTGCATGTTAGTAATATATCAGGTTGTCCGATAAGTTCTTGCCGTTTTTTTTTTAAATTTTATAACTTTATTTTTGAACATAAGATAACAACAATTTAATCAATAATGTATTCTCCGTTGTTTGTTATGACTTGCTCCTGTGTGACTTATGACTTGTTATGTTATGTTATGTTATGACTTGCTCCTGTTATGTTATGACTGTTATGACTCGAAATCGCCACTTTTGAACTTCGCAAACCAATATCGAGCAGTTCTTTCAGCTATGGCACCCTTTCCGTATACGGCACAAATCTCTCTAGCAGCTTCCGTGGCTTTGGCACCTCGGTTAAACGCAAAAAGTAGATGGTGTCGAAAAGGTTCGTTTTTGTCGACTTGACACTCCATTTAAATGCTCTAAAAATTAACAAAAACTAATCGAAACAAAAAAACCAAATAGACTTTCTTGTAGAGCGAAAAATTCTCTTTCGAACAACACAAAACATTGTACCAAAAAATTTCATTTCGATCGCTAATTTTTTAATTTAAAAAAACGGCAAGAACTTATCGGACAACCTAATAATTCTCACCCACCTATCAGGAATGCGCAAAACTGAATAGTCAAAAGTAGTAAACACAGTAATCGAATCAGCTAATATCAGTGTGGAGATTAATGAGGAAAGATTCCTGGAAGCTCCAATCCATAAGTGTTGCAGCTTTCGAAGCCATTAATTCATGACCGTGGCAAAAAGAGATATCATGCTCTATACGTCATCCTTCGTCACTTTGTACTCGATGATACTTCTCAAGGGCCACATCTACTACACTACGAGATGGGACACTCGACAGTCGACAATCAAGAAGCCCATCTTCAACACGAAATTGTAATACGGTTACAGTCAGTCATATGTACGCCTAGTGGATCATGATCATGATTTAGAATAGTTCTGTAATTCCAGGCAATGAGATGAATTCTCCATATTTGATTGCATGAGTCACCGCCGCCCGAAGCGGAATCGGCTACTCCCAAATTTGACGCCACCCGCCGACAGAAACCGAGGGTCAAAATGCATTCACGGCTCCTCTTCGGTTGCTGAAGCAGCCGTGGCTCCAAACCGGTTGCTGCCGAGGGGACTGCGGTTCACAAAATACTGAGAGACGCGGATTGCATAGCTCATTGAGCTCGATCACGTGGTAGTCATGTAATCGACCGATATATATGAGGCGTTTCTCATGAAAAAAAAAGCCTGGTTGGCCTTTGGGGCCTATCCTAGAAGAAAACTTTGAGTCTTTTCCAGAGGAAAATTTTTGGCCGTTGAAGGGATTTCCCATGGCCCAAAATAAGGCAGGTTTTCTTAGTGGTGAACATGGAGGGAACGGTACTCTTGTTGCGATCCGTGGGAGGAGTGTCCTCTTCGCTGCGGACTTGGACAAGTACCGTAGGCTTCGGCCAGTTAGAAGAGGCAGGTGAAAGAAGGGGAAACACTAGTGGCTGGGTTAGGCTTGTTCGCTATAAGAGCAACCGCTGTTGGAAATGAAGCCGGATATCGCTTTTAAAGGAACCGCGGTATAGATGGCTGATTTCTTCTCGGTGTGGTTAGGCAGCGTCGCTAGATTTGCCTTCTGTGTCCGCTCCGAGCGGCTATTTGTGAATGTCTCTCGACTTTCGTTTCACACAAAAAAGAAAGCCATGCGCGATAACAAAGGGAGGACATACTGATACGCTGCGTCAGCCACAGACCAACGCTAAACAAACAGACTGACTGTGAGTGAAGCGCATGAATCCCAGATAGACCATTGCCACAACCTTGATCACGCAATCTGGTTTCACGTAATATTTCTTTCATTGTACCAACGCGCATCAAAATCGATTCGCCTGAATACTACATCAGCGTTTTGTTAGTAAACTCCTTCTTTGTACACTATAAAAAGCTTGCAAGCGGTTTCTTACACCGAGCTGTTCGGGTAAGCGTGGTGGTGTGGTAGCGTGTAGGTTGAGGCCGACTGGCGCTAAAAGGTGGCTGGCGATTGACTTGCGTTGAAGACACATTCACTACGACCCTGAACTTCTAACAATAAAATAAAGGAGAACCTCTCGTTTTCGTAATACTACTGACATCACTATATTTCCAAGGTTGGGAAGGTAACAAACCCTCAATTCAGCTGTATCCGTAACGAAGGATCCGGGCCAAGGCCATACCGAAAGTGTTAACGTTATGCCGCCTAACTAAAGGCACAGTCCAACCTCATAAACTTTTCTCGGTTTTCCTGCTTATCTAGAGAACGGTCACGCGCTGATTCCAGTGATATCTCTAGAATCGTTCAAAACCTCCTTGGAGCGGCGTTACGGCCTCTTAAATGTTGCCTAAAATTGAGCGGCAAAAGCATGGTGGACGAGTTTTCCGAGGCTCGTAACTTTCGTAATTTGAAACCGATGTATGCGAGTGAACCTGAGTGAAGATCGTGGTTGAGAATGAAGGGAAGAGTTTGGGTGACTAACCCCTACAAAACACTACATATTCTGCTGGCCAGGACTATGAATAAAGTCGTTTTGGCCACTTTTCTCATATTGAGGGTCTACCCAGCGCGGACACTCCAAGTGTGGAATACTAGGGCACGCTGAATTATTCAATTCGGCTTCGTTAAAAATTCGTCGCACTCTCTAATAGAGGGGACACAGCTCCCACACTAGAAATGTTACAGTGATCAATTGAGTTTCTGGGTTACCTTTGAATAAAAACCTTATTAACTTACTTGCTTCAATTGATGGACTTGCGCATGTAGTGTTCACGTGAAGCAGGTATAACCTGAAGGTCTACTAGCGCTGCACTTTTCACAATCAAAGAGTATTCGGAGGAACTTTTTTCTTAGATTCCTAACATACTCTCTGTAGTCCGATATGAACTGTTGGATTGACGATCCTGCCCTTAGATCACCTATCGAACTCTCAGGGCATCCTTGTCCTGCGCTCGTCGGGATATTCATCGAATCCATAGTGCGAGAGCATTTCGGCTGGCACACGTGACGCGCGCGGCGGAAAGCAGCTGCGCCCGCGTCGTTGTTGGAGCGCGTTAACCGTGCGCCAACTTCCCATTATCACCACCAGCGAAAGGGTGGGCCTCGATAACCCTTGATAGCTGGTGATATCCAAAATCGAGAGGTCTTTAGAAGGACTTTATTGACGAGTATTTCTTTGTAATGGATGCGATTATGGAGCCCTAATTTCCGTCTCAGACTTCTCAGCCCCTCGATACTGCTGGGGCACTTCAGATAGGCAAAGCTCTTTACCGCGGTGCAAGTATGCAGTATGTTTGCAGCGGATGCTGTTGTTGTTTGCCTCGTTTTTACCCCTCGGAAATAAGCCAGCAGCGCCAGCATTCTCATTGAAATGTGCTTTTGATAGTAAGTTGGACATCGAGCTACCAATTAGGATACTGAATGCATACACAATGACAGCCAGCGGCTGGACTCAACATCGAACCAGATAGAAATCGTGATTGCCTAAATGATTGAGGTCTCTAAAAATTGCTCCGAGTCCGTAATAATGTGAGCATGGGTTCCGTGACGTCACAGCAATTTTGCGAGTTCTGTTCGAACACAAAACATTCGACTCAATCATGCATAATTCCGGTCCCTCTGCGCTCACTGCACCAGACCACGCGGACGTATGCCATAGTTAGAACGTCAAAATCACGAGATGTCAAATGTGCCCAGCTGTTATGGAGACAAAATGTGAGCGAAACTTATTTATATATCACCGGTGGGTGACTAGCATGTGAGCTGAAGTTCAAGCAAATCCTAAGGAGATGGTTGTCTACAAACCCATTTATCTTTTCTATGTTGTCCGTCATGCTCATCAAAAGTGAGAGGAACTGAGCCTCAGCCTCGCTGAAAAAACTAAATCTCTTGAAGGCCTGGAACTCAAAGATCGAAAAGCTCAAGTGTTCTTGCAAACTGTACAATACCGCTCATTACCTGTGTCCCAAAACGCGTCGCCGACACGAAAGCGCGTCGGAAACGTCGTTTCCGTTCAGAGTGAACGATTTCGGAATACGAAAACAACGTTCGATTCGTCTCGTCGCGCTGATTCCAGAATTGTATTTAGGTTGGAGAAAAAACAAAGCTTCGACCTAGTTATGACCTACTTTCGCAGAAAAGAGTCAAAATCTTTCAAAGTAGATGTTTTGTAAAAAAATTGATAAAGCGGCCGGCATGTGAGGGGTACAGGGTCACGCATAGGGACAGGGTTGGCAAGGTTTCAAATCTGTAGACAAACTCTTATACAGACGCCTCAACTTCTGAAATCTTGAAACTTCTTCAGTTCTAGATGCATTTGGAATCGATAAGAGAGTTTAATAAAATAATTGAAAGTTGACACTCTATATCGATTGGTCGGTGCTGTGTGTGTGGCGACATGGCCCAGTTGAGGAGTCGCGCGGCCATCAATTGCACCGCATGTGAGGGGCCCGTGATCTGACGCGAGACGCTAGCGGCCAAATCTCAATATTGCATTAAAAGTACGATATTGAAGGGAAATGTAAACAAGGAGATTTCTCTGCAGAGGCTCGATTCTTGAAAAATTGAATAAAGTTTAAATGTTGAAAGAATTTGAATCAAAACAAGAATTCCCGAAGTTTCTATATACTCCTTCTTTCTTGAATTTGAAGTAAACTCAGATTTTTCAAAATATTAAACAAATTGGAAAATTTCAAAAAATTAAAACAAACTGAAAAATTTTGAAATTTGAAATAAATTGGAAAACTTGAAACTTGGCGAAAAAATCGGAATTCTTGATTTCAAAAATGCATACGAGTAGAAATCATTCTTTTCAAAAATTTAAACAAATGGGAAGTTTAGAAAAATCGAATTATACTGGCAATTTTCAGAGTTTGAAAAAAAAATCGGAATTCTTAATTTCAGAAGTAAATACGACTTTGAATCAAAACTTTTTTAAAAATTGAAACGAACTGAAAATTTTTGGGAAGTGAAATGAATTGGAAATTTTCAAGTCTGAAAAAAGTCGTAGTTCTTAATTTCAACAAATACGAGTTGATATTAAAGTTATTTTCAATAATTAAAATATATGGAAAGTTTAGAAAAATCGAAAGGAACTGCAAATTCTCCGTTTGAAAAAAAAAGGATTTCCTGGTTACAGAAGTAAATATGATATTAAATCGAAACTTTTTCAAAAATTGAATTGAACTGAAAATTTTTGAAATTTGAAATAAGTTGGAAATTTTGAAGTCTGTAAAAAATCGGAGTTCTTAATTTCAAGAATAAACACGAGTGCATATCAGAGATTTTCTCAAAAATCAAAATAATTGGGAAGTTTTGAAAAATTGAAATAAAGTGGAAATTTTTGAAATTTGAAAAAAAAATCGGCTTTCCTAGTTTCAGAGGTGAATACGATTTCAAAGCAGATTTTTGAAATGCTACGGTTGAAATCGTTTTTATTTCGCGTGCGTGAGCAGCCCCTCACAGTACACCGCTAGTCGATGACTGAACAATTAGCGGAGACTCGCCCGTGTATTGGTCGCCTTAGGTACTTCAGCAACTGAAAAGTGATGAAACTGTCCCTAAAACAATGAAAAATAGAGGATTGTGTTCTTCTCGATGTCTTTAGTCGATTTGTGCAATTTTTTAAACACTTGAGTCCGCTGTCAACGTAGTCATCATGAGAAGCAGAAGACAAAAACAGCCTTCGAGAAGTTTTGAATTGCTTTCGAAACTGTTTTCAAATGCATATGTTATTAAAGACTACAGGTAAAGGTGCGAAATGCCACGGTTAGCTCCAGCAGAGTTGCCCAATATTGCACTTTTTGTATGCAGCCCCAGTTTAGAGGGTAATAAGCGAGGTCATCAGAAAGTTCAGTCGTAAATAGACGATAATAAGGCCTGATATCAAGTTTATTCCGCATTTGAACACACTTTTTGAATCGGAATGGCGCTGCGAATCGAATGTTGCTATTATATTTTCAAAATAACCGCTCTGGAAAGAGTTTGAATTCATTGAATTTGAAAAAAGTTGAAAGTAGGTCAAGAATCGGACTGATCTTGACTGTGCATACATTTTTGAAATCAGCATGACAATACGAATGCATTGACGTTTCAAAATTTCGAAAACATCTACTTTGAAAGATTTTGGCTCTTTTCTGAGAAAGTAGGTCGTAACTAGGTCGAAGCTTTGTTTTTTCTCCAACCTGAATACATTTTTGGAATCAGCGTGACGAGACGAATCGAACGGTGTTTTAAGATTCCGAAATCGTTCAATCTGAACGAAAACGTTTCCGACGCGTTTTGGGACACATGTTATGAGCGGTATTGTATCTGAAGATTATTCGAGGACCATGTTGGCTGCACAAGTGGAAGCATTGGATACGGTGAAGCTCCCGGAATTTCGAACGAAACCGAATGCCAATCGCTCCGAATCTGGGGCATTCGCAAGGTGCCCACATACATAGTGGTGCCCTTGCGGTCAGAAGAGCAATAAGTTCCTCGTACAAGTTCGCCTCAAAAAGTATAAACAACCATTAATCCAAACACGCGGAAGTTTCTGAGTGGCGGCGCTTGACTTCCCTCTTACTTACGCAGGAATAATGAGAAGGACACGTCTCCGACTTTCGGACAGGAAGCTGTTTGTGCACGCTGAAATGTTTTCGTGAGTCTAAACTTCCTTGTACAAGTACTCGGACTGCAGCAAACTCTAATTTGTCTTAGTATGTTGTTTGAAAGCTGCTGTGAAGACGCGGCAACCTCCGTGGAAACACAACACACCATGGAAATATCACCAGGATTATCTCTGCTATGAATACCGTAATCCTTGAGCTCGAGGTCATTTTCTTCGAAAGTACGGACTCATAGCTTACGAAACTTCCAGACGGTTCTCAGCTAGTCCGGTCGGCCTGGTCTACCTTTTCGGAAAACTCAAAAGTCAACCGGACCTTGCTTTTTAAGGCAGTGCTCACGACAAACTGAAGGAGCGCGCCGGCTGTTCATCGCTTTTGCCTACGGAAGATGATCATAGTTTGCTCAACTCTTTCACTGTCTTAAGCAAGCTACAGTATCCACCAATCAATATCTTGCGTAAACAGCAAAAACGGCTTTACTATCAATTTACTGAGAGATAGGGTTCGGGCTGAATCTCGGTTTCAAGATTTCCTCCTGAATCGGAGCGTATGCCACAGGTAATCCCAAGGAGCTTGCGAAAACTGAAAAAAAAATCTTCGTCAAGTAATTCGAGCCAACTCCGTCAACCACCTTATTAGAAAAATGTATTCATCATTCACGCATTCTTCACATCTGCCGTATAACTAGCGACATTCTGATCATGATTATCATACTTCGAGTACAGCAATCCCTGACTTGAAGTTTCTTTTTTCTCTGAAAGTGGGGATTAGTAATTTGTAAAGCTTCCAGACGGTGTTTAGCTACATAGGCCAACCCAATCTATCTAATCCAAATCTGGGTAGTCCCGAAATTTAGCCGGACCTTACCTTCAAAGACACTGTTCACGATTATTATCGTTCTAGTTTTCAGTGGAAAACAATAGCGATAAAATTATAGTGACTGTGATTAATAGCGCCTAAATAACGGGTTTGAATGTCTTTCCGTAGGCAAAAAAACGCTTCTTCAGTGCTTTGGCTGCGCCCGCTTAAGCCCCAGTTAATTTTAACTACAATTCAACATTCTTCATGTTCTTCTTTCTTCAGAACTCGGCATCGTTTAATGAGTCTAAAATTTCTATGCCAGCGAGGTTGATAAATGGAATTTTTATTCTCGGCCTGACGTTTCGACCTTCACGTCTTCATCAGAGGTCTAAAAAGTGGATCTAGATCAACCGAATTCGCAAGTCTACGCTACCAAGCGCCTCCACTCACTCCACTTGATATCAATGCGAGGGAAGCACGGTACATCTCATTCTTGCTTACTCGACTACTAACAGTGGCAGCGGACCTATTCCGCTTAAAGGTGGATTCGCGAGGTGGGTTACCAATCCCCCCCCCCTTTCGGGTGTCTCTGCACTGCTCCTCACTGTACTTTAGAACTGCCGGAGTGAGTGGAGGCGCTTGGTAGTGTAGACGTGCGAATTCGGTTGATCTCCATCCACTTTTTAGGCCTCTGATGAAGACGTGAAGGTCGTAACGTCAAGCTGAGAATAAAAATTCCACCTATCAACCTCGTTGGCATAGAAATAACAGACTCATTATAACTCAACATTTATTAGAGAGAAAACGCAGCAATCGTTTTGATTGCCAGTCTTGCCTTAGCAAACGCTATTACGACGTATTCTAAGTATGGTTTGTGCCAATCAATTAGGAAGCCGCGACACCGCTAATAGTAAGGTGGACAAGTGACTCACGGGAAAATGAAAAGATGATGAATATTTCCCGTCCAAGGCCTGACCGCGGCTTACCAAATGAATGACACGGAAGACGATTATAGTAATAGTTGAAACAATATAGGAATGCGTGGCACCCACGCCTTCTCTATGTGGGAGGTCAGTGCAGATTCATTTTTACCTGATTTATCCGCTTTTCTGTATCTGTCATCAGGAGCAGCATTTCTTCGGGAAAACATTTTGAGCTCCTTGCCGTCGCGTTCATCACTTGAAGTTCTGAACAAAAAATGACTGTTAGCAGATTGTATTGCTACATTTCGCAAACACGAACGACGCAAAATTAGTGATACGTATGCAGCTGCAAAAGACCGAGGCGCAACAATGGAAAATCAACGTGGTTGAGATAACTACGGAATTAGCATGGTATGGCTCAGAACACAAAGCCTACGCATTTTGAAGCGTCAAAAACAACCCACAATGACGCTACACGAGCAAGAGGTTGTCCCCGCCCCTGTATCTGCCCGCCTCCTGTTTGTGTCCTCCTTCAGAACAGGGGTGCTGGGCCATTTCCACCGTCGGCGACGTTTGTGGTTTACCTATTGTACCTATTCTACCACCCACAAACGTCGACGACGGAGGGATTAGCCCAGCACCACTGTTATGGAGGAGGACGCAATTACAGGGGCCAGGCAGGCACAGGCAGGTACAGGCACAGCGGTGGTCCGGGTCGTCCTGAGCAACGACCCCCCTCCTGAGAGGGAAATTTTTTCGGATAGAAAAGACCCTCTAGGAAGTGTGAAAAAATTGGTATACCTTACTGTCTCGTTTTATTTTGGAGGTTTTTTTTCAGTATTTGGGGCCTCACCATTCCTAAGGGGATGAATAGCGTTCCATGCGCTGCCGATATTAGAAATTTTCAGCCAGATGGAAAGCTGAAAAGCATATCAGAAACCGGAAAGATCCTCGCCCTCCGTTTTTGGCCACGGTGGTCCAGTGGGGCTTTTGGACCACCCTGGGACCACCGCACATTTGGCCGTCCATAACTCGGCTCAAAATCGATTTCATGAGCTCATCTCCGGACGTTAACATTTTCTAACATACGTCTACTGTTTCCATTCTTTCACTAAGTCATGTATCTAGACGACCCTTTTCCATTTTTGGGCCGATTTTTCTCTGTGCGGAGGGGGGTAGGTGAAGCTCACTTTTTGGAAAAAGTTATTTTTTCACCTATCTAGAAATGATTCTTGGAACATTTTCAGTCGATTGGTACCCTCGTTCCGGGTACTTTTTTATGAAACTGACATTCGGCCATTTCAAGACTCCATTTCGGCTTGCACAATTTTAAACAGGTTTCGAATTTTCGAGTGTTAAGATTTTGAATGGTGATGAGGATGTTGTGTGCTATCTTCCTAAAGTTTCTAAGCAAGAAATGGCATTCGTGTGTTACTTTTCGGAGTTTTTTCCTCCTCTGAGAGCTTCAGCACCCAAAGGTATGGGGTGTTATGTGAACCGAACAGAGCAAAGCTCTAGATCATTCAGCTACAGTTTTAGTTTTGCTACCGACTCCGAATTTCTGGTCAAGGTCTGCCCCAGAATACGGATGAAGAGCTTCGACCTGATGCAGAAAATATTTGCAGACCTTGCAAAGGGTGCAAAAAAGGGAGTGGGGAGAGTATGAGGACATTCACACAATGAGAGCTCAATTGCTGAAGCTTGCGACAGCGTTGTAGGGCCTTACAAAATAGACGAGATAGAGCTTGCAATGCTGAGAATTTGTTAGCTCCAGATAATTTTCACGAGAGGTGAGGCAGCGTTCACGCAGAAAACCGTGTCAATCACATGTTTTACCGCAAAATGCTGCAAATTTTCTTAGCATGGACGATGACTTCATACCAAACTTTCGATCCTACCTCGTATGCGGTAACGCTGCCGAAGATGCTCTATCGTACGCTAAACATTTCTCTTTTATTGTGATGACAATGAAGTGTAATGCGACTCCTGCTTAACGGCAGTGGTCGCGATCGAATATGCTTGTCGTCTTTTTCTCTCCAAACCCTTTTCTGGGTCTCGAGTAGTAGGACCTATAAGCAAAAACTGCGAAAAAACCGCTTTTTTAGCCAAATTTGAAGCCTTAACTTTCTTGTCTTTTTATGGTGGACGAGCCTACTTCCACATCATCGGCATCATGACTTTATATCAACAAATCAGCTGGCTTGAAATTGAATTTCAACCAGTGAAGCTTTGGATTTATGTATTACATCTAGTCAAAAACATTGACTGAAGGGATGCCTTCCATTGTTCAACTGTTTTCATTCGTTAAAGCTGCATACTTATTTTGTCTGGAGTGTCGATGATTTTTGATCGTGCTCGGCATGAGACTATATTCCTTTCGTCAAATGCTGCTAAAATACCGTGTGCACGAAACAGCTTATTCTCAGGAACCTGATTCTAGCCCGTTTTTCACCGCTCTACTTTCTGATAGTTTTTCAGCTAGTCTTTGCATCTAAGCTTGATTTTGTAGTTTTTTCGATATCGTTTTTCATCGCGACCACTGCCTTTAATCGCATTACGATCCCACATCCGCAGGGTGCATATTCCAGAGTTTTGCACGGTACATGAAGTTTGATTTGCCCAAATATTCAATGGGAAACGAACCTCCCCTTCTCTCTGTTGACCGACGGCATTACCGACACCGATCGCAATTGGATTGTGTTTCTGATAAGGTTCATCTCACCCTCCTATACACCCGTAACTTTCCATTTTTTTAGTAGAAACAGAAAGCGAAAGTCCGAAGACATCGTCTCCGCAATCAAGAACTCTCTCATTGATAAGGATTCATGGGCAGACAAGCAGAATGGTCTTTCTCACAAGCCCATCGCGTTTGCCGTAAGAAGGGTGATAACCCCGTCTGCCGACGGTGCATCTGTGATGACAGTGCACATAAACGGCGTTCAAGCAAAACTTCAGCGCATGTTAGATGATGAGACAACACTCGATGGAAATTTAGAGCAGGTGCGAACCCAACATGATTAAAAGAGATTTTGGGTATCAAAATGTGCTTTGTTTTGAATTTTCTTCTCAGCGTCTACGCAGCACATACACTGAATCTGATCGTAACTGTTCAGAACGACTACGCGTATCAGCTCGCTCAGGAACAGATGAACTTTTCGTCTCTTTAAATGAAGGCGATACATCAGGTCCGCTGGTCGGCTAGCATGCAGCAAGCGCTAGCGAAGATCCTACGGAACTACCCGTTTTAATGGGGAGCCTTCAAGCCTTGGCGAACGAAGATACAACTGAAAGTATCAAAGCAAGAGCTGTGGCTGCTGCGTGGACGGGCGCACGTTTCCAGTTATTCACCACGTGAGCCACACACTATTTCAGCTGACATCATTTTCAGAGGAACTACTATAAGAAGAAGGTCTCATAATATAATATGAGTCTCGCTGGCGCTATTTCGACCACATGATGGGAGACAAGGGCGGCAAAATGACGAATGTTGCATAAAGACTATTGGGAGACAATAACGTTTTGAAAATGAAGAATCCTTTCAGCTCAAAGGCGGCATACACGCTCGCAAACGTAGTCGAAACAACATCATGGATAGGTCCGCACGGACCCTACTATGCCGTCAACGACGTTTGAAACACTGAAACCTGTCCAGATGACAGATATTTGAGCATTCCTGCCTCGCAAGCCTGGTAGCTTTTACCACCCCTTTGAGTGTAAACAGAACGAGTTTGACACTTTTGAGTAACATCGAGCTTTTTCTCTACCGCACTACCCTTTTCATATAGTGCTATCATTCCGAGTTATCACACATGTTTTCCTCATGTTTCATTTCTCATTCTCCTACTCGAATGGGTGGGGAACATATGTGGGGCGCGCAATGCAGGATTGCCTAAACATTGTTAACATTGTCATCCTGGATGGTTTTCAGCGCTTCAAACTTTATGACGAACTGGTAGGTGCCGTGCGAGCTCATTTATGCTGATGTCTCGACCATGATTGTAAGCGTGTATGCTGCCTTTAAAGGCACTGTACACCCTCAGATATAAAATTTGAGATTTTCATGTAATTGTGTAGAAGACCTCTCCTGTATAACACGTGCCAAATGCCAGATCTCATTTCCTCCGAATAAGCGAGATATAAGCGACCACCACAGGCCCGACCCTTCGCCTCACCACCACAGGCCCGACCCCCTAACAGATTTTCGAACTCGATAGCGGCTTGATGGATGAATGAATTCCAACAAATCGTCGTTCTTAGTCCATTACTGGACTGGATTGCCTCTTCATCTTGGCTTTCTCACGCAACGATTATGAATGAAGAGAAATACAGGCCTGAGACAACCTTTCGTCCACCAATTTTTCACCCCTCAAAATCTAGGCATATTTGAAGAGCCATAACTCTGTTCAAAAAAGGCCTTGAATGATTTCAGAGATACCTACTGTGATCAGCGTGTGATTCTCTCTCCAAGATGAGCATGAAATTCGGTGTACCACTCTTCGGGTGTCCCAGGCCTTCAAGATACGGAAAGTAGAGCAACCGTTTCTCGATCAGTACTATACCTCTTTTTGAAATCAGCATCTCTGAGTGCCTGCTGTGTTATGACGCTGGGCATTTAAGGCTTTAGTGGGCTGACATCGTGCTCATGAAACGCCCTCAATTTCATATAGTCCCGAAACATGTAAATCAGATAAACAGACATGAGGAGTCACACTCCATCAGAGAGACCAAGGCAAAGCTACTTGTTGGCAACTGATCACACTACCTTTGACATCGATGCTCTTAGCCCATCGACCCTGGGTAAAGTGTATAAACGAAGGACATTCTAGGTTGCTAGTGCTAAGCACCTCACATCACTGAGTTCTGCACTCCAGCTATGCCAACTCAGATTTGGAAGTTATACATTCCCAGGAGACGGGGCTAACGCTGAAAGTAGGAGGACTTTCCCCATCCTTTGGGTCGTCAGGATACTGCTGGAGATGATACACGTGAAATCAGCGACTGTCCAAAAACTTCAAAATGCATAAAACCTGCAAACGCCAAGTTCAACACCAGCGGTTGGCCCAAAGAAATAGACGACGCGCACAAGATACAGATTGTACAGTACGCCAAGATTCGATAACGAACTCAATCGCCTTTCACCAGAAGCACAGTGCTATACAGGATGAGGTGCCATCGTTGAAGACCTTCAACGGCGCTACCACTGCCAGTTATGCACGGAAGTTTGCAGTCGTGGGCCTAACGACTTCAGACGCAATAAAATAGTCTCCGCTTTCATCGGATTTTGCCAGAGAAAGCCTCGAAGCAATGTCTATTCCGGATGTTGTAGTCGAAGTAATGTTGAGCTAGTACGCGCTTGATGATTTACTCTACTTTCATTTGGAAACTGCTCTTTTTGTTCCATGGATAACGTTTAATATTCCATATTAAACAACCCATGGCCCCTGAATAATTTTACCTCAAGATCTGATTTTTCAGCGATACAGACATTATTTTAACATATTAGACATGAAGACATTAGACATTTGGAAAAAACGACCCCCCAAATTTTTGTAAGTTTTCCCAGAAAATTAACGACCCCCTTCTCTCGGTCCCACGGTGGTCTGCGGACCAATGTGAGCTTGACCCTGGGGCACAGAGGCGGGGCCAACTTCTCACTCCTGTAGCGTCATTGCGGGTCATTCATGATGCAGGCGTTGTGTCTCCTGAGTTTTCAAACCTCTTCTATTTCCTGTAGTTATCTCCAATCACGTTTGTGAGTGTGTATAATGCCTCTAGGCTTTAACGAGAAATCTTGAAAGGCACAGAAGGTTCAAAAGCTTCATAGAGGATCACTACCCTGCGAGCACTTGGACGCGGAAGAATTTATATATATATATATACAGTGCAATGTTTACACTAGTAGACACCCTCGAATTTCACTATGACATCTTCTCCTCTGTTTTCAGATTGGGCTTTTTCTGTAAAACTATAGTAGTCAGCTTGAGAAATCACCATTATAGTCATATTTCCAGATCACACGAGCATCTCATCTTTTTAACATGTTTTTCGTTTTTGGATTGTTTCATAACTATAGGACACCTTTAGTAATCCGCATTTTTCTTTTTTGTTCCTGCGAGCGAATCCAATGACAGTTTCAAAGCAGATTATGTCTTCGTCTGCCCCTGTTTGCACCCTCATTCAATAATTTAGACTGAAGACACTTTCTGGAAGCTTTTAGAGTGACTGTCCTGTTGATTTGTTCGTACCCTCTAACACATCACGTTTCCGCTTTTCGGTGCCTCCATTTGCCAGTGGCTCGACGTGTGCCAGAGCAGTAGGGCAGGTAGCAACCAGATGTCTGGCGAAACCCATGGGTCATGCGATTTGAAGCTTGAATTTCACTTAAAAAGGCGCGGGCCAGGACCAGACTCCGGCAGAATTCGGGGTTTAGCATCCTTGCACAACCATTAGAGCGCCAACTTTATGCAAAGCGCAACATCGGATAAACAGGTATAAGAAGAAGATATCTTTATTAAGAAAGATTCACCGGATGACTCGGTTCAATTTGGCTCAGCTAAACGGGACAACTGGTTTGGGGAAGTAGAGTTGCTCTGACCAATGTTGCATGGCGGATGTTCTTGGAAGGAAAGGCAGTTGATTCCTTTCTAAATGATGTGTTCGAGCCAGAATAAGTTCAAATTGGGTGAATGGTGAAGACAAACATGTTACTGCGCATGATACCGCCAAGCGACAAGGATAGTGCTCTTGAATGGAACTTGCGTTAGTTTCGCTGATGTTCATCTGGGAAGCGTTCTTGTGAGACTTGAGAGAGCGCCAGCTAGCCCTTGATTCTTACTTGGAATGGTTTGTTTCAAAACTACATAAAGTGCTGGCGCAGTGTATTTTACTTCATTTTTTGAGTGGAAGGCGGCAATCTTTGTAGGCAAGCCAAGACAAGGCGAGGGTTTACGCGCATCGGTCCCGAAAGGCGTTCTTGGGCAGGACAAGACGTGGCGCGGTATTGCAAGAGCCAGCATGTAATCCTAACCCAAACTACAAGGAACACCTTAAAGGTGTTACATTGAGGTTAGAATTTACGCCGGCCACAGCCAGGTTTAGATCGTGGAAGTGAACAGGCGTGTTAAAAACTATAGGGTACGACCAAACCAACTCAACAGTCCTTCAAAAACTCCTCCCATGAAAGATCCAATAACATCTGCATACGATAATCGAGCATCAAGTGATGGTCATATACTTGCTATAGATTTATTGCTATTCCAAGTTGGTATAAACAAGAAACGTGCGGATTATCTATGGTGTCCTATAATTATGAAACAGTCCAAAAAATGAAAAGTGGTGTTCCAAAAAAGGTCAAGAGCTCGTGGAATCTGGAAAGATGACTATAGTGGTTATTGCTCAAGCTGGTTACAGAAGTTCTGGCAGAAAAGCCCTATCAGATAACAAATATGGAGTTAGAGTGAAATTTTGAGAGTGTCCTATAATTATGAAACGCACTGTATATATATATATATCATATATATATGTATATATATGTATATATATATATATATATATATATATATATATATATATATAGTTATATATATATATATATATAGTATATATATATATATATATATATATATATATATATATATATATATATACTACGTGAACGGGGGTCATGTCATCATAAGAAAAATAAATGGGAAAAAAAGGATAAATTGGAATATACTCAGTAACAACTATACTTTTTATCCGAAGGTAATTCCTCGGATAATGGATCGATTCGGATAATGCCAATTTAAATTTACCGGATATTGGTTCGATTCAGATAATGCCATTTTTCCAGTGATTCGGATACGGATTTCCGTCTGGATAATTTCCTCGGATAAATTTCCTGATATTATCGGAACAAACCTCAGGCAACACACACACACACACACACACACACACACACACACACACACACACACACACACACACACCACACACACACATACACACATACACACACTCACACCCCACACACCACACACACTCACACACACACACACACCACACACACACACACACACACAGCACACACACGCACACACACACACACACACACACACACACACACACACACACTACTACATAGCACACACCACACACACCACACACACACCACACACACACACACACACACACACACACACACACACACATACACACATACACACACACCACACACACACACTACACACAAACACACACACACACCACATCACACCACACACCCCATTAATGCTACACACACTACACTACACCATTAGCACACCACAGTTGGGCCACACACACACACCCCACAACCACACACACACCACACACACCAGTAGCACACACACACACACACACACACACACACACCTGGCTACTACTGGACACACACACACACACACACACACACACTCACCACACACACACACACACACACACACACATTAGCTACACACACACACACACAGACACACACACACACACACACACACACACACACACACACACACACACACACACATACACACACACACACACACACACACAATAATAACTTTCCTTATTTAACCTAAAAATGAACTGAGATTTTTATCCTTGTTTTATCCCGATTTTATCCGATTTAACGCGAATGATCCGTTTTTATCCGGTTTTTATCCAATTTTATCCGTTTTATCCGTTTTTATCCGATTTTGACCGGAATTTTTGACCCTTCGAATAATGGTTCGATTCAGATAATGCGTGTTTCCAAATTTTTGATATCGGATTATCCGAATCTCGGATATCCGGTCCGATATCTCGAAATGGAGTGATTCGGATATTAAGTATAGTGCAACAACAACCACTGGCATGACATCCACTTTAGCTCAACAGCCCTCCTCACGTCGGATTTAGGTAGCAGTCAACAGTGTTTTTGAATACCCGTAAGTCAGAGAAACAGGCAATCTCTTGCTCACTTTTAAGAAATCTGAGCCGGCTTTCAAAGAAAAAAAAAGTGTGACCTGCCCCTTAACCTAGCTCTTGGAATCACGAGCTTCTGAGAACCTTCCTCTGGTTACAGGAGCTTCTCAAGGACCAAAAAGTTTTTAACTTAAGACCACAATTACATGCATTATTTTTTATGGAACATAATTCAAATCACTTTCAGTTCTCTGTGTACGCCAGTGATGAGTTAAATATACGATTCCGTTCATGGCGAAGGAGAAATCCGGCTCATATGAAAACCGTGCGTCCCTACTTCAACAGTTTTCCAGTAGAATTATTTCGACACGCTCGAGCCTTGCTACGACCTGTTTCGGTATGCGCAAAAGGAAAATCATCATTCTATATTTCGAGCAGCGGCCTGAATATAGAGTTCGTGCAATAATTTTAGTCTGATGAATGTGGACGGGGCTGCGACGGATCACCTGCGCGAATCGAAACCTATTTTCCAGCAGAGGCTTCGCTAACCCCAGCACTTTAATTCAGCCGCCTGGTGCATGCGTCAGACTCAACCGAAAACGGAAACCTTATGTCCTAAATGCTCTGATAAGCGCGGTACTGTTTATTTGTGGAAAGAGCCCTGAATAAGTTGTATACAGCCCTCAGTAGCTTTCCTTCGCAATGCGTGCTCAATGCGGCAAACAAACTGAGATCTTTGTATAAAAAAAAAACCAAGATCTTGGATCTGTCTGATCTTCTCAATTTGTTCACCTTCTATTGCATAAATTGATTTCGTCGTTATTTGTTCCAAGATGGTGGAGCTTGGCTTTCTCTTGGAAATTTGGAAACGATTCATATGGCAGATATAGTGTGTCCATCTGAGAATGGCGGATCTTTGCAGTCAAGTGAAAACTCCTACTTGGTGTGAAAAAATAGCGACTGGAACGTTCGACGTTTTTCGCTGTTGGGTGAGTTCACTTCCTGACAAGGTTAATTTTTAATGTCAAGTTATCAGCTGGGTCTAAAACCTATAGCTTCTGTTGGGTGGAGCTATGCACTCCTCCAACCTTCAATCCCTGGGCAGGTAAAGTGGGGAATATTCACCATTGGGGAAAACCGGTGACAACCGGTGAAACCGTCTGAAAAGGAATGAGCACTGACCAAACAACGCATGCAAGCCGCTTTCAAGATTGCAGGTATCACTGCCGGCTTTTTGGCCATAACTTTTTTATCCTGAAAGATAGCTTTTTGATTTAGCGGTTGCTTTCGGAATCCTTACAAAATTCTGCATCGAATGGTATTCTCGGTTGCGAAAAATACGCGCCCCATCCTACCAGCCGATCTCCAGCTTATAAAGTGTATCTTTTTCGCCTGAAGTTATCGGTTTTTCCTCCATAACTTTTTTGTGCTTCAAGATAGACTTTCTGCAAAGTGCTGTTTTCGAAATCTCGATGATAAATGCCTCTTGCGTCGACTGCTGTTTCCAGTTTGAAAATATTTTCTCGATCCTTCAGCCTAACTCATTTTTACGAAACGCCAGTTTTTCGCCTACTGTAACTCTTCAACCGTTGAAGATAGGGCGTAGTGCAGATTTTTCTTTGAAATCCACGTGGTACTCGGTGCTGAATGATATAACGGCTTCCTAACTTTGCTTGCTCCATAAGCCAGCCAGGTCGGTGGAGCCGAGATCCATAGTTATCTCCATAGGGTGCTCTCGCCTCTATGGTGTACTCAGGCGATTATCGGCCCCGAGCAGTTCGGCTCGTTCTCCCAATCCGCTGGTCGGCTCCTGTTGCTGTCCGGGCCGCTGCTGTTGTTTTTCAGGCCACTGCTGTTGCTGTCCGGGCTTCTCCAGTTGGCCCGAACAAAGCGCAACTGGCAGTGGCCCGGAGATTAAAGAAGAGAGCCGAACTGTCAGGCGGCTGATTCCCGTTCGGTGCGGCTTCGGGGCCGCGAATCACTCTGAGCCTGAGGAGTAGGAGACGCAGAATCCTCCTGGAGCTCTGGCTAACGGGGCTTCGGCCTCCACCCGACCTGGCTGATTTTATGGAGCAAGCAAAAGTTAGGAACCCGATAAGTCATTCGACGCAGCATTTTACGTGCAGATTTTAAAAAACAACCTTCAACAGAACTCTATCTGGCACAATTAAAAAGGTATAGGCGAAATACCAGTGTTTCGTAAAATGGCCATTAGGCTGGAAGGATAGAGAACATATCTTTCCAAACTTCAGTTACTAGTCGAACCAGAATCTCTTCGTGATTCCAAAAACAACCTTTACCAGAGTTCGATCTCCAAGCTAATACAAAAGTTATGGACGAGAAACCGATAATTTCAGGCAAAAAAATGCACTTTCTTATAAACTGAAATCTGCTGGTAGAAGCGGGAAACGTATTTTCCTGAAAATGAAAACGCTTATTCGATGCAGAATTGTATGGGGTTTCCTGAAAAACAACTCTTCACCAAAAGGTTATCTTCCAGACAAAAAAATTATGGGACAAAAACTGCCATAACTATGTCAAGAAGTAACATTTTTCTAAACTTGAAAAAGATTCTTGGAGCCAGGATGACGAGAGGAAGCGATTAGTTTTTTTCAGATTCGAAAAGTAAACTATTCGCAAAGATTTTGACCTTTATGCGAAAATAGGCAATATTTAGGTGAAGACTTGAGTTGTTCTCAAATCTGAACATATAATCGGAATCTCCTCATCGAGAGAAAAACCAAATAGTTTTTTTCAGGTTCTCAAAAAGTTCACTCCGAACGACAACCGCGCGTTTTCGACGCGATTTAGCGTCGCCGACGCGCTTTGGGGACAGAAGATGCGGCCGGTATTGTACGCCTAGAAAGCGGAGCTCAACAAGTAGAGAGTAATGCAAAATGGACCAAAAAACATCCGCTATGACTAGATTTTCAAAATAATCATCCTGATGAAGTTGCTGTTACTTAAGCACCACATAGAAAATCCTTAGTAAAGTGAGTGATCTTCTTAAAACCTGAGTCATTCAAAACGACATACATAGCCTGATTGAGAGTTGCTGCTATGTGACTCTGTAACCTTTCAGTAGAAAAAGTTTTGAGACAAAGGTGAGTTAACACGAAGGTGTCACTTCAACGATCATCACAGTAGTTTAAAGCTGTGTTGTCTAATTATTCGTGTTCAAAGTTAGACATGCAACTAGTAACTTTCTGGTCAGCGAGCAGTTAGAATCTCTTGAGGTCGGAAGGAGCCATCCATTGTGCGAGAGGCCCCTTTACGTTAGGCAAGTATACGGGACACCTCGGTTTTCTGTAGTGCACACAGAAGTTGTGAAAAAGAAATAGGAATTTCATGACAGGAACCAGTGGCAGGGACTTTAGGCAACGTCACAACTTGTATAAAGAGTATAGGTACAAGACTATTAAAGGATGATCGTCATTTTAGTCTAGACAGAAAAACATTACTTCCTCAACCCTCAAGAACGAAAATCAAAGATACATGAATAACGGACGACAGAAAAAGGATGTACTTGTTTTGATTAGGGAATATTAAACATGAACACGCTTATTTGTAGCTGAAGGCTTCTCATCTATGCGGAATTCCTATGGCGGTTCCTTCTGCGCGTGTTTCAGGAGCGGAGACTTGAGACAGCGAGAGAAAGGATGGGAGACGGAAGGAGCAGGATAGCACGCATACGGCACGTCGTGTGCGCGCGATTTCCTTGCAGAGGATACACTTAGTAATGCAACATTGGAAAGAAAGTCAGCGCTCTCACAGGTAATGGCAGCGTTCGAGAACGATTCTATAGTTGCGTTAAGAATGAAGTGAGGCCGAGGACAATCTGTGTGGGAAGCAGAATATAGAAAATGAAGCCACCAAAGTCTACATAATACGAAATAACAGACAGACATTCGCATTTGCCTACACAATGTGATTTGTACATATGAATACTTAAACGAGAGTGTAAACAATGTAAGTAGAACGACTAAATCAATTCTCAGAGGCAGATTATTATGTGTACTGACGCAGAGAAAGGGAAGCAGAGCATAAAACTTGTCTTCTTACTCTTTTCTACAGGAGCTAATTGGCATGACATTCAAATTTAGAAAATGAAGGCAAATTCACTCCTAATAAAACAATTGAGCAATGAAAGAAAGCACTCAAATCAATGTTTTGACTAGATGTGTACATAAATCCTGAAGGTTCATTGATTGAAATTCAATTTCATGCCAGCTGATGTTCTTGATGTAGGAGGTCATCGATGCCGATAATGTGGAGTGGGCTCTCGTCCACCATCAAAAAAAAAAAAAAAAAAAACAAAAGAAAGTTCAGGCTTTCAAATTCTGCTCAAAACAGTGGTTTCTTCTCGCGATTTTTTTCTCATAGGTCCTACTACTTCCGGAGACCCAGAAAAGGGTTTAGAGATAAAAAGACGATTGCCATATTTGATCACGACCATTTCCTTTAAAGCCTCTTAAATGGCATTCGAGTTCCCTTTTTGGTGTTACAAATGCGAAGTCGATAAGAAAAAGACCTGGAGGAGACCTGGCTTTATTGGAAGTTATTTATTCTGCTGTGAACAACGCTTACTTTGACTGAAGCAATATACTTAGATGACACAATAGCATATGGAGAGTGAAGTTTACAGTTTGTTTGGTTCAAATTGTGCTCACAGGACGATCTCTGCTATTAAGAAATCATCATGCGCACAAAATGTCTTTCTTTCATTTCTGAAATGTTTGCTGTTGTTCATTCAACGAGAGGTAGCGAATACAAGGTTTCCTAGGTGTGAAACTATAAGAAAGCAAAAAGAACATCAGAAGCTGAACGCACATTCATTAGGCTAACCTATGGGGAGACTCCAGTTTTTCCCAAACAAAACATAAAATGCTGAACTCCAAGTAAGAGCTTTCCCTTCATCAGTCAGAGAAGATCTCAACACAAAGACACGAGCAGGCCATCAAGGTGGTCAAAGGTAAAAGTGAAGGCAACTGGATATCAAACGAATTGTACATATAGCAGTGAGTTGCAGCACAAATAAGAGAAAGAATCTTATCTTGACCACTGCAGTTGGGATAAAATTTCATCCATGTCTCTAGGATCGACCATAGCTTCAAAATGCGCCTCTACCACACAAATCGATTTAAGGAGAGATCTTTTAGTTTTCAAAAAATTATAAAGTGGAGGGAACCAGATTTTCGCCCTAAAACATTAGTAAGGTGCACAACTAGCTCTGAACCAGGAAGAGAGATGGTCTTGCAAAACTTCATGAGCATGAGAATATGTACAGTGTTGTTTAGAACAAATCGGGAAAGGTATGCTCTTAATTGGCGTTGAACCAAAACCAGGGAAAATTCTGTGAAAGCGTCAGAGGGCACTACCTGTTTTAAATGAAAGTCGGCATAAGTGGAAAGTTTCCATTACAGCCCAACATTTAGGGGAGCTTCAATAAAATTCTAGCGTTTATTTAGTAGAAATGGCCATGAAGCACTGGTTCGAAAGGCTAAAGTTAGCAAGAAGTTGAGGCGTACCTTCTGAGTGATGACCGTGTTCTTTGGTCGGAAGTGAACAGAATACCAGAAAGATAGAAGTGTCCTGCTCGTAATGCTCCAGTACAACAATCACATGGTACAGGGAGTGACGGTACCATTGCTACCATGAAGTACCACAATTTTCTTTCGAAACTATAGGAAGCCGACAATACTATTCCGCAGAAGGACTGGAAGCTTATTGTCAGCGTCATTAGGGAAGTCGCACTTTATTCTTCGCGAACTTGTTCGGCCAACCACGATTCCATCAGTGCTTCGCATCGCAACTCAGAGTGGTGACTGCTTTATGGGGTAAAAATAAATGCTGCGTTCGCGCAAATGATCCGCAGAGAACGAATCAGTGCAACAACCATGCATTTGCTGCCGGGCTTCTGAACCTCTGATTACTCCCTTGATTAGAAGATCTTCTGCACTCTGATACTCGCTGCCTCCCAACCGATTGACACCAGAAATGATAAATTTTTTCTGAAATTCCGGAAATCGGAACGACCTTCTCAATTTCGGAAGTCGGAGCGCCAAAAACTATCGGAAATTCGTTCAGCGAAACTCTTAACCCTTCCCTGGGGACTGTGCCTACGAAGAAACTTCGACTTATCCTTCTTATTGAATAGTTTTCATGCAAATGCAATCAACCCTGGCTTTGTGAAAAAGTGAGGAAGGACCTCGTATTTGAATTGAGCGTCCGAAGTAACTACCTAGGGATCGGCAAGGAAACGTGTAAAAAATTCACCTTGTGAATATTTCCGATTTCTTCAGCATTTTCAGCTTTTTTTCGGGATTCGAAAAGCCAATAACCATCGGAAATCGGAATTCCGCTCATCCCTGAGATAAGCATGACAGATTCCATAACGTACGGCTATAATAGACTTTGAATAAAAAAAGACAGATCGAAAAGGTTGTCTGTCCTTCTGAAAAAGTTCGTGTTCATAGATAAAATGCTAGCACGCGGCCACGTCGAACGGATAAACACTCTCTTGACTGAATTTACAGAAGGTGAATACACAGTCTGGTCCCGTAGAAGCAAATAATATCAAAATTATACACATAGATCAAGTTGAGGTTGGTTCATGCTGAAAATATGAATGCCTAAATGAAGAGATTTATCATTCCGTTGAGTTTAGAAGACGTCTCAAGATTTCCCACGAGATAAAAAGAGCAGCTTTCATCAGACAGCTCCCCATAAACAATAAAGTTCTCCCACTTTCAAGTGTTCACCGCTTTGACGGCAGACAATGTGACAAATTATAGAGCTTGGATCTCGAACGCTGTCATTTTGGGGCTAGCCTTTGTCTGTAAGATTTCAGAATTTTGCATTTTATGGCAACTGGAAGCCATACGCCTGGTGTGGTTAGTGCATAAAACACAAGTGTGAGGCATTGGTTTTGCGCCTTGAACTCCTTAGGTAAGTTACGTAATTTCTTTTGCCTTTCCTTCGCCAAAAAATTCCTAAAAACAAGAGGCTTCCAATACAAATGCTTAGCTATGAGGACCTTATCAGTTACAGAATTTTCAGCCCTGGTATTGGTTCAAAAACGGGATTAAGAAGACGGAACCAAATGTGTACGCGGAAGCTGCCTTTAAGACTTCTTGACTGGCTTATTATGAGCCGTAATTTCGCTTATGTCAGAACGGATACAAGGGCAATGGTGGTGAAACAAAAGGGTGCTGAAGGACAAATAAATGGGATTAGCAGTCTAATCAGCATAAATGGTTAGTAGTATCCAATCGCGATAACAAAAAGAACCTGAATGTGATTACAGTCATCGACGGATAATAGCTAGATTAGTATTTCTGAGAAGGTAGAAAGGGCTCTGAGTGTGAAAAGATATGATTCGTGTATTGTGTCATGCAAGAGATAAGTGTGAAGCAATGTGGTTTGAAAACAGTAGGCAATAATTGATCAGAAAACATTAATTGGTTTCAGGATTCTCGATGACGTCATTAGTGATTTCTTAATAAGCGTTATAGCTTAGCGTTTAGCAGCGATTAATATATAGTGTCTCTAGAATAGTGGTACGCAAGTGGTTTGATTTTCGCGAAAGTTAGTTGTTTATTCCCTTTCGAGGGCGTCGTCCAAGCAGAAAACCACGTTCCTTTGCTTCATCTCAACCCCATGCTTGAACGAAGTCAAAGTAGTTCGCAGAGTTTCAGGCCTGATTGTAGAGTATCGTCAACATTTGAGCTTCATGAGGCTATCTCCATGTTCTGAAAAGACAGTCCTTCAATCTATCATTCAACACAAGTACAAAAACAGTCATGACACATGCAAACAATGCAAAGGTGGTTTGCAGGCATTGGTTTTTTTCTTATTTTGTTTATATTGTAACGAGCAGAGGTGAACGACCAGTATCACCGTTTGAGATTACAACACCTTTTCGTTTCAGAGAAACAACTACTAAGAATCACAACAGGATCAATTGAGCTGCAACGTCTTCAGAAAAATAAACAACATACACACGAGATGTTTATCTGAGGAACCTATAAGCTAACAACAGTAGAAGAAAGGAATTGTATGGTACACCTTGAACTGCTTGCAGCCGTCTTTTCCTTCACGTTGACGGTCGATGGTTTTAGGAACTCAGGTACAGACAGCACACTTCCCGCGGTACCACTAGCCGACGTCTCGTAACTCCTCCCGCGGAAGGCCAATAGATCAGTCGTGGGCAGTCGGCGGCGCCGTTTAGTTGACTGCCCGCACATGGTAAACAAGCACTCTGCGGCCCTTCTGCAACCGCCTTACGGCAAATCTGATGACTGAGAAGAGACTGTCTAAAAGCAGTTTGCGGCGTATTTAAAAATCACCCTTTAAGTAAAGGTCTGCTAAATCAAAATTTCAAAAACTCCCTTCTAGGCACTTCATGTTGAACTGCTTTCGACAAGTAAGGAGTGAGCTTCCATGGGAAGCTCCCTATACTCACTAGTTCTCGCAGTCTTCCCATTCGCAGATGCCATTAGCGGACAGTGGCTCGCCTTCCCAAAGCCAGCGTCGCACACAGCGCGGGTTTTGGATAGTGTCTCAACGCAGCGTTCTCTGCTCAGCAATCGTTTATTGGCTCCACTCTAGTGAGTGGTGCAATGATGATATCAAAGAGGGAGTCGATGAGTGAGCGTTCGATGACCACCAGGAATAGCCGACTGCCTGCCGACACTCCGCGGGAAGACGGGAAAGCCCCTCTCTCCGCAGGAAGTGGGAGCTGTGCCACGCCCACGAAATTGGGGCCGCGCGAAGTCTAGAGAAGTTTGGTTTTTTTTCGAGTTTAGGATAGGTCGATACGTTTAGGTAGGTAGGTTCATTCTGGTGAAGTAGAAAGCGATTTTTGAAAAGCGTGTCTCACCGATTGAAACCAGGGATGTGAGTAATAGAAATTTCGTAATTCGTTAGTCGTTCTACCGACCAGAGAACCCTCCGAGAAGTCAGAATTAATCGGAATCGTTGGAAATCTAGGCTCCAGAAATAAGCACAGATGAAGCAGAGAAGAGCCCTTTTGAATAGAAAAAGAAGGAGAAGGCACGCAGAGAAGTATGTTTATCAAAACATTCATGACAATTAAACACACAGAAACATACATTGTTAAGAGGACCATCATATATATATATATATATATATATATATATATATATATATATATATATATATATATATATATATATATATATATATATATATATATATATATATATATATATATATATATATATATATATATATACTATATATATATATATATATATATATATATATATTTATATATATATATATATATATATATATATATATATGGCGCACATTGAAATGTTGAATTCTTCGGATTTTTCGCTGCAGAATTTGCTACTCTGCGCGATAAAATGTTATATGTATGAGATCTAGACCATGGTAACAACACGGAGAACTGAACCGACTTTGCATTAATTGTTCTTTGCTCAGCGTCGCGAGCCGAGCGCGCGCGTCGTTTGGAGCTTATCCTCATAATGGGGGAAAGATCGGAAAAAATTGGAATGAGATATCTCTGTTTTGAAGCTTCTTCCCTCACTAGTGCTGATATTAGATTATCGTGGTGTTAAAGCAATAAGTGTACCAGATCGCTAATGCTTAAAGGCAGTGGCCGCGATGAAAAACGTTATCTAAAAAACTATAAAAACCAGCTTAGATAGAAAACATCTGAAAAAGGATGAAGGTAGGACGGTGCAAAACGGGCTAGAATTAGAGTTTCTAGGGCCCAAAGATGCTAGTTCGTGCACACGTGCACAGCGCCGCAAAAAGATCGCAGTATCATGCTGAGCAGTAAAAAAATAATCGACGTTCAGAGGAAGAAATAAATTCCAATTTACGTAATGAAAAAACTTGAGCAATGAAAGCAAGCACTTTAGTCAATGTTTTTGACTAGATGAGTCCGAAGGATAATGTTTATTGATTGAAATTCAATCTCAATCCAGCTGATGTTCTTGATTATTTCAGAGATCATCGCTGCCGATGATGTGGAGTGGGCTCGTCCACCGTCAAAAGACAAGAAAGTTGAGGTTTCAAATTTGGCCCGAAATAGCGGTTTTTTCGCGATTTTTTCTTATAGGTCCTACTACTCTAAACCCAGAAAAGGGTTTAAAGAGGAAAAGAAGACAAGCATATTTTATCGCGACCACTGCCTTTAACGTAGTCTTCGTCTCACTTCTAATATGTAGTGCCTTCTGTAGAGATCTCCGCTGAAGCCGGTCAGTGTAGGGTTTATTTATTTTGTACCACTCACCTCGAACAATCAACATGGAACTATGTATCAATCCTGATGTAATCCTTGGGTTAGAGCGCGATAAGAATGACTAATAATTCTCTAACGAATTTTGGGATTGCTTACGAAAATATTTTTTCTATTTCGTTAGTCGTTAGACGTAACACCAAAAAAGCCCGTTAGCCGTTTTGGAGAACGTGGTCGTGAATGGATTGAATAACAAAGGAATTTTAAAACGGATCGATCTTCCGGGAAAGCCTATAGCGATAGATCATTCCCGAAGTTGGGAATTATGTCACAAAAATCACACAAACCAGGCGTCGCGGTGAGGGAACTTGAATTCTTAGGGAATTTGCTGAATGTTTTTTTCCAAAATATCAGAGTTTTGAGGGAAGTGAGCTATGCCTGGGATTTTCTTGGAAAAATCATACTGCCCGAGCTGCCCTTTACGAAGCCAACAAGAAAGCTGAATGTTGAGGAGAATACCTCTACGGACTCCAGAATTTATTGGTTCTCGTTTGATTCCTATTAAGATGTAGATCAGTAGCAATCCTCCCTTCGTTTTCCCGCGCGCAATTTTCCCCGCTAAGAAGCGTCGTGGCTACCTCTCATCCATTGATTGACAATAACTCTACGGGTTGGGTGTTAGGGTTTCCCGTCCTCTTCTACTTTATATATGTCATATACATCACTCTCACAAGTTATCGAGATTAACTACATATTTGAACATTCCAACAATATAAATAGGCAGAAACTTAAAACAAATGACGGCAAAGCGTAGTGTTGTTCTGAATGTTGAACGCATTTACAAATTTCTGTATCGATTCCCTACGAACACCGTGAAAACTAGACTGGAGGGAGAAACGGAAGAGGGGAGCATTCTAAGTTAGATGAGCACTGAGCAACACTGCGAAATAACCCTCTGTGAAATTGCTGCTCAGCACTAGCCACACCCCTGCAAAATAAATGCAGGGAAGGCCGATAGCTGGATTCGAGCAGAGAAAATAGTGATAGCTCCTGGAACCTTGAAGATTACATGATATGTCTGAATCCTGACACCTTTTTTCCATCACGGTGTGTTGTCGACTCGGAACCAGAAAACTAATCCCTTCAGAAGCATTAGCCTTGTCTCTCGGTAAGTATGTGGACTCACCGAACAGATTTCGTTACGAGAATGATATCTCATTGTATGACTGATTGTACATTACATAGTCATAGGAATCTATGAGATGAGATGAGAATTTAGTGAAATGCGGCCGTGGCAAAGCCCAAGATGACATATGCAAGTGAAGGCCGCGTCCGCGCAGACAACCATATTTGGTTTTTTCCTCTCAATCAAATGTTTGAACAATATGGAGATATTTGGCAATACTTGATACCACAATGTTAGGTGATCATAATACGATAGCTCTATGAAAACTGCTCTGTGATCTGAAGAGGGGTTTTTCCGGGCATGCTGGACGCGTACACACCCACATTTCACTCAGGGCCGCTTGGCTGCCCCATCATCACTGTAGCGCTGCTGACAGAGGGGTAACACACAGCCGCTGTTGTTCAAAACGTTTGTTCACCGTTTGGTTCAAACACCCAAGTGGTTCAAACGGGAATTAGCCGTTAAGTCAATGAGGCCGTAGTAAAAAGAGTGTACCATAATCGTTTGTTCTCTTCTCTATGTATGTCTCAAAATCATCTATCATCACACTTATTAGTATAATATGATTTGTACTCATATTATATTTTATATATGTGTGTTTGTATATATAGAAGAGAAAGAGGTATATAGAGAGAGAGAGAGATATATATATATATATATATATATATATATATATATATATATATATATATATATATAGCAGTAGTATATATATATATATATATATATATATATATATATATATATATATATATATATATATATATATATATATATATATATATATATATATATATATATATATATATATATATATATATATATATATATATATATATGACATTTGCCTTAAAGGCAGTGTTCACGATAATCTTAGATTTTTAAATTAATCGTTAAATCGATTGTTTGGCCCCAGAGTAGAACTGAGGCCAATGACGAAGAAACCGATGAATATCACCAAGTGAGTGTGTGATCCTTTACTCACACTCCACTTTACTCTACTCCCTAGTGGAACTGTTTGTTGATTAATCAAATCTTCTGTCAACCCGTCTAAATCCTAATTCTCAATTTTGCTACTTTATCTCAGTTCTTTCCTTCAGATCTCAGCTAATACTTTTGTGCCTAAAATATTCTTCTATTTGCAGTTGAGCCAATTTTCCACCGGTGACAACCACCATGGTATGTTCATCCAACCAGACAACTAGTCCAAGTTATAGAATGGAGTGTCACTGAATTACGACGTTTTAATGCGTTTCTCGCTGTTTCTTCGTAATTTTGGTAACGCAGAGAACAACGCATCGTTTAATGTCAAAAACTCTAGAACAAAAATCATCGTAGACACTGCCTTTAAGTGAAGTATTAAGCAAAACAAATAAGCCGTGAGTGAGGTTTGGGTGTGTAGTCGGTAAACAGACCGTTTAACCGATCGATCAATCTAACTACATGAAAGAAAACGCCGCGACAATTTTGGGCATTCTGAAAACGATGGTTTTTTTTGAGAGATCCTCACATTCAAACGTGTGCATTGAGAGCTTCCTATTTTTACGAGAGTTTTCGACAATGGAAAAACAAACAATTGCTTTCTAACTCCGAGGAGTATATGGTGCTTAACCATATAGACGTTGAAATTTCGATGTATGAGTATTATGGTTTCCGTATTATAGTAAGCATGAAGCATGGACCAGGCGGCCCGGCCGTGCGATGTTGGCGGCATCACTGGCCAGCGGGGTTTCTATCGCGCACGGCGATCTACCGTCGCATCCTCGTCCATTTACCAGACAAAATTGATTACGTCGATTCTGCACATAACTTACACCAAGATAGGCGTAAAAGATGAAGTTGAATGCTCTGGGATCTCAGAATGATTTTTTCTTCAAGGATCGAGTGCTTCTTGTGGCCTATTTGTTATAAATCACAACCTCGTAGGCCTATCTGCGCGAAATAGTAAAAAATAAAATGGGGTTCTCCGCGCGCACGCTTTACTCGCAGGCTTCGTTCAAGGAGAGGCCTGGATATAGAAGGGTGCAGATTTTTCTGCTTTCAAATCCATTTTTGTAAATTTTCCCCGTTTTCTCTAAAAACAAGCAAATTTGGCAGAAGGCATAAAAAATGCGAACCGCGATTTGTGGTCAATTTACTCTAGAGAAAAGAAGCCGGACCAATGAATGGTGAACCCATAGATTTACGAAACCTCACCTGCATTTTCTGCAGTTTTCTAAGGTAGACACTTCTATTTCGCTATGGTGCTTACCCGAGCTGGTGTGATGTAACGGCAGGTGCTGCCGTTTGCTATAAACGGTCGGGTTTGGTCTTCGTCCAAGGTCAACCAAACCTACAATTCTAACACGGTCTTCGAATCGGTACTAGATTCATTTAAACAGATGAAGGCACCGACCGAAAAGTCGGCTGACCCGCGCGAGCCACTGTATAGGCTCGAAAAGCATCCAGCCCTCTACAAAGTAGACGTTGAATGCGTTGCGTATCCCAATGAGGATTGAGAAAGCCGAGTCTTCTTTTTATCCTATGGTGGTTACCCTTATTGTCAGGATTTACCGTTACTGCATCCCCCCGAAGGTAATCGATACAATAATGACGCGAAAACTCCAGTGTTGTTGCAAAACAAAAATGATGAGCTATAAGTACTACTTAACGTCAGCTATTCATATTCGCACTGGTGCGGCGCACGAGTAGGATTATTTTTTAAACATCTCCAGGAGGTGGAGCGGGGTACGGTCTTGCCCCAACCGTTTCATCGACGCAAATTCTGAATACGCGTTTTCGAGGGGTTCGTTCTAGCGCGATTATGGTACAAAATTAAGAATAAGATGGAAGCGCAATGGAATTGATATTAGGGCTGTGATTTACAGATGACTTAGAGTGGCACATACGGGTTCGAGCGACCCCTCCGCGCGGTGGAGAGAGCGGCGCGTTAGGTCGCACTTATACATGAACTGGCACACCCTTGCGGTGTTCGCGTGACTCTCGGACTATGGTGTACTGAGCCATCAAACACTCCTTTAGAGTCGACAGCATCTTTAGTGAAGTTCAGCTCGTCAGCGTCGGCTGCATGCGTCTGTCCCTTGAGTTACTAACAGTGAGAGATAGATGGTTGCCTGGACCCCGTCTTTGTGATTCCCGCATCTTCAGGAGACTATGACTCTTGACACAGAACTTTGAGGCACCCACTCTGATAGTTTCCTAAACGAAGCACATTTGTGAAACAGGAATACCAGAAGCGCTATAAATTTTCTGAGCAGGCGTTTAAGTGCAAGGTTTTCAAGGGAGAGAAGGCTTGCATACGTGGCTCACCTACGTACACGTATGGGAGGAGCAAAGAAGGACAGGTTAATTATCTCCCCCAAGGCGGAAGCTAACAGTCAGCGCTACCTGGTAATCACACTCATGATTACATCTCACTCGTATGAACAATATTTTCTTGAACTTCTCATAGTGAAAACATACATATGGTAGAGGTTGGTTGAAAAGTATTGAAAGCAAAAATGAAAGAATGTGAACTTTCAAATGGATTCAGTGTTTTTATTCAGTATAATCTCCCTCAACTTCAATACACTTATTCCAAAGATCCTGCAATAATTTTATACCATCTCTGTAATGATTTTCTGGAAGCTCTGCAAATTGCTGTTCCACGACTGAAATAGCTTCTTCATTCGATGAAAAACGCTTTCCACGAAGGAGTTTCAAGTTTCTAAAAAGGTATGTAGAAGTCGCTAGGAGCCAAATCTGGTGTATACGGTGCATGTTCAAGCAATTCGCATTTTATTTCATTCAATTTAGTCCATCATCAGATCAGTTGTGTGAACACGTGCTTGTTAACGAATGCGGCACTACCTTTTCAAACAGCTCGTTCATACGTAATTCTATATGTAAAACTCGTTCGTCTGAGATGTCTATGGGATAAGCAATTTCACGTTTAGTCAAACTTGGATCTTCACTAACAATATTATGTACTTGTCCAAGGATTTCTGGTGTTGTTGCAGTTTTTGGTCGTCCACTACGTGGTTCATCTTCAATGCTCCTACGACCACGTTTAAAGGCAGTGTTCACGATAAATCGCTCCAGCCGCGAAGCGGCTCTGCCCGGGACTTTTGATCACTTAGAATTCTGTAAAGTAGTTAATAAAACCTGTCAAACAAATTCTCCAGAGATTTCCATCGGGATATAGGTGAGGGGGTCCAGGAGGCACATGCTGACAAAATTTGAGCCAAATCGGTTCAAAACTAACAAAGTTAGATCCACAATTCCTTAGCAAAAATTCTTGTTGTGCGTGTTACTCGTTCCTGCTTCCTGCTTCCTCGTGCGTTACGCACCCTTAGTAGTGGCCACTGCCAATGGTCGCAGGTGGTCAGTTGGACAGGTAGGTATGTTGGTATGTGGATAGATAAGCAGGCTGGTGAGTAGGTAGACAATGAGTACTTACTGTCTAACATTAGCACTACCGTCACTAATTACCTTATCAGATCAGAATGATATTGTCGGTTGGTTAGATCAAATCGCTAAAACACGTCGTAGGCTGTACTTTTCGATGAAAAGGGACAAGGAAAGTGATTATCAAGTTTGTTACTTACTCTTTAACATTAACTACTTCACTTATTACTGCCTACCGTATCAAGTAATATTATCAGTTGGTAGATCAAATCGCTAAAACACGTTGTAGGCTGTACTTTTCGATGGGAAGGGACAAGGAAAGTGACTAACAAGTTTGTTACTTACTGTTTAACATTAACTACTTCCCTAATTACTGCTTATCATATCAAGTGATATTATCAGTTGGTAGATCAAATCGCTAAAACACGTTGTAGGCTGTGCTTTTCGATGGGAAGGGACAAGGAAAGTGACTAACAAGTTTGTTACTTACTGTTTAACATTACTACTTCACTTATTACTGCTAATCATATCAAGTGATATTATCAGTTGGTAGATCAAATCGCTAAAACACGTTGTAGGCTGTACTTTTCGAGGGAAAGGGACAAGGAAAGTGACTATCAAGTTTGTTACTTACTCTTTAACATTAACTACTTCACTTATTACTGCTTACCGTATCAAGTAATATTATCAGTTGGTAGATCAAATCGCTAAAACACGTTGTAGGCTGTACTTTTCGATGGGAAGGGACAAGGAAAGTGACTAACAAGTTTGTTACTTACTGTTTAACTCTAACTACTTCACTAATTACTGCTTATCATATCAAGTGATATTATCAGTTGGTAGATCAAATCGCTAAAACACGTTGTAGGCTGTGCTTTTCAATGAGAAGGGACAAGGAAAGTGTCTAACAAGTTTGTTACTTACTGTTTAACATTAACTACTTCACTTATTACTGCTTATCATATCGCGTGATATTATCAGTTGGTAGATTAAGTCGCTAAAACACATTGTAGGCTGTACTTTTCGATGGGAAGGGACAAGGAAAGTGACTAAAGTCTCATTCATAGCTGGTCGCTTCGACTTCAAGTCGAAGCGACCAACAAAACTGCCGCGATTTGAAATCGCTGCACGAAGCGATTTCAGATCGCTTAGTTCCACCTTTGATTTCGAGTCGCTCCGGGCGGCCATGCAGTCTTGCGTAAAAAATCACGGACAGTTGCCGAGAACGCCGCAGGAATTAAAAAAACATTTTTTCTCGGTTTCTTTGCTGAGTCCTCCTGATTTTTTGTGACTTCAGTGCCTTAATATTCTCTAAATAAATTAGTTTTGCACTTAGTTTTCCAACAAAAACATGGCTTCAAAAGACGACGGGATGCAACTTGCTTGTACAGCAACAAAAAACTTCAACTAACGTTAGTAATAGCCGGGAAGCTCTGCATGAAATGCTGATTTCTCAGTAGCCTTATTGAACTTTCTCATCTCTATCATCCCTAAATGTATAATAAATTTCCACGTTTCTTCCCTTTCACACGCCGTATTTTCTGCGAGATGAACTGCGACGTCTGCAATTTTGCGCCACATACGCAAAGGTTGTGACGGAAGTTTGCAGACTAGTCGCTTCGACTAGACAAATCCTTCCATCATGGAAGCGACACGACTAGTCGAAGCGACCTAACAAAATCCGAGCAGGTCGCTTCGACTGGCTATTAAATACCCCAGTCGCTCGGCGATCGTGACTGAAACTGCAAGCTGTTCCAGCCCGTCGCGACTCAGTGCAAGATCTGTTTGCCGCGACGGGTTTTGTATTACTGTTGGCAGTGCCGCGACTAGTCAGAAGCGACCTGCTATGAATGAGCCTTAACAAGGATTTGTTACTTACTGTTTTTACATTAACTACTTCACTTATTACTGCTTACCATATCAAGTGATATTATCAGTTGGTACCTCAAATCGCTAAAACACGATGTAGACTGTACTTTTTTGTAGGGAAGGGACAGGGGAAGTGTCCAACAAGTTTGTTACTTTCTGATGACATCATCAAAGTGCATGGGGCATGTGATGACGTCATCAGGACGTCGTGCCAAGCACAGGGGGCTTCCGATAACGTTATCAGGACGTCGTGCCCAGGTCGTGCCAAGTGCGTAGGGCATCTGATGATGTCATCAGGACGTCGTGCCAAGCACAGGGGGCTCCCGATAACGTTATCAGGACGTCGTGCCCAGGTTTGCCAAGTGCATAGGGCAACTGATGACGTCATCAGGACGTCGTGCCAATTACATAGAGCATCTGCTGACGTCATTAGAACGTCGTGCCCAGGTCGTGCCAAGTGCGTAGGGCATCTGATGATGTCATCAGGACGTCGTGCCAAGCACAGGGGGCTTCCGATAACGTTATCAGGACGTCGTGTAAAGTATACAGGGCATCTGATGATGTCATCAGGATGTCGTGTAAAGTAGACAGGGCATCTGATGATGTCATCAGGATGTCATGTAAAGTACATAGAGCATCTTATGACGTCATCATGACGTCGTAAAGGTGAGTCGCCGCGTCACTTGTAGCACACGCGGAACCAAGTCGATTACTTACTACCCAATTATCATATCAATCCATCCTATTGGGGAAAAATGATTGAAGATTTTCTAGGGATATTACTTCGTAATATCAAAAAAAAAGTTGGCGTCACAAACGTTTCAACAAAAAGAGAACAATAGGGCATGTAGGATGAGGAGAGTCTACAAAAAATTGAACAATATTTTGTGAGACAGTTTTTCTTGGCCGATTAACTTCTTAGCAAGGCATTGTCACAATAAAATCAATTTTTTATAGACTCTCCTCATCCTGCCCGCTATTGTTCTCTTTTTCTTGGAACCTTTGTGCCGCCAACCAAACCTCTTTCGCTTGGAAGACCCCTTTTTGATAGTTTCGTGATAAGTTTTCCACCGGAAATCGAAAGGCCGGGGTGTGATTGCACCACTAGAGGTGAAAGAACAGTCAAGAAACGAGCCCAAAAGAGCTTTAATCGGCTCCGAGATCTGCTCGCGCTTAGCTCATTCCGCCATGCGGTCAGGTTTTTTTAGTTTTAAGTTTTTTTGAGTTTTCCGAGGAACAGTTTTCATTAGCATTGGAGCGCGAGCAGGCGAGCTGAGGATTTAAGCATTGGGGCGCATCTGCACACACCATCTACATACTTCAGGCCCATGCTCGCGCAGTGATCCACCGTTGAAATATGTGGCATTCCAAAAAGAAGAGGCTATTTTAGGTTGTTTCGCAGGGGTTTTTCTTGATTCTTTCTTCACTGATGAATCAGATCAAACTCTAAAACTTCTTTCTCTGGTGGAAGCTCGAAAACGATTTTTATCGTGGACACTGCCTTTAAAGGCAGTGTTCACGATAAATGTGTTCAGTTTCACTAGTAATCCCAGTAGTGGAGGTCAGACTGTAACGTTAACGTCGAAAGAACGCATGAAAACGAGAGCCAGGAAAAAGAGAGAGCCCCCAAGAGCCCAGAAGTTGCAATTTCAGGCGCATTGAAAACTAAAAGCCTCCACCGCCCCGGCGTGAACAAATGAATGCTCGAGATCGTGAGATGAGCGATGTTTTCCAATCATTAGCCCCGTTCTTTACTTCATTCTCAGCTTCTCTCTCTCTACTCAAGGTCGGCTCGCATAGATCGGCTGCAAAGAATGAAGTTACAAGTATGGACAACTCGTCCACCCTTGTTTCCCCTTAGCTCAATCTTTGAGGGACCATAACTCCGTTCCCAGAAGGTCTTGTACGATTTCAGAGACATCATTGGAATCAGTATGGGGCCGGTTTCAAGATAGACGAAAAAACAAAAAAACGATTTTCATCGTGAACACTGCCTTTGAACTCTAAAACCCATCGATGTACTGTTGGAGATGAAGGAGCAGATTCTTTTAACACGCACACCAATTTTGTATAAATTTTGTTGCTGATAAACCTTCCAAAACAAAGAATTTCATCACTGCACGATACTCAGTTTTTTCCATTGTTAAAGATACACCAACACGTCGAATCCAAATGGCTTTTAAACAATGAACCAACTGAAAGACCGAAATTTTTTGTATGTTAGTATGAAAAGATGAAATGTCAAAATGGCGTATGAATGTTAATTCCTCTACTGCTTATAAGATGTCGCTTTCAGTACTTTTCTACCAACAGTGTACTATGGAGTCGAAGAGAAAAATTGGAGGATGAGTGAGCCTTCCCCTAGGGACCGCTCCACCTGCACACCGACAAATTGGGAGGCCATGTTTTTGTTATTGTAGGTTTGTGACTGCATGAATAATCCGTGCTAGAAATTCTCTTAATGCTTCCAGAGATTCCGAAAAAGTGGCTTTCATTGCTTCACGGAAAGGTAAAGATTTTGTGGGTGTTCAGAATGTTTTTTCGGATTCGGCTCAAAGGCACTCATATTGAGGATTATTTAAAGCGCTGAACACAAATCCAGGGTCTAGTTTGTTTGCCAGACTTAGGGTCTGCTCACTACAGGTTACGGCAGGCATAATTCCTTTAACTGGTGCTAGCACTACCTTAATATGGTTGAAAATCGACAAATGAACATCAAAGTCGTTGGTCGGCGTCCCCAGAAGTAACCGCTGCTGTGGAATTTAGGAGCCAAATCTGCGACTTCGACAGAACTACCGTATACTCACCGTTGCATACACTTATCCAAGGAACACCGATGGAACGGACCACATAGAATCGTGTTTAAGGCAGTGTTCACACGATGAAAGAAATGCGTTTCAGTTTCCACTAGGAGTGGGTAATGGAGGGAGCACACTGTAACGTTAACGTCGAAAGAACGCCAATGAAAACGAACCAGGAAGAGCCACAAAGAGCCCGAAGTTGCCACTTTGAGCGGCGCAACGCGCAGACCCCAAAAAGCCCGCCCTCTGGCGGCGCCAGACAAATGGAAACTCGAGATCGTGAGAGGAGCGGTGCTAACGATTGATAACTCCGTTCCTCCCTTCATGTTCTTAACTTTTCTCTATACTGAGGTCAGCTCGTTATACATTTCGAAAGAACATAGCTCTGTTCCCAGAAGGTCTTGTACAATTTTCAGTGACATCTTTGGAATAAGCATGGGCCGTTTTCAAGATAGGCCGGAAAAAGCAGAAAAACTATTTCTACCGTGAACACTGCCCATACGCTTAGCCCAAATAACCTCTATGAAGAGCTGACACAAGAATTACTATACCTACAACATTCAAAACATGGCTTTCAAAATTTTCTTTCGGAAGGGTATATGTAGAGACAAGCCTCAGTCAAAGTCAAAACTCCATATGGATCTTCTCAACCAATGGGTTGAAAATATCTCTTATAGCCTGATGAGCCCAATGACTGCGCATGTCGCACGCCAGGGAAGTTCACGGCAAAATCCATAGAAGTTGCCGGCAGAAGATTCCGATTTTTCCTTGTTTCATGGCAACACATTAAGAAATGCGCATTTGTGAGAAGGGTTGAGCATCGGCTCCGGATTTTGACAACGCTGATCCAACCATGAAGTGACCTCCTATCTGCCAGTGAATCACGCAGTCCGCTCTTCTTTTGAGTGTTCGTGCATTCTCTAGGTCGAAACATTTCTCAGAAGCGGGTACTTCCACCCATTTTAATTTACTCATTGTAAAGAACTTTCTGACCTATAGATCAGTGACGCCATTATTTGCCTACCAAATATAGAAGGTCCAATGATAGTTTTCTTTCGAGAGACTCTCGTGAAGAGAAAGTGCGTTCTCGGTCCATGCGCATGACATAGGAAATAAATGGATATGAGATTTCTGATGGATGACTCTCCAGAAGACATCGCAGGAATATTGTGCAATCAAGCATAGAACACGGATCTTGTCTAATAACGTTCTCTTTATGGCTGGACCAGAAGAAAGGTTTTTAAAGATTAAAAATTTTGATTCTGAAATCCAGAGTCACTTGTCAACAATTTACTACACTTACTCTTTTTAGTTACTGGTGAGAGTTCCAGACAAATGTCCCAGTGTATGCATATCATTGGGGACTATTTCCACGGAGGGCGTCACCTTCAACGGCAACAGAACAAAATTGGCTATTAAAGCGCAGCGTACACGCTCGTAAACGTAATGGTGAGATAACTACGGAATTAGAATGGTATGCGGCACCTAACGCAACGCCCCCCGCATTTTGAAGCGTCAAAAACGACCCACACAGTGACGCTACACGAGTGAGAAGTTGGTCCCGCCCCTGTATCTGCCCGCCCCTGCATTTGTGTCCTCCTCCAGAACAGGGGTTCTGGGCCATTCCCACGGCCGGCGACGTTTGTTGAGGTGGTGGAATAGGTACAATAATTAAACCACACACATTGAAGACGGTGGAATTGGCCCAGCACCCTGTTTTAGAGGAGGACACCGATACGGTGGGCGGGCGGGCCAGAGCAGGGGCCAACCTGCCTCACTCGTGTAACGGCTCATTAATGGTAGTTTTTGTTTTTTTCGCTTCCAAAATGCGTGGGCGTTGTTGTTCGGTGCCATACCGTTCTAATTCCTGAGTTATCTCAGTTACGTTTACAAGCGTGTATACTGCCTTCTAAAACAGTGTTCACGAGACAAGAATCGTTTCTCTACTTTTCCGCCAATCTTGAAGACGGTCCCATGCTGATTCCAACAATGTTTTTGGAACCGTACAAGACCTTCTAAGAACGGAGTTATGGTCCCTCAAAAATTGAGCTAAGGAAGGCATGGTGGAAGGGTTGTCCGAGGCTTGTAATCTCCGTCTTTTGCAGCCGATGTATGCGGAGGCTGACCTGAGTAAAGAGAGAAATTGAGAATGCAAGTAAGAAGAACGGGCTACTGATCCGGAAACCATCGCTCAAATCGCAATCTCGAGCATTCATTTTTTCACGTCGGTGGGCGTGGAAAGTGCATCTGGGGTGTGAAGAAGCTGACGGATGTCCAAGCTTTGGGGCCAATATGCAGCAAAGACTTCCCTTCTGCTTAGATCTGAACATATCTATATATTTCTTGAATATTCAAAAGAGTAGTCTTCAAGAGTACTAGTTGTTTTCCCGTGAGGACGTTCAAAGTAGCCAATTTTGGGCACACATAGAGACTCAAAAGTCACTTCTTCATTGAAAGCGCTGACACGCAGGTAGTCAGCACCCAGGTGTCGTTTTATGCGTGTCAGTATGCTGCATACATCCGAGCCGTGTTCCAGTGTTTCAAGCAGAAAAAATTTTATTCGGAATACATATGTGTAGACGGCAGGAGGGAGGTCATCGAGTTTCCTGTTCGGGTGAATTGAGAGGCTAGAGCATCTCTGACCCAGAGCCAGGAAAGTGGTTTTTCGCTAAACATGAGAGAAGGCTTTGATCTGACACAGGTGTACACACACCTTCAGAGGTACACAAACTTCTTCAAAGTATAAATGATACCAGGGAGAAATTCACTCACGTATACAGTAATACGATTTTTTTTTCAAAAAAAAAAGTCAAAGGTCTTTTGCGTTGCAATGGCACGCGTTCAATCTCTGCAGATTTGCTGAGAGCAGGAGGCCAGCTACTTGCTATACATTTCAACTTCTATTCCGAAACTCGGTTCATACCCGGTCGCACCCGAATGCTTCGTACCCGAATGCTCCACGACAGTGTTGATTTTCAGGAAGGGAGACGAAGAGAATTTCGGAAGCTTTCGTCCAATCGCCCTACTGTCGAGTACATACAAAAGTCCTTCCAAGTGATTCACACTCAATCAATTGGAAGTCACCACTGGATCCTTACCAACTACGTAGTAGAGCAAGCTGGATTCAGATAAGGTTTTTGTTGCATGGATCACATCCACACAGTATTTCAATTGATCCGAGTGATGTCGAGAATACCAAAAAATGCAGTGGTGCCTCACTTTTGTTGAGATTACAGGAAAGCATTCGATTCGGTGGAACAACGCTCTATTACGCGCCGAGTAGAGCCTGCTTACCAGGGGCGTGCGTAATTACGATTTACGATTTTACGATTTACGACATTTTGGACCCTAAATCGTAATTTTTCGTAAATAAAAATATATGCAATGGAAGTTGATAACTGAATATCTCTAATTGACCTGATCTAATCCCACTTTGCGTATGCTACCCTTTACGCGCACGTCTCACTAGCTGCCGCCTACGACGAAAATGCAGTTTGAAAGCACTCTTCACGAGTACTTGCTTCCTCGAGTTTTTCATGCGAAGATTAACTGATCAGATTCCTACTATTGGATTAGCGCCAAAAATATCGAGCAGAAGCAGGTCTGGAGCTTATCCAAAAATTTAAGCTTCTCAAATACTGCTCTTGGCCCGCCTTTTTGGAGTAGATTATGTCTACCCTGAGTCAACAAAAATCAACAAAGAGGGCGTGCCTTTTTACCCAAGAAGTTTGACTCTCAAAATCGTTGCCTCAGTTAACTTCTCTTCGTACGCAGCAAGCGGACACTCCAGGAAAAGGCGTGAGCGCAAGTTTAAACGCTCATCTTCGCCCTTTCCTTTATCTCTCACAAATGCGAACGTTTGTTGGGGCGCTCTTTGCAACATTCTCCCTCCCACTATGGAAGCAGGAAACTACACAAAGCGGCAAAATTTATAGACCATAAAGCTACATGAATCTGCAAAGGTGTTTAGAAGATATAGGAAAAAATAATTTGCACTGGGCGACCGATACTCGGCTCTTAGATAATGCAGAGTTGCCACGGGTCGGATTGATACTTTGCATTCTCTAACAGAAGGTTGGCGCAAGTACGGTTCCCATAATTTTCGACGTACATGCACCGAGTTTGAGCCAACCTTCAGTGGGGAACTCGAAGTACATATCAGTGTAATCCTTACCGGATGTATAATCGGTGTTGCGGTTCCGCTAGCAAAGAAAAGTAGTTCCGGAATTCGGGCCGTAAGAAATCGCTCAGATACGGTAATTTTGGCTTGTATTAGCAACATTAAAAACGGCGCTGGCGTTTCGGGAGAGGGGTTGTGGTGCGCGCGAAGCTGGGAACCAGATTTGATTTTGGATCGGCCACGCGCGCAACCCGTTTTTCGAAATCTAAGTTCAGGTATTAAAAGGTAGAAATCAGCTTTAAGCTGCATTGAAAAAGAGCGCAAAAGTTGTATATAATGCCAAAAATGGTTTGGAATGGTTTCCTAGAATTTCAGCAAATTTTGAAAAGCCGCAAGTTTTCTCTGTTAATCTCCTTTTTTTAAGACCAGCATGTTCCACGATCTTGTGTAACTAACAGATAAAATTGAGCTAGGAGCTCGTTTTCGGACCCAGGAGGCTGGAAATGGATGCAGGTCGCTCCTAGTCCAATTTGAACTCGATACCTTTACTTTGGAGAGTACCTCACAATCGTGGGTTTACATACTAAATTAGCCGTGGAGCGCGAAAACTCCTTTTTTTCTGCTACGACTCTGGAGACGGCCAGAGTGTGTGGGTGGTCGCAGCCAATCAGCACAGTTCGTCGTAAGGTAAGTGTTGAACTTGGTCAGAATTCATTACTCATGACATCGTCATCGATCGATATTCAAAATTATCGATTTTCATTATCTTTGCACAAAATGCGGCGGGCAGTGGTGATTGCTTTTGGGATAGGTTTTCTAACCCAGTTGGGCGAAATTTGCTCATCAGTCATTATCGATGAATAACGATCAATAATATTGATTTTTTCGCCTGTTGCACAAAGTGCCGTAATGATTTTTTGATTGTTGATGGCTCTAAGTCATTTGTTTGGGGAAATTCTTCTCATCATGCAAGATCAAATAATATTAATGATCAATAATATCGATTTTTACTTTTTGCACCAAATGCGGCAATGAGTTTTTATTTTTATGATTTGAAGTCATAGGTTTCAAAATTTTTTTACTCCTTTGACAATATGTAGTCTGTTAGATGTTTCACATCATTCCAAAATGGAAATATTTGAGCAGAATTGAAGTCAGAAAGGAACCTTCAGGAAAATATGTGAAATTTCTGAAAATTTTGCTTCCGGGCAAAAAGTAACGATTTGGTGACGTTCAAAAAGTTTCAAAATGTGTTGAAATATTTTTAAAAATGATTTGGCGTAATACATGGAGTAAAAAGGCTAGGAAATGAAGTGAAATAACCAAAATACGATTTGGTGGTCGATCATTTCTAAGCTTCTCCGTTAAAGGCGATTATTCACGATGATTTTCGTTCCCGAGTTTTCCACTTTAAAACTAAAAACTTTGGCCACCGAGTGTTACAAATATTACGAAGAAACGGCGAGAAACGCGCTAAACGTCATCATTTCAGAGACATTAATCTCTGGCCTGGACTGGTTGTCCAGTTATATGAACATGTTCACAGTGGTTGTCACATTGAAAAATGGGATCAGTCAAAAATGGAAAGAGAATATTATAGGCAGAACAGTATTAGTAAGGGTCCGAAAAAAAGATCAGAGCAACAGAGAGCGGAGAATTGCAAAGACGATTCCACAAAGATTTGTAATTGCAACGAACAGTTCCTGGGAGAGTAAAGAGGCGGGGTGGGAGTAAGGGATTTCATTGCCCTTCTGGCAGATTTTTCTCGAAATTCTTTGTCTTTCCAGTTCCTACCAGGAGCCAAACAATCGGTTTAGTAATAAATCCCAAAATCGAAGATTATCGTGAACACTGCCTTTAGGCTTATCAAACGAAATCAAGCGCGCAACGGAAACATTAGAAAGCCATTTTTGAAAGCTGTATCAAGGGAATCAGCATTTTGTCATGCTTGGGGTGTGAGGGCAACGCTACATTCCATATCGTGCTTGATGTTACTGCGGCTGTCGGCACTGATCTCATATGAGATTCCACCTATTTTTTCTCGAACTATATGGGAAAAGCGTTATCCATAGATAATACGAGGTGATTTTGAGACGGACTTCGGTGAGCAGAGTTAGAGGATAAAAAATATGACTGCAGGTGCGGCCGCCTTACTCTGTGTCAACTTGGAGGTAGTGTTCACGATAGAAAAAACTTTAATTTTGCGAACCCCTCAAGCTTAGCAAGTGTCTCTTCTAATGAACAGATTGAACAGAGTAATCAGGAAAATCATCAAGTTGTAGGTGAAAATCATGGATGAGACCTAGCCGACCCATTGGGTCACTCAAACACTCACCAGTTTTTAAAGCGACCTTCGAGTGTAGACAATCGATGAGCGATGGAATTGGCTTTGATAATTAGCACTGGATGGTTTGATCCTTGTGTCACATAATACTGTTTCACTCATTATTTTAGCCAGAAGGAAATGCTTCCCCGTCATTCTTCACCAAAGCATTTCAGGCGCATCTACCGCTGTAGGCTTTCGCCTCCGATAATCTATAAGAAACTGAACATTGATGACGATTTATCAAAAACAAACCCATCAACCCCCGCATAAGTTTTATTGGCATAAAGTGTTTTGCAATCTTTGACAAATGCTTGGGCATGAAATTCTGATGAGATATGATGCTGGAGGAGGCTTGCCATATCGTAGCCGAAGTGAGTCATTACAAAAGATGTCCTCTCCATTGCAGGCTGAATGAAAAAGAAATAGAAAAGACTTGTCCCGCGTTTCGAGTTTGCCTCCAACATTCCGTCAGAGACTGCCTGCCCCATTACTGTACAAATGCTTTTTGCACTTGAAATTTTCCCGCGTAATGACCCAAGCATTCATGACATACTGAATACAGAGACATCGTCAGGAAAGTGGAAGCCTGTTGCCCTCTTTCTGACACCCTTAAAACAGCGTTGATTTCCATGGTTTTTCGATTTCATGCATTCTTTGGGGTGTAAACACACGATTCCCCTCCGCAGATGGGATATGTATACGTTAACACGCTTGCAAAGGTGCTCCTTGAAAGGCAGAGTCCAAGCTCAGGGACGGAAATCTGGAAATTTCCACATAAATGTGAAGTACACCCACCCCGTATAGGCACGTGCCAAGTGCAGGCTCTCAATTCCTTCGAATGGGCGAGATATGAGAGGAAGCCACCCTGGGGCGCCCATACCGGAAAACCACTTTGGCACGCCCCTTCTACGATCTTTCGAGCTCCAACAGTGGCCAGATGAGCGACGTTTTTCTTCTATCTATGGCCCTGTCTCTTCCCTTTTTATTCTCAGCCTCCTCTCTTTATTCAGGTCGGTTCTGAATACATCGGTTTGCAAATGACGGAAGTTACAAGCCTTTGGAAAATCTCGTCCTGTAATACTTCCGCAGCTCAATTTTCGAGGGGCTTATAACTCCCGTTCCTATGGGGGTCTTCTACGATTCCAAAGACATCTTTCGAATCAGGATAGGACGAGTTTTCAAGATAGTGAAAAATCAGAAAAACGATTCTGAGGTTGGACTGTGCCTTTGAAGACAGACAGGGGGCCAACTGTTGTCCAGCGTAAATGTAGAAGTTTGGAAAATCCTTCTTCAATTGGCGACTACCATCTGGAGGAAGGAAATTTTGCAGGCTTCATGTACGCCTTTTAATGACTGCATACAATTTATAAAAGTACCGGAGGTACATTAGGGTGGTTAAGCTGCACTTTCTACTCAGGTGGAGGAGAAAATCCAGCGGAAGCATTAATAAGAAGGCACGATCATCATCATCGTTGTTGCCATACTTTGAACTGATAAATAGATGGATACAGAAGAAGCAGTTTTGGCATATTTCATACGACGCAATGAGGCTATGCACAAAAGTCTGGAGTGGAAGGAATTGCACAAATAATGGGGATTAAACAGAGTTTCAGCTCCGAACAGTTTGAGATATCTGCTAAAACCCTTCACATAACTTGAAATTTGAAAATCAGACGCCGTAAGATAGCCACCAAACTAGGAAATCCTAATGTTAAAAATAATATAAATGGAAATCTCACTGAAATGCTTCGTTTCCTAGGGCAAACTTCACTCAAAGAGCTACGGAAATCGCCTAGTTTTCACTTCCGGCCTCTTCCACGTCAAAGTGCGTAAATATGACGAATGTGTAAATTCTTATGCCTGAGGGTGTAACTTAAAGATAGAAGGCATATTCTTTCGATCATATAGTAAGTAATATTTGTAAGGTTGAGGAACGAGAAATTGCAGAGAATTTTCAGTGTCGTGCACATAGTGGCGTAAAATTCGCAATCATTAAAGGCTGCAGTGTCCACGATAAAAACCATGTCCGATTTTTTGGTGGAGATCTGGCGGCCTGCGGGGACAACCACAGCCCTAAACGTTGAAAAAACTAAGAAGAATGAGCTCGGAACGGTCCCTACGGCCCCAAAGTTGGACACCCGTCGGCCTGCGTCACACCCCAGATGCACTTTCCACGCCCACCGGACTCTGAACAAATGGAATGCTCCCGAGATTGTGAGATGAGCGATGGTCTCCGATCAAGAGCCCCGTTCCTCCCTTCATCTCTCAACTTCTCTCTTTACTCAAGGTCAGCTCGCATACACTTAGGCCGCAAAAGACGGAAGTTACAAGCCTCCAGACAACTCGTCCACATTGCTTTCTTAGCTCAGTTTTTGAGGGATATAACTCCGTTCCTAGAAGGTCTTGGCACGATTCCAAAAACATCATTGGAATCATCATGGGACCCTTCAAGATATAGGCAAAAAAAAAGCAGAGAAAACGATTTCTTCGTTAACACTGCCTTTTAACCAAACCATGAGAGTGTTTTCAGATAGTTTCTTTGGGTATCCTTTACACATAGCGCTATTTGCCATTACACAAATCGCACAAAATGGTGTGTAAATTGTACATCATTAAATTGTCCCGTAAGTATCTATTAAATCACTATTTTTGAAATATCTCAATCATGGACATGGCTCCTTGTACGTATACATTACTAAGAACCACTTCTTGACCCCTCTCCGCCAATCGCTCTTGATCTGTTGCCCACACCCTCCCCCCCAGAAAACCTTAAAGGCATCGTACACGATGGAGAATACCTATACTAGGGTTTTTGACTTTTCGTGTTGTTATATCCCTATAGTGACTAAAGGTTGCAAGCCCCCTCAAAAACGTCAACTTCTCTAGAAGAACCCAGGCTTTCAAGAAAAGCTCAAAACAAATTTGAATTTCCCGCCGACATCAACTCTGGGATAGTTGTGCGAAGAACGCAAGGAACAGTTTTACGATTCGCTCCTTGGCACAGAGTTAGAAGCTTAATTCACAGAGGACGCCATATTCAGACAGGCAGTCTTTTTTTCGTGAACGAAGTGGGGAGATTCACCAACCTGCTACTTTCCACTTTTTTTTTTTTTTTATTGCTAGTCAGCTGCATTCGGGATCGATGCCGAACGTCCAAATCGAATGGCGTGTACATTGCGCCCTTACGACGCGTCAAGGCAGCGCCCGCAAACGGCGGGAACCCACAGAGTTTTGTTTCCCTGTAACAACGGATCGACCCTGAGGCGGGCCCCCACACCCAGGAAGCCACTTTTTGAGGTAGAAGTAAATCTTCATTCAGAGGCGATTTTTGAATTCCCACACTTCCTCAGTGACATTGTCATGCGACTCCACTAGTTGGACTGAACGCCAAAACTGGAATTCGGTTTTCATCGTTGCGATGCCTTTGGAGGTCGAATTCGTTGCCAGGAAAAAGCAATTCAGGCTCTTATCCTGAGACAACGCTCATCGGCCCTTTCTGAGAAAAGCTTTGTTCTTTCCGAAACACCCTCTGTTCCACACAAAACGCCTGGCGTTTGTCCCGAGACAAACACAAACAACAGCGGTCTGGCGGAACTCAAAATACACCAGTCCAACGCTACCGTGGCGTGTTCCAGCTGAGTATACAGAGGTGCATGGGCGCCGCGCGCGGCACCATCATGACTGGTCGCGTGCGGCTATCATTACTATCGCTAGTGTTCCGGTCCTTTTTTAACTCCCTCACACATTGGTGGGGAAGTTTCCGTGGAGAATAGGATTCTGCTTAGTTCGTTATCAGTCGGTGAAGTGTGGATCGGCGAGGGTGTGAGGGTTTTCAAACATTTCTCCATGATTGGTTGGGAAACAAGTTCCTGATGATGCTTTTGGGTTATAACGGAAAAAAGTTGGTCTCAACAATGAACGTTTGACGACTTTTTTAATCGTGATGTACTGCTGCCTTGAGAGTGGTGCCGTGACCATGAAAATTCAAAGTTAGGTTGGCGTAGATTAGGGTTTTCCCAAAAAGCAGGTACTGTTTTAAACTTAGCTTGTGCGATATTCATCACGATGCTGCGTTACCCCAATTAAAGAATCCTGTTTTAAGCCACGAAATTGTGACTAGAGCTGCAAAGCACTGCCAAGTCTGTCAAAAAATAGGCTCACGTGCTCACAAAAACAGCCTTGCTTTAACCTATCTGAGCCACAACAGCTACGAATACATTGCAAATGTATGATATGTCGCTTCTTTTACGAAACCGCACGCTTTTCTCTTGAAATGCGCCCAAATAATCGATGCGGAAACGTTCTCGAATAACAGCCGTCACGCGCGCCGCCCTTACACCTGTACACTTTCCGGTGCAGCCTGCCACGCTACCGTAACCACGAAGCGTTGACCCGGTGATAATTAAGCCTAGTTTTGACCGCATCGCTCCCATATTTCATCGCCGCGATTTCACACCCGCTGCTGCAGCGATGTAGCAGCGGCGGCGATTCTGTTCATAGTGCATAGTCCCACTGATGATCGAAAAAAATTCAATCAATCAGTGAAATCAATGGCTCATTAGTTATCAATAACACGTTTCCGACCCGTAAACACCTGAACTTGTCATGTGAAAAGCGGGTCAACGTTCACTAGACGAAACGTGTCATTCGCTGGCGATCGCTCCATCGCTGCCATACTATGGCCGCGATGGAGCGACGTAGCGACTTCGTTGAGAATCCGCTTTTCAAGAAGCGATACAGGTAAAACATAGGATTTCGTCGCCGCGACCCAGCGATGTAGGGACGTTTGCCACGAAGCGATCACAATTGGAGCGGCTTTCCATTACGCGCGATGAAAAAAGGAACAGTTGTCCCTCGCATAGCCGCAGCGACCACCTGCAGTCAAAAACTAGCCTTTAGAGAGGCTTGTATGCTCCATGCTCTTGCGTGAATTTTTCGCGACCCGCCACTTACCCTGGGATAATCGACTTCGAGAAGGCAATCAATTACACTATATTTTATATTTTTCACTTATTTTCTGTTCCTGGGGCGAAATTGTGTTTTCCTAACTTGATAGGTTTAGAACGAACTGGAAATCGCTGTTATTATCTCAGCAAAGCAAAACTTCGCTTTGCGAGCTAGAGACAACGAAATTTGGAAAATCGCGTGTGTATGTAAAAGACAACTTTGTTTCTGGATTCTAAGTGTTATGTTTCAATTGTTTATGTCTAATGTATGTGAAAAATGACTTCATTGCTACGCACAAACTTCGCTTACACGTCGACAGCACAGAAGTAAACTCGTTTTTTCTATGAAAATAGAAGGCTTTTCATTCATTTTCGGCACTATGATGAGGTAAAACAAAAAAATGCAAAGGGAATAGAGAAACACAGCTCAGTAAGCACTCAAGAAGGTTCAGGAAATGTGTTGATTTTCGAGATTTACGATCGTACTGTGAATCGCTCTTTCAAAGTTGCACCCAAATGTAGTCCCCTTCATGATTTCGTTATACTGTCCTCGGTAACGATGTTCAAAGTACAATATACCTTGATTCAAAGGGCTCACGTTGCTCCTTTGAATTTGTCGAGGTGCGAATCAATCAGAAACATTCTGCATCCCAGCTTTGGCGTAATTCTTATTACTACAGTGCACCTACTTCCACATAGCTTTCAGCGGTGATCACCCAGGAAGCCGTGAAATAACTGCAACGAAAGTGCTCTTAGCAGAGGTGTGCGGCAAAAGAATTTAAAATTTCCGGCAAACAAACGGCAAACCCCAAAAGTGCCCGGCAAACGGCAAACGGCAAAAATCAGTTTTTTGCTATAATACACCAACATTTGTTTAGTCGTGTGGTGTTCCACGCAACATGTACCTGTTAATATGTGCTCATGCGTTTCACTTGAATTACAGGAAGAAGGGAACCCTGTAAATTAAAAGCTATTCGAAAGTTTCAGGTGATCAGAGAATCGTAGCGCTGTTCTATATGTGTGATCAGTATAGGAGTCACTATCAAGACCAACAGGGCTGGATGATTAGTCTATGTTTCAGAAGTGAAAGATAGTCTACACCCAGCTTCCAAGTGACCACAGGGCCACTCTGCCACACTTTTTACTGTTGCAAGTAGCAAGCAGTACACTAAGGGTCAGGCTTCTAAACAGGCTGTTATGAACGGTGACTGAAATTTTACGACCCCCAGGTGACCTAAGTTTTCTTTATGAACCCCTAGGGCAAAAATTTCATGACTGGGATTTTTACGAATCCCCTCCCTAAAATGAAGAAAATGGTACCGATGCAATACACGGCGTCCCCACTTCTAAGTGGTTTAGAGATGAACCACATTTTCTGATAATTTTACGATCCCCCACCCCAAAAAAAATCGTTTTTTTCGAAAAATTCAAAAGCTTTCACGACCCCCTTTGCGACCGGTCGCAAGCCATGCTCAGGGTTCTCTCTGTCGCTCACTTGATATGGTTTCACCAGTGAGGCTGCAGGAGTGGAGTGAGATTAGTCTAGTTATATGCAGTGTTCACAATAAAAGTTAAATTTTGAATTTCCACTGGAAATCAAGAGCTCTGACGGGCGCGTTGATCGATCACACAGAATGAGAGAATCTGGTGACAATTCGACTGTTAGATGCGACGCGCCGCTGCGCTCACGTCGCCGCTGGAGAGCCGCGTGCAGTGCGTTTAGATAGCCGGACATCTCTTGGGCGCTTCCATGTTTGTGCATTCGGTCTGGCTGCCGGCACGAGGCTTATTACGACAACACGTTGGCTAAAAGCGAGCAATAAGCCGCTTTGAGCGGTCCCAAACTTAAATGTGGTGTGTTCGCACCACCCACGTCCCCTGTGGATACAGACGAAGTGGGTGGGGCGAGCACACAACGTTTAAGTTTCAAAGTATATGCGATGCAATTATTATCATTTTTTACTCTTTACACCGTTTTTTAACAAAATCAGCTCTGCCACTGAGTCAACTCTTCGTTTCAGCTATGGATCTCGAAATCGAAACATTATTGAACCTTGCCTCTAACGACCGCTGTGAACTGTTAAATTCAAAAAAGCTGGACAAAGTGTTTGCAGATTTTATCAACTTCCTGCCTCAATAATGACCATCAGCCTACTCAACAGACTACATATTATAGGCGGACCGATTTATACTAGTTCTCAACCGGTTTGTATGTTTAAAGGCAGTGTTCATGATTATTTTCGTTCCCGGCTTTTCCAATTAAACAATGCGTTGGCAACCAAGTACTACTAAAAATTACGAGGAATCAGCGAGAAACGCGCTAAAACGTCGTATTCCAGTGACATTATTCTCTGGCTTCCGGAGATTTGTCCAATTTTATGAACATGTTCACGGTGGTTGTCGCCGATTAAAAATGGGGCTAATGAAAACGGAAGAATATTCTGGGAAAAACAGTATTAGTTATGGTCCGAAGGAAAAGCAACAGAGAGTAGAGCATTAAAAAGACGGTTCCACAAAAGATTTCATTGTCGCAGCGAGCAGTTCATGTGAAACTTGTTAGGCGGGGTGAGATTTGAGAATTTCGTGCCCTCTTCTGGTTCGTTTTTATCGATTTCCTCGTCGTTTCGCTTCTACCTGAGGGCCAAACAATCTAATCAACAATTGTTTTCAGAATCAAAGATTACCGTGAACGCGGCCTTTGGCCAGGTGCTTTTACGCTACAACTTTGATAGCACTTGGTTTTGTAATCTTCGAACTTGCAGGAATCTGAACAAGCTTCCGGAAAAAGTTTTTTTTTGCAAATTTAGCATTTCTAAGTGGTTAAGAGTTTGAGATAATTGAAGAAAGAAATTTGGAAGCTTGTAAACAACTCAGAACTTAAACGAACTTCTCTGATTACTTCGTCAAGAGTTTATAAGAGAGTTTATATTCTCATCAGTTACCAATTTAATGGGTACAATTACACACATATCAGCTGGAACTAGTCAAAAAGATTATTTGTAGCAGTTTCGAATAGCTGACCAATACAAAACTGCCATAAGGGCAAACTTCTTGTTTTGAACGTAGTTTGGCCGAAAAAATTGCCAATGGAGCATGAAAATTTCGGCAAACGGAAACGGCAACGGTAAACCACAAAAATGGCCGGCAAACGGCAAACGGCAATTGCCGCACACCCTGGCTCTGAGCTGTTCTCTTCCGTCCTGTCTTTAAATAGCCCTGCGAAATCCTCACAATTTATGATCCTGTGTTCCATGAATATACCAGCCCTGACCCTAGCCTCGGACAGAGTCGTTACTAAGGACAGTATAATGAAACATGAAGAGGAACTACATTTGGGTGCAATTTCCTTGAGGAGTGAGATTCACAATACATGGTAAATCTTAGAAAGTACACATTTCTGAACCTTGTTGAGTGCATTCTGACTGTGTTTGTCTATTCCTTGTGCATTTTTTGTTTCTAACATGTTCACAATGCCAAAAATAAATAAAAATCTTCCTATTTTTACAAAAAAGGGTTTTCCTCGTGCTGTTGTAGTGTAAGCGAAGTTTGAGTCGTTTTTTCAAGGGATACCAGACATGAGCAATTGAAATATAGCACTTGAAGCCAGGAACAAAAATCGTGCGCATAGTGTTATCAACTGAAGACGGTTCTGTCTCAGAAATAATTTATATTGTTTTGATTGTCTCTTGTTCTGCTAAGGTCGATTTTGTTTGCTTCGAGCGGTAGCCGTTGAGGGAGGGAATCATCATATAACGAATCGCTCGCGATTAGAGACGCTTAGAGCTTCTCTGCTCTCGTTCTTAGTCGTTTTTGATACTGTTGATACGGTGAGCCTAAACCTTTCAATTTCCGGCAGAATCTAGCAGATTGTTTCCATTGTGGAAACTACCTTTAAAGGCGCTGTTCGCGATAAATCCTCATCCTCGAATTTTCCATGACAAACGCTTCTCGTGGCTCTCTGTAGCGTATCAGCGTCGAAAAAACGGGACGAAAAGTTATACAGAGGAGCCGCAAAACGGCTTAGAAAAAAGTGGGAAAACCTCGCCATTGTGGGGCAAAGTCCCGCCTCTTCCCGCCGCTCCCTCGACGTGAATGAAGTGAACACTCGAAATCGCGAGTTGAGCGATGGTTTCCGATCAAAAAGCCTGCTATTCCCTTCATTCTCAACTTCTCTTTACTCAGGTCAGCTCGCATACATTGGCTGCGAAAGACGGAAGTTACAAGCCCCGGACAACTCGTCCACCATTTTTCCTAGCTCAACTTTTTTGAGGGCCTCAACTCCATTCCCAGAAGGTCTTGTACGATTCCAGAAGCATCGTTGGAATCAGAATGGGACCGGTTCCAAGATAGGCAGAAAAACAGAAAAGCGATTTTTATCGCGAATAGTGCCTTTAATGACGCGTTTTAAGCCGCACCAAAGGATGGATCCGTCTTGAAAGAGCTCATCTCCTGCGAGTAGCGAGTAATCTGCGTCAGTGATGATTATCCAATGAACCTTGTTGATCAAGAAGATTGGGAGAGAAATTCTCCGGAGCCTAAATTTATATTGCAAACTTCTACACATGCAGAAACGGATTGGACAGAACAAGTCACAAGCGGGAATCTGCGCGTACACAATAGAGCAACTCACTGCTGAGAGATGGATGGAACAGAATTTTCTAGCATGCGAAACTAGTTTAATTAAGCTCTGGTCCAACTAAACGGAGAGCCTCTTCACGACAACAAAGGACTTTTCAGATGAGGAAAAGGACGAATTGGGAAGGAATGTGGGAGTAATACACAAGATTATGCAGGATGCCATGAGGATATAGGGGTTGAAACACAAGGGTCGACGTCTTGGAGTTCTTGCAGCATATCTCAGGACATAGAGTGAGTAATGAGTACCAGACTATTGAATCGCCAATATATTGGAAACAATCAGGTTTTCTTCCTTAGTCAGAGTGGGCGCCTCGTCGCCGGCGTGATAATAGTCATTTCTGGGGAAAAGATCGAGTCGCCGCCTCTGTGATAGATGATCATGCTGTGGTGTTTCCTACATACGATCTTTGATATCATTTGCTATTCCTCGTAGTGCGAATAGCCAAAATATATTCGTGGGCTTCAAGAAGATGGACACCTCGAAAAAAAGAATTAAAAACAAACGGAGATTGAAAACATCGAGAGCATTGACGTGAAAGCAAAGTTACTATGAGCGAAAAAACGAAGATGATGCCGGAGGTGCCCAGCCTGTTTCCTGCAATCTCTGAAAATATCTCTGCAAAGACACTCGGCACAATTCTGGTCCTGAATGCAGTGTGATAGATGTTTGCGATCCCTCTGGGACGGCAGCGGAAGGAAATGGCAGGATGCAGAACTCCATCTACGATCTTTAAGAGAGAGCATTGTTTCTGGGTATCACGGGACATTTTAGTGTGTTTCGCAAACAGTATGCCTATAAATTCCTAGTATTCGAGATTAAGTATAAATGCGTATATAAAACAGATTCGCAGGCATTGGATGACGAATGGCCCGGAGAGTATGTGAATTTGGAGGAACGTCCTCCATCCCCTACCCACGTTTGTCGTGGATGAAAACGAACTCGTAGATGGGATTTGAATGCTAGTTTGAACAGTTGACTATAGGTTTTTGTGAAGACCCAGTAAGAAAATATTTTGTCCATTTGAAGAGTGCACAAGTTCGTAATCAAATGAATTATCCGCAGACTTTGTATCTCCCCATTTTGAATGAAGTTGTAGCAACGATTGGCCACCGTGTGGGTCCTAGTTTTTGCGCTCTCATAAGGCATCGATTTTATCTGTGTAAGTCGGAACGCTCGGCGGGTCATTGCGATTAGAGCACGAAACCTGATGACCCCCTCCCCAGAACTCTGTTCAATTTGTCCAGTTGCCTTCTTTATGTTATCACTGCGCACGAGGATCTATATTTTTACCTCCGAATTTTGAGCGGAGTAGTTTTTTTGGTTCTCCAACAAAAAATGAACTCTCATTGGTTAATTTGAAATTTCATTGTCCTGCGTCTAAGGTCCTATACTTCATCAAGCGGTGGGGAGATTTCTACCTGGAGCGCTTTAGTATGGCTTCCTCACTTGATGGAGTGTTTCCGACCAACATGTACGCAGTGGTTGGAATTCTCAAGCTCCATCCGAACCTGAACAAATGCTCTGCAATTTTCGCTGAATGGAGCAGCACTTCGATAGGTCCCAATCACGGCGATGCGGTGGGCTGTGGATTTTGCAGTAATATTCTCGAAACCCATAGCATTAAAAATCCATCAATAAGTCAGGAAAATCTCGAAAAACGGAAGGGAAAATACTGGTTGTGATTGAGCTGCGATATGCAAAAATACCAGGTTTGACGCCACTGTGACGAACTGGCAACCCTAGCGAGCCCTTCTGATGTTTATAGATGAGCTACCGAGCTCCGGTTGGTTAAGCCGCAAACATGGGCATGTAGAGGTACAAGAAAAATTGTTTAAAAGTGTTCACAGCTATCTTCTTAGAACGCTTCTAAAAAAGTACGTGAGTTCTCTTCGAAAAAGTACTCTCTGGAAGTCGCAAATATCGCAAATAAATATTTTAGAATTTTTTTTAACCGGATTTCTATTTTAGAACTTAAAGGTACAGTACACCCCGATAGACGAATCAAAGGATTTTATTTGATTGTGTAGTAGACCCCATCCTGTATAACACGTGCCAAGTACGAGATCCCAATTCCTTCCAAATATGCGAGATATAAACGACCACCAGAAAGCCCGACCTTCGCCTTCTTCACCTACCACGGGCCACACCAGATTTCCGAATTCGTGAGCGGCTGGATGGATGGGTGAATTCTCAACAAGTCACGTTCTTTAGTCCTTTTTTTAGACTGTCTCCATCTTCTCTGGTTCGTTCTCGCGCAACGATTGCGTGATTGATGAGAAATACAGTCCTGAGATAACTCGTCTACGGATTTTTACCCTTCAAAATACAGTGCATCTTTTTAAGAAGCTAAAACTCTGTTTTTAGGGGGTCTTGAGCGATCTCAGAGATACCCTGTGATCAGCTTTCTTGTGACTCTCTCCAAGATGAGGATTAAAACTGATAAAAATTCTCTAAGTGTTCAGTGCCTTTACGATGCCAACTTTGGGCTAGGCGGCTTTATCCTTTAATAGCAAAATTCACCTATTACGAGCCCATCCAAATGTGTGAAAACACTCTAGAGTCAGCAAGCGGGAAGTGGGCGGCAAAGGCATAGCATACATGCAAATTTGAAGGCCGTATAGGGCTATCTAAGGCCTCGTTTCTTTGCCGTTCCTTCACCATTGCTGTTACAATGGAACAATGGCACATCTGACTTCCGGTGAGAACAAGAAGACCGCTTTTTATCGTGAACACTGCCTTTAAAGGAACAATCCAACCCTTGTAATCGCTTTCCTGTTTTTCTGCTCATCTTGAAGACGGTCCGGAGAGTCATTCGACTGATACCTCTGAAATCGCACAAAAACTCTCTTCTCTGCAAACAGAGTTACGGTCCTTCAAAAACGCTCTAGTATTGAGCGGCAAAGGCATGATGGACGAGTTACACGAGGCCTGGACAGGATTTGCGTCATTGGACACTGATGTGTGGTACGGGACCAAAATAAATAGAGAGCCTGAGGATGAAAGGAAGAGCGGGGCTATTGATAGGAAACTTTCGCTCATTTTGCCTTTGCAAAGCTCGATAGGTCGTCTATGGGGGAGGCCTGAGTGGCTTCTTCCTCATATCTCAGCTTTTTTTTTATTCGAAAGAATTGAGAGCTCGCAATCAGAAGGTGTTATTTATGTTTAAGTCCGTGGCTTGCTTCCTCAGGAAAAATTTAAATTCCAAACAGCGGCTGGCGCGGCGGTTTAAATCTCACCAGCGGCTGACTGGTGCAATTACCAGCCAGTCGCTGGTGAGAATTTAATCGCCGCGCCAGCCGCGGTTTGAATTTAAATGTTTTTCTTCAGAAAACAAGCCACGGACCCAACTGTATATACTACGGTTATGAAAAATGAACAATTAGTGACGGGACAAAAATATGAACATCTCGATTTCGTCCCTAACGTGTGACTACCGTGCCTTTACATTTCCATTCGGTTCCGAGCACAATTGGGAACAAGTCTCTAGTGAATGGATACGTGAATCATCTAGTGCGCCTATATTGCAACCTGTTCCAGCCGTGAACGCACATGGCTCATTTTTCAGAAATGTTTCTGTGTGAAAATCCTTTGCAGCACATGCCCTTGGGAGCACCGTTGGCACGCATTGCATGCTATGAGTGGGTAACCAGATAATCAAATGAAACCTTTCGACGATAATGGAGCAAGGAATAGTTCATGAGGTGTTCGACAAGCGTGTAAGGCATTTACGCGCATCGGAGTCAGGGATGAGGGGAATAAAACTAAATTCCGACGGAAATCGCTGATTTCGGCTCGAATAGAAATTTTTTCTCGGTTTTCGAAAATGGGTACGATACGCCCAAAACGGCAGCGAAACGCCATAGACGGAACGCGAGTCGAGACGCGGAAATTTTCAAAAATCTCAGCACTATCCTTAGTGTCATTGTCGAAGCACATTTGGTTCCAGGTAATCGAGTTTTCGACTAAGGAGATTCTTGTCTTTATGAATTATCAACTATGCAACTTCAGCAGAACATCTGATACATATAGAAATCGATCCCAAAAAATGCACACAGATCTATGTACTCATACTGGCGACTCGTGAATTTTTTTCGAATAATCGAGTTTTCAGATCAAGTCGATTTTTGAAAAGGCTTTGAATAATCGAGTTGTCGATCAAGTCGATTTTCGAAAATTTCTCAACACCGGAGTTTTCGACTAAGTCGATTTTGAAAATTTCGAATAATCGAGTTGTCGACTAAGTCGATTTTGAAAATTTCGAATAATCGAGTTTTCGACTAACCTTGATTTTTCGTACCTGAATAATCGAGTAGTCGAATGATCTGACTCGATTTTTTTCTGGAATAATCGAATGGTCATGTTTTTGACTAACTCAATTTTTTCCAGTTTTCAACAATTGAGTTTCTGGAAGCATCTTATCTCGACTATTTTGAGTATACCACATTCTACTGCTTCATAAGACATTGATTAAAAGTATATCTGGCACGAAAAACGCCATCTTCACACAGTAAGACGGCTGAAACCCAATACTTATGTATTAATGTCGATTAGCAATATACATCGACCAAATTCCAGAAGCTTCAGAAAACCAAACAAATTTCAATTATAGGAGAGAAATACGGTTCAACGAAACGAGATCATTTTAATGGATGAACCATCAGAATTCATCTTTGGAGACGATAACCGCGGAAAAAGCCGGAGCTGAGTTTAACAATAATAAGAAAGGGCAAATCGGAAGTTCATGTTCTAGATCATCCAAACTCATAGTGGACTCTCCGTCATGATATTCAGAATTTTCGCCTAGACTTTAGCCGTTTTCTCGTCTTTTGGCCTTCATGGCCTTTTTCGTCTTCTTGCCTGGATTTTTTCGACGGAGAGTGCAGCTTCTCCTCCGTTTCTGCGAAACTGTGCTTCTGCGGCCACAATAGAAGCTGTTAGTTTTCTGGATCTCCCAATTTTTTCTAAGAGAAAGGAGGATAAAGCCAAGCATCAAACACAAATTTGAAAACCAAAAGTTTCGGTTGCTTATGCGACGTTCCGCTGGTCCCAATGCATTCAAGCCTCTTGCATGCCTTTTTTCTCGGAGCAAGGTGAAATAACGACCGTCATGTATTAATTTTCAGGCTATTGCGCGACCGTCTTGTTATTTAAATGAGTTTATTTATATGCTCGCCACGTGATACTTGGAGGAATTTTGGCGTAAATCAATACCGGCTTTAAGTGAAAAAAGATGGTCGTGAGCCGTACGAGAACATTCGAGAACTATGAGAGCAAATAACAATTGGCGGCAATTAACATCGGCGTGAATTCTGAAGAAACTTTGCGTTCTCATTCGGAGATTGGCGCAAGCTCGGTGCACCTATCCGTAACATAGGCACAAGTTTGCGCCAACCTGCAACAGTGAACGTAAAGTCTCTTTCGGATCCATGCCGACGTTAGGTGCATGGTCTTCAACGACTTTCCTTGAAACAGTTTAACTGAAGGAGAACTTCTTTGGACTCGAAACAGTCGACTATCGAATTTGTTCCGACTGTTCGGGTCTATCGAATAATCAGAGTCTGCGACTAAGTCGATTTTTTGGAAAATTTCGAATAATCGAGCTTTCGACTAAGTCGATTTCTGAAAATTCCGAATAATCGAGTTTCCGACTAACTCGATTTTCACGAATTTCGAATACCGAGTTTCTGACTAATCTGGCTCTTCAAACTTTCGAATAATCCAGTAGTCGAATGACTCGCGATCGACTGTTTCAGTCGATACCAAGACTCGATGACTCTCGACTCCGACATAAGTATACTTGCGTGCCTATACTTTATATTATGCTACTGGAGAAAGGAAATGTTCAAGAATTCGTTTCAGAACCAACGTATGAGACTGACAGAAGAGAATTTTCAATAGTTCAGCTCTCTGGCAAAAGTAATGGTTCGGTAATGTCATATTTACGAGATATTAGAGGATAAAGGAGTCAAAAAATGTCCTGGAACGTTTATAAAAAATATTTGGCGTACCTAGCGTAAACAAAACATACCTAGCGTAAACAAGAAATTGGAAAAAGTAGTGAGATGATTACAAACTCTGTTTTGGTGGTCAAACATCGACCAATTACCAACTATGCAACTTCATTTTGTGAAACGGGGAGCATTTCCTCGATCCTTGCAATACACAGATTTTTGTGCTATACTTTATATTATCCCTGGAGAAGGAAACCCGAAAATATTCAGCAACGTGTGAGACCGAACAGTAGAGAATTTTCAATAGTTTAGCCTTCTCGCAAAAGTAATGGTTGTGAACACGATAGAATAATATGTTGAGGTCAAAAAAGTAATGGTTGTCCGGGAACATATTGTAAATTGGCGTCGACTATGACCAGGGGAACGAAAAAAGAATTGAAAGAATGATACAAATGCCTAAGGCTCAACGAATGGAGCAAGTAGATCACAAATCTGACTGGTAGAAAAATGGGAGCAAATTGAGATGACGCTCACGTAAATACAGAAGGAACCTTCCTTATTCTACAGCTTCCATAATGCAAGCTCGCATACGAAGCAATTGCAAACGTCAAGCACGAGAATAAAGCTGGAATCTGGAACGCTGCGGTTTCCAGCTTCACTAGCCGAGATTTTTTTGCCGGTACTAATGAACCTGGAAAATGTTTTACTACATACAGTACCCCGCTAAGTTTTGTAAAACGGGGAGCATTTCAAACTTTTGCAAAAAAAAACATCCGATGCATGTAACTTTTTGAACGAAGACGTTTCAGAAAACGCTATCATATTCACAGCTCAAAATTCTACCCAATTAATTGCCTTGTGGACCGAAGTTCCCTGCAATTGTTTTGTTGTTGAGTAAAAATGCTTTTGCGGTCGTTTCTCAAAAACGTCGCGTGCGGCAAAGTGCTGCGTAACTTTGAGTAGTAATTGTACAAGTAATAAGGGAACAATCTCTATGTTTTCTCCGTAAATAAGATGAAGGTGGAGCAATCTTAAGATCTGAGCAGGTTGAATTTTCGAACTCCTTCATTTATCGGTCTGGGGCTTTCGCTACAGAAGTAAGATTTTTCAGGAAGCTTCTGAGCGTGTTTAATTAAGAATTTTGAAAACTAAACCTGCACAAATCTCGAGATTACCCCCCTTTCATCTAACTCACAATGGATACATAGGGATTGCTCTTCTATTACTTGTACAATTACTACTCAAAGTTTCGCCGCGCGCGACGCTTTTGAGAAACGACTGCCAAAATAAATTTCACTCGAACACATAACGATTTCAGGGAACTTAGGCCCACAATGCACATCACTATGTAGGAATTTGAGCTGTAAATATTATGGCGTTTTCAGAATCCAGAAACGTATTCAAAAAAGTTATGAGCATCGGACGTTTTTTTTTGCCTTTTTCTTGCCAAGTTTCGCTAGTGCTCCCCGTTTTTACAAAACTTGGCGCAGGTATTGTAGTTTCAAAGCACCTTTGATTTTGTTCAATTAAGTGCCACGGAGAAGCTCGTGAAATCCTATCTTTCGTCTTTTACTTTCGACCAATCATCTATGATTGACCACATTCGTATTTTTAATAATTTCACTACATTTCCCAGTTGGCTTGTTACTTCAGGTTAGTGTGCGCCAAAACATTTTGTAAAATATTTCAAGAAATTTTTCGACATCTTTGACCTCTAATTGCTCGCAGCAATGACATGCCAATCACTAATCTCGCCAGAGCGTCAAAGCTCTAGAAACTCCAGGTATTTTTCTCGAACAATCCTTTTCTGGCTTGACTTTTGCTGAGAGATTAGTTTGAAAGAGGCGAAACATCTGACAGCTTTTGCCTTCGGTGAGTCTTGGAGCGTAATACTGTCTCAAAAAGGCACATTCCTGGGCGGAATCCTTTCAGTAACGGTGCTGGTTTTCATTAGTTTCTATTTTTACGAACGAGGCAGCGTCGGGTGGCTCATAATAACATGCTTATATGTTTCTGAATGTTTTCGACTTCAATTTTCAGGTGCTGGTCAATTTGGGATATCAAGTTCAAAGTGGGATAGAGGGTATGTAGCTGCACCCGTTTCCAGACCATAGTTGGAAAATTGTCTTCCTGGCTCATCGAGAAGTGTTCTCACAAGATCGTGAACGCCATTTGAGAGAATAAAAATTAACACCAAAATCGAGCGATTTTTTTCATGGTTTTCGATTCTCAGGAAACCATTCCAGACCACTTGGTAATACCAACTCTTGCGCTCTTATCAATGGAAGGACAACCGCTTTCTTCACAATTACTCCAAACGGTATTTCCGGAATCGCAGGGTTGCGCAAGTGCGAGTTGTGGACATATATGGTACACGCTTAGCGCGCAACACAATTCTCATATACGGAACGTAGAAAGAGATTACTAAACAAGTAAAGCAATAGAAAAATATCCGGAATATGACACACAGACCAGCTGAAGTTTGGTAGATTAGACCGGTCTCCAGAACCTGATAATAATTGTCATCAGAATAATACTCTTGCACGACAAGGTAGGAGAAGAAAAAAATAGAAGATTTGATGTAGTGTCAAAATAATCAAATCAGTGTAGAAATATCATCGGGGAAATTCTCAATGATGACGAAGTCGCCATATTTTGTCCCGCATTTTCCGCGTTCCGCAGCAGTTTCTGCGGTTTTCGGAACGCGGAATTCCGCTCATCCCTGATCGGAGTGCACCAGCAGCCCTGGCGGCTACCGGCTTCCTCAGCAGTAGTGCGGTAGATTGTGCGAGCTGTGACACGCATCTATACATCCTGTACATCCCACTAAATATGACGCGAACGTTTCTTTCAGTGAGCGAATTACAATCGTAATCGAATGTAGCCTGGTGAAAATTATTGTTTTACACACGGCTTCGAATCGCAGCACGCGCCACCTACGCTGCAGTTCGGAGTTGTAGTGCAATGCGATATTTATGAATGCTTCATACCATCGTCCTTGTATATATAGCAACTGACGCGCTACTTTAGAAGAGTCTACGGATAGGAGCTGATCTCTCATCATAAGTGGGACATGACGTTGCGCTGGAGTTGTGAGGAGAATGCCTCTTCATGCCCTCCATCAAAGGGTAGTACCACACACACATCCTATGCGAGAACTTGGCTGCTCTTTCTCAAACACACTTCTTAAGACGCTCCGCTTCCTACGAATAACAACATAATCCGTCATCTGTTGTTAAGCGAGAATAAGTGCAGCTGATTGTTGTATTTTTGTTCTCTCATAGGCGAAAACTTCCACAGGATCCTACTTATGCTTCGCAACGAAGGAAATTCCATGTACATGATGTCTTTAGCAATTTCACCTGATAATTCTGGAGAGAAGAACCAAACAGCTAGGAACATCTTTTAAAATCATACAAAAGATATCCGTAGGCGGAAAATTTTGCCTCCAGGCCCTTTCGTCGAAGCTAAACAATACTATGGCTTATGTGTTAATGGCTTTCTTATTTACGAGAAGTTCTTGTGTTACTTGGTTTCCTTGAAGGGTCGATGGATCATAACAAAAAACCTTATTGCTTTTTTGATTCCATTGTTCAAAAGCACAGAACATGAAAATCATGCCTGAGGGTATATTGTTGTGTGTGAGGAACGCTTGTGTTGGATACCTCTACCTGACTATATTTAGCGAGATTAATTTTGAGCTCAGTTCCTTCATTTGAGAAAATATAACGGAAGACTCGTGAGTAATTGATTCGATGACCACTTAAAGTCAGTGTTCACGATGAGAAATTATTGCAGAGTTTTTCGTCGTTAAGTCTTTCTTTGGCTCGCTGTAGTACGATGTAAACGAAAAAACCAAAAAAAAAGCCGCATCCGAAATAAAATGAACATCTTTAATCGGTCGGTTTTTCGCTGATGTTTTGTTTCGTATTATTAGGGGTCATCAACTGACTCGCAACTGATGATCGGTAATTGACTTCTGCTCGTCGACCAGGCCTTTCTCGAGCTCCTTTGTTCACATTCAATTGGCACTATATCTTTTGTTTGTTTTTTTTTTGTAGAAAGAAATGTTTCTCTATACTTTTAAGCTACATAATTGATTAGTTGCCGTGCACGTCGCAGAATTTTCACCATGCACAGCAGCAAATTCCACTTTCTATGGGCGGCGCAGTGCACCTGTGCAATTGGCATATTTCTGCCTCATTAACTTTATTTTTAGCGAGTTCTTCGCCGCGAAACCTTCGCAGTTCTTCAGCTGGTTTCGAGAACAAGAGAATTTTGCAGTTTTCTCATACATTTTTTCCATCGCGAACACTTCCTTTAAAGGGGTCATGTATTTCTGATGCAGTTCAACATGAGGAATTCGCCCTTATACAAACGGAGGCAAACAATTCTTTCCTTAATTACCTATCATTCTTGACTACCTTGCTGCTGCCTGTGGGTTCCCTATCCTGTTTCGGTTTGCCCATACACCCCCGTACACTCGCTGGTTTGCGATCAGTTACTCAGTGGAAAGGCGAAGAAACCGCTTACGTTCCTCATGAGTGAGAACTTTTTCATTGTTGTGGAAGGCGATGAGTCAAAAGGAGTGACTGCACAATGGGATTTTGAAGTCTTATAGAGCATAGGCTTATTGCAAAGTTTTTGCTGGAAACGAAGGTATGCGTTGTGTGAAAGTCGCCACAAAATGAACTCTCCATGGGGAAAACAACAGTACGAAGAGACAAAATATAAATTCAATCGAAGTCTGACAGCCGAACCAGCACAAGCCCGATTCCAGCCGCCGGTGGCAAATCAGCTCATCAGCTCAACAGTCCTGTGAGCCAGAACATGAAGTTTAAGGTGGAGAACTTGAACAAAAATTAGTCCCGCGTGAACACCGTATTTAAATTCAACGGCGCAAAAAAATGTTATCAAAAAAAATGTTAACAAAAAATTGAAATGCTGATGTTGAAGTCAAACGCCTCGTTGGAGCTCCAAAGCACGACAAGCTGGTTGTGTACTTTGCACCAGCACCGGCTCGCATCACCGATGCATGACAGATCCATTCTATTAGGTGCAACTCTGAGAAAATCGGTATCGCTGGTTTCGCGATAGCCCCGAGATTCTCGCTGGTATCGTGATGGGTTATCGACAGTTGATTGGCGGCTCCGCGATCGTGGAAAAGTGGTGTGTGACGCAGTGGCCCCGCTATAGCCTTATGTCGGCTCCGCGATTCGATAAATAGGTAGCGTCGACAACACGCTCCTCGGCAGAACCGCGTCGGCACCGCGATGAGTGCGCAGGCTTTCAGTTTCCCGTCGACTCCGCGTTCGATATGCCTCCGACTTGGCGCACATGAGTCATACTGCAGTATCGATCGAAGTTCCAACTAAACTCGCCGATTTCTTTCTCCGTGTTGTTCAAATTCGTGTTCTTTTATGTTATCCACATTTGAACCACGGAACCATGCACCGCTTAGGAAGTAAAATTGCCTTTATATTAGTTCCCATCCCACGTGATAATTCTTTTTCATATTGTGAGATTAACTAATATAATCTTGATCGATTGCTGGTGCTCTTACGTCTCCGCGTAATACGCTTCTTGTATTCTTCGAGATTTCGGTTTCAAAGCTGCAGCAACCACGATCTTCGAAACAATGTCATTTCTTACAATTTCCGGGTGCTCTTCAGAGTCTGCCTGAGATTTCAGAATTCATCCCGTAGGTACAGTGCACAGTAGGCATGGTCATTCGACACTAATTTTCAAATGAATGAAAGAATATTGCATTTTTAGAGCACCTCAAAATTTTCTAAATTGAAATGGGCACTGTCAGAAAGTTTCAAATGAATGAAGTTCGAAAATGTTGCCTTTTGAAACTAACGAAGAAGGAGATGTAATTCAATTATCTCTTTTTGAATTTCCCGATTGAATAAAAATTTCAAAAAAGGACTTTTTGAAATTTTCGAATGAGTGAACAACTTTAAAAACCTTACTTCATCCGTTTGGTATTCATATTCAGAAAAGTTCTCGGCCTATTTGAACAAACTTCCAAATATTCCATAGATCTATTTGCAAACCTTTTTTCAATGGCCCGTGACCCGAAACAAGCGAATATTCGAGAAACTGAATTTTTCGATTTCTCCAATTGACCGAATATAAGACAAAGTTTTTTTATAATTATCGAAATAATCGGAAAACCGAACATTTCAACCTTTATAAATAAAATGAAAGCCACCATTTCGATTTCATGAATGAATCGAATTCTCGAAAAAATCCGACAATTTAAGTTTCAAGATGAATAGAATTTTCTAGTACTCGGGTATTAATCGAAAAATGTGCGTATTATTCGAGTGTAGTTGACGATTTCTAACAAAAAAACATTCTCTTCACTCGAGCTACAAACATTGTTTTAATTCTTAGTTGTATCGATAGTCGTCCTTTTTCAAATAATCGACTGCTCGAATTACTCGAAAACCCCATTTTCTCACGTTGTCAATCTTTGTTGGGGAATATAAAGACACTCCCGGAATTAAAATCGAGAGCTTTTTTCTAACATAGCGCAAGGCTTACTCTCGAACAAGGCATATAGGCGTGACGATGGACATATACACTCATCCCTGCTTTAGCGGTGAGAATGCGTTTTGCGCGTTCCTCTTGTTGATTTTTTTCTCTATTATTTGAGAAGTTTATGTGGACTTTTCCCTTTTAAACTCTACTTTGTGAACTTGCCTACTCAAAAACATCGGAAAGTAAAATAGGGTTTTTTATCGTGAACACTGCCTTTGAATAGCCCCTACTATCGTTCTCGGAGCCAAATTCCGGTCCGCATTTGCGGACAACGGCTGTTTCATCACGCATGAGGATGATAATCGTGCTGAGACCTTTTGGTCCCGGCACGATTCGCCTTTCTCCCAGCACGATTGTCATCGTGTTGCGTGACGCAACAGTCTAGTCCCCAAATGCGGACCGGAATGTGGCTCCGAGAACGACAGTACGCGGAGTCAACGCTCAGCCGACGCTGCAATCGGCTCTTCAGCGAGGTGCGATTGCGGAGCCTACTTTGATATCGGTGTGCAGGCAGGACAATCTGTAATGAAGGCACCGCAGTGACACCGTGTAGGTGCCTATAGGGCACCTACACGGCGTCATTGCGCTGTCAAATGTTTCAAAAACACAGAGATAAAGTATATGATATTCTAAACCCTGAGAAACTGTCGAAATCAACCACTTATAACAACACCAAACACCAGCCCCATTTGAACACGAAGACGATGTGATGGCTACCGCAAACAACCTGTGCCACACCACTGAGTTCCATTTGGACAATTCTATACATTCAGTAGATCACGACCACAATGCTGATCCGAAATTTGACATCCATTTATCCTCGGTTCCACTTAAGCGTCGAGTTATTCAAAGCGACTGTCAAACGGCGCTCACACTTGCCAAAACAGAATGACCAAATGTATCATCGAGGACACAAGCACAGGCCTAACTATACCTTGCTTCAATCGCAACAACACTTTCTAGGCGAGAATTCTGCCGCAAACTCATCTCCATAGTTATTTCTCCATAGTTATTTTTTGAATGAAGAAATGATTTCAGTAGAGTGTTCAAATGATTTTCGAAACGTTCTGAAATCAGGAAGTTTTTCATAAAATAAATTGGAGTTCGACTTTAGAAATCAAGTATGTTCCCCCATCAATTTTGGACGAAGAACCGAAAAACAAAATTCGAAAATGGATAGATTTCGTTTCTTCCAAAAAAAGTATTTCTGGGGGTGTTCATATGGCTCTGCTTTGTTGCTTCTGTTTTCCTATAAAACTCTTCATGTATTCAATCAAACCTCAATTTCCTCCAAATGTCATGAACTATTTTCAACAAGCGTTGTCCCAAAAGCATTTCTATCAGTACTTGCGATTGCTGTTGATTCAGGCGTGCTAGGCTAATGAAAATTCAGGCAAGCACTCGTAACCAATGTCTCAAAAAACAAAACGTCACGGAGAGGGATAATTGGATAGCCAGGGCTTTTTCAAATTGCCTGATTTGAAAAGAAGATACATAGCGACTAGACTGTTCAGTATTTGCACACTCATGAACGATGTAGATATGACGCCTGGCCGGGAATTGGAACCTCGAGACCTCCAGAATATAAATCCTAACAAACTGCAGGATGGGCTATTCTTAGAGTCTAGTAAAATCTCCTTCCCGAGATACTGTAGAAAGCGCTTTAGAACTAAGACCACCGTCACAGGTGGACGAAAAGCTAAGTCTGGCTGACTCCGGCCTTACTCCTCCCAGTAGACAGTCCCGCAAAAAATTGAGTCCATGTAACCAAATTGGTCTGAGTGAATGGACAGGTCTGCGGGTCTGCGACGATAGATCGCCGCGCGATCGAAACCCCCCGTTGGCTGGTGGTGACGCCAATACACGCACGGACAGAGTGGCCCATGCGTCAGACTTCATATAATACGGAAACCATATGACTCCACAACGCATCAGGACGCCGCAACTGTATCTTCTCGTTCGTGTCAATTGTGGGTGAAACTCAGCCGATCAGCCAGTTCTGACGGGATCTGATGAATTAAAAAGTTTTGATCCTCGAAAATACCCATTGATAATTCTGGATACCCAGATCAATAAGTTTGCGAATGCATAGGAACCCATCCATAGAGGTAGATTTCAGTGAAAAAGCCATGCCATACTTTGAGACAAAAGAATCTCTAAACCTTGTTCCTCTCAAGCGTTACTTGCTGAAACTTAACACCCGCATTGTGGATAAAATTTTCCTGTAAAAATGACAAAAATTTTGACAAACAACAGTTGCCAATGCGTGAGCAGTTTGATCGCAGCGCTGGTTGCGAATCTCAAAACATTCACAGGCATTTATCGAGTTGGGTCAATCGTTGGAAAGAAAATCTTGAATAACGCAACTCTAGAGTACTCATAGGAACAGTGTAGATGACTATCAGAAGCAGGACACCAAATCGAAAGAAGAAATAGAGCGAAACGTCTTGTCAAAATCAAAAACTTCTTAGAAAGTAGTTGCGCTCCCTTTGTGTTCCACTTTTTGGTCATCCAAACCGACGCGGCTAAATATCAATAATGCCTTGACCTGTGATCCTTGCAGTGGCTTTAAAAGAACAAAATGGATTTGGTTGAAATACTATTGTTGAAATGACTTAGGAAAACTTCCGATAGTCAAAATGTTGAGAATTTCATAGCCTGCTTCGATCACAAAATCGTTGTTGATGATCGCGTGCCAAAGTTATGGCACTGATACAGCCCTGTCGGTGTCGATGACTGCAACTGGGACTCAACGAGACTCAGGCCTAACACTGGAATACTTTTTCTCTAAAGCTGCTTTTGCATTTGACACATTTTTTAGAGGTCATGGGTATCTTGAACTTTTGGTTTCCGCTCTCGAATCTGACCTTTGAAAAAGAAAAAGCTCGGCGGTATAAATACTGGGCTTGTACGATTTCGCTGTCAGAACGAGGCGGTGAAGCGTTTTCGCATACCTTCGAAATGCCTACTTTCGAGCTCAATTCTTGTCCGATGTGAAAATTTTTGAAGATCCCAGGTAAAGGACTATCCAATGGTGGAATTATCGCTTTAGGGCTTGGGTTCAAACCGAAAAAGCTTTGGGTGAAACATTTTATGCGCCATTCAGTATGCAAAATGTACTACGTGGCTGGTAGGTGTTTGTTGTGTCTTGTATAACGATTTGGAAACCATTTAGGTTCACTTCTAAACATTAGCAAGCATTATGTTGTCGTAGCAGCTCTCTCTCATCTGGATCCTATATTTCTCTGCATATCCTATAAAGTTGTTTCTGAATGTCGTGATTTGAAAGGGACTCGAGAACGAGTTCCCTCATTTCTAATCAAATCCTACGAGTACTATGTAGTGTATAATCTTATGTGAGTCTACAAATATCACAACATTTAAATACATTGATGGCCTGAACAATAAAATTCACATCATGCGGTACATCAGTTACCCAAAGAAGGTTGGAAACTTTTCTCAATTTAAGCTGTCGAAGAATTCACTTCGTAATAAAGTTCGAAACAGCTCGTTCAATCTGCGTGAGGATTGGAAAGCGAACAAAGAGTAACAGCATTAAAAGCCTTTTTTCATAAAACCCACAAAACACTCATGAGGAGCATTTGTTATCAGATTTCGCCATTGTTTCTGCAGGTTAATCTGGCAACGCTGCAAACATTCGCATGACAGGGTGGTTGCTGGCTTTCCACATGAACTCATTCATGTCCGGGCCAGACGCTGCTGTCTTCAGCCTCGGAAGCTTCTTAAGCTCCTGGTAATGGACGGGGATGAAAAGCCCATCCTGTGAGTATCCATTCGAAACGACGATTTGGGAAGAAAGTGATTTAGGAAGGGGTTTGAATGAAAAAATACGCATATCTGGGGAAAACATAACACTAATGATTACTACAAAAATTTAGACCATGGTTCCGCTCTGGTTCGCGAATGAGCGACGATGATTAATGTGATGAGTAAACCTTAGCGGCTCACAGATCACTGTTGTTATGCATTGTTATTGGGCCACCAGAGGTTAGGCAAAGGTTAATGTCGAGCAGAGTTTCATCAACACGTGCCACTGTTTGGAAGAGCAAAAAAGCACTGATGCTAGAGGCAACGCAAGTGTCAGCTTTCATGCAATTTGGTTGGGCGACATTGATACGCTACGACATATCAAACTTTACTTGATTAGGGCACACTGCTCAGCACACTGAAAAGAGGCAATATAGAATTAAAAAGCGAAATTGGGCAGAGATGCAAACCATCTTAAAATTAAACATAGCTAAGAAATCACGTTCATAAGAGAATTTTGGAATGCTGTCATGGAAATTCAAACTACCGAATAGGTAATTATATTAACTATTAGTGGGACCGCAAGTAGTGTCGTTTTCTGCCACAACAATACAATGATAAAATTTTAAAGGCATCAGGTCAGCGCTGAAAACCATGTCTCGTTTTTGAGCGTTTTTGAGTTGTTACACCCCTATAGTAACTAAAGTTAGCGAAAAGCCCCCTCGAAAACGTCAACTTTTCAAAAAAAAAATCGTTTCAAGAACCTTCTGCAAATCGTTTGAAATTCGCGCCGGAATCGACTCGGGATAGTTACGCGCGGATGGCGCAAGGAGCAGTTCTACAATTTGGTCCATTGGCGCAGCGTTGGAGACAATTCGCCGACGACTACAATGCACTGACTGCACTGAATTGCAGTGACTAACAAAAATGCTCACCTGGGCCCTGCACATCGTCCTCGCTCGTTGTGTGACGAGAAATTTCCGGTCGATAATGCCACTTCCGTCCGACGGCAGTGCGTCAGCGTACAGTGGCATGCCCTGTACTTAGCGACGCGACGTTCTGCTCAAATATTGCGAAAGTGCCAAATGACTGACGGAAGGGCCGGCCCCTTTTGACGGAATTTCTTACTTTCCACTTCCTTTATGCTCGCAATGCGTACGCTACTGAGCAGCCGCTCGTTGTACGTTCTCACAGGGGCCCGGAGGAAGGGATTGAGCCTAAAAATGGAAAGTGGATTTCAGCGTACGATGCCTTTATCAAGCTTCCTTTATTTTCGATCTGTGATGTATTTCCACCATTTTCACATAATATTCGCCACGCAGTGAATGAATTTCCAATTCCTGATCAGACAAAAATTATTTGGATTTTCATCTAGAGATGGAAATTTCCTCCTTGTTGATATTTTGTCTACTACTGGATTTGTTCAAATTTGTAGTGGTAGACCTTCTCAAATTTACGCAAGTGTTGGAGTCCTAGAGTTGGCCCAATTCTTCACCAGAGTATTTGGAGGCGAAAACCTGTTTCGTTCTGATTGTCCAATATAGGGTCCGTTCTTAGAGTAGCGTTTTTACAATAGTTGGGCGGTGGACGGAAAGACCTAATACCGAATAGAAGCGAATGGCCCCATTTTCGAGGTCTATTTTTCAAGTGCGGACTCGAAATAATACCCTTTTCAAGGTACGAATTCTGAACAGATCTGAATATACGCGATTCGAATATATTCGAATGATCTTTCATACAGTTTCGGATCGACAAACTAAATACAACTCCAGTTGAGCAGCCAATGTATCTTCTACTCCGGAGTGAAACTTATAGCCATTGATCGTCTCCTTCGCCCCAAACTTTGTCTCTACCCTCGTTCTGGAAACAAGCGAGCAGAGGAGCAAACTAAATTTGCCTCCGAAACAGAGGATGAAAGCTGCGCGGACGCTGAATTAAAGGCAGCATACACGCTCCAAAAATGCTATCGTTTTAATGGTGTGGAAGCGTTAGAGCTATTAGTATTGAGCATTGCCAAAGCGAACCCGAAGAAAAATTGATGGAAATAAAGTACCAACGAATTGTATTGGAATTTGATTGTATGCACACAACGTGCGCTTCCGCAAAGGTCGACGAGCGCAAATGGTGAGATTGGAATATCGATATTACTCTTCTCGCATGGCCTGTTACTGAACGTTCTCGTCGTTTGGAGCCTCAAAAACGAGCAGGAATGACCGTATTCAAGCAATTTTGAACAACTAAGTGTGGAACACCACCCGCTTTGCCTGTGGATCCCCGCCTCATCGTCAACAGCTTCTCTTTACTGCTTGTGAACGGTCACTCTAACCCCTTGTTGAGACTTCCAACGACGTATTCTCTGCAGTATATGTAGGTCGAATGAGTTGTTTAACTTCTGTTATCCCAAACACTTTTGTGAGCGTGTATGCTGCCTTTGAAGCTTTGCAGACCCAAGCTCAGTGACACAATATGAGGAAAAAATACATAATTGTAAAGAAGACCCACACTTATATAACTCCTCTGCCAAGTGCGAGCTCGATTCCTCCGAATAAGCGAGATAGTAGGAGGGAGCCAATCTGGGGTTCGAAATCAGGATGACACTTTGGCACGCCCTTTTTACGATCTTTTTCCTTAACAGTGGCGAGATGGGCGATGGTTTGCGATCAATAGCCCCGCTCTTCCCCTTTGTTCTCAGCCTCTTTTTATTCAGTGTTGGCTCGCATACATCGGTTACAAAATGACGAAAGTTACAGGCCTCAGAAAACCCGTCCACCATGCTCCTTCACGCCTCAGTTTTTGAGGGGCCATAACTTTCGTCCCCAGTGGGTCTTGTACGATCTCCAGAGCACATCATTGGAATCAGCGTGGGACCGTTCTCATAGGATAGGCAGGAAACAGAAAACGATTCTGGAGGTTTAACTGTGCCTTTAAGTCGGAAACTCGGGAACGGAAGTCATCGTGAACACGGCCTTTAAAGGCACAGTACACCCTCAGATATGAATTTTATTATTTTCATGTAATTTTGTAGAAGACCCCTCCTGTATGAACACGTGCCAATTGCGTAGGATCTCAATTCCTCCAAATATGAGCGAGATATGAGCGACCACCATCAGGCCCGACTCCCTTTCGCTCACTCACCTTAGGCCCCGGGGACTCTCCTAGCAGATTTTCGAACTCGATAGCGAGCGCTTCGCGATGGATGGTTGAATTTCGACCGCGTCGCGCTCTCTTCAGTCCATTGCCGTGGAATCTCTCCTTATCCTGGCTCAAGTTCTCGCAATACGATAGCGAATGAAGCAGAAATACAGACCTGAGGCAACTCGTCCACCAATTTTTCACCCCCAAAATCTAGGCATTTTTGAAGAGCCATAACTCTGTTCAAAGGGGTCTTAGACGAAAAAGAGATACCACTGTGATCAGCGTGTGACTCTCTCCAAGATAAGCATGAAATCTGAAAATTAATATTTTGGGTAAGTCCCGGTGACTTTGAAGGCAGTGTCCACGATAAAAAACCTGTCTGTTTTTTTGGTGGAGATCGGCAGCTGCGGGGTCTAGCTTACCCTTAACGTTGAAAAAAAATAAGAAAAAATGAGCTCGGAACGGTCCCCTTACGGTCCCAAAGTTGGGACACACGTCAGCTCTATAAAAAGCCCTGTTCTTTCCTTTATTCCCCAACCTCTCTTTACTCAGGTCAGCCTCGCATACATTGATTCAAAAGGCGCAAGTTACAAGCCTCGGACAACTCGTCCACCAAGCTTCCTAGCTCAATTTCTCTGAGGGACCCTGAACTCCGTTCTTAGAAAGGTCTTTATATGATTCCAAAACATTATTGGAATGGTAAAGCATGGGCATCGTCTTTCACGCATAGGCGGAAAAGCAGAAAACGATTTCTTATCGTGAGCACGTGCCTTTAAAGGCAGTGTTCATGATGATTTCTCGTTTCCGTAAGTTTTCCACTCAGAAGAAAGCGTTGCTCCACCGAGTGTTACAGAAATTACGAAGAAATGGCGAGAAAGGCACCAAAACGTCATATTTCAGTGACATTATTCTTTGGCCTGGACTAGTTGGGTCCAGTTGTGGCGAACATGTCTCACGGTGGTTGTCACCGGTGAAAAATGGGATCAGCCGAAAATAGAAGAATATTCCAGGCAAAATAGGGTACTAGTTAGAGTCCGAAGAAAAGAACGGAGCAACAGAAAGAAAATAATCAAAGTGACGGGCCCACAAAATCATTTCATTGTCACAACAGAAGCAGTTCCTGTGAGAGTAAAGAGGTGTGGTGAGAGTAAAGGATTTCTTGACCTTCTGGTGCGTTTTCCTCGATCTCCTTCTGTCATTTATAGTTCTACCTGGGGGCCAAACAATCGATGTGAAGCTATTAATCTCAAAATTGAAGATTACCGTCAGAACACTGCCTTTAAGGCACTGATAAAGGAGGGTTGCTTATGTAATGGAGTTTCTGAGGATGCCACTTTCATATGCTCTATGAGGAGCACAGTGTCTGATATTCCATACTCAGATTCGGCTTAATGCCCGAGAGATTCACAGGAGATTTAAAGTGGCCATTTCCATTAGCTTCGCCAATAGAAAATGCCGGGTGTAAGGTACACGAATGACAAATTTTAGGGCGTTCAAAAAATTGTCTCGGATTGAGCTTGAAACTTGTTTCTGAGAGTTGTTTGAACGCTGATTACTGAATCTGAGGCCCATTTGTCAATATTTCAAAAAATACGTCTGACTTGGTCCGGACCTTTAAAATTGGGGAAATTTTGCTGCCCAAACGCGACTTTTGACGATTTCGGAGAATCCTACGACCAAATCGCCTCGAAACTTGAACATAGGGGCTATTCGTGCTGCCCGACACGAATCTGCAACCCGTTCATCGATTTTCGATAAATTACGGTAGGTTACGGTGGGTATACGTATCCCGGCCAAAGCCTCAGATTTGACTAAAATCCTCACTGTGGGTGTTATTTGGGACGCTGAACACGAATTTGAAATCGATTTTTCGATTTTACAAATCGCAACGTAGGTATCGCCTTTTCGTTAAAGGACATTAAGCCAACCGTAACCTACAGTAACTCCTATTGCCGGAATCACACTTCCGGCGACGAGCGACGCGACGCGATGTTTACCACCAATATCGACCGAAAATCGATATGCCCGCTATGCACCGTTGCTGTCGCTGGTTGCGGGCTATGATCCCGGCCTAAGTCTGGCGAGAGGAATAAACAGTAGATTTGGGTTCAGCGCCCTAAATGACCCCCAGTTGAAAGTTTCTCTGAGCTGAATCCGGGAAAAATCCTGATGGGCAACCTTACCTTTTTGAAGCAATAAAAATGCCGTTTCTGGAATCCCCTTAGTCATTTAGCCAATTTCAAGCACATATCATTTATATTATACTCTCATAGACCCACAGCACCAACATAATGATTTTCCAAATCGCCACCGGAAGTTGCAACAAGCCTCTCTTGTAAGTGATTTGGCATGCATCTACTTGGGGTAGCGCAATATGAACACAACGATCACTACAAGACGTACTGCGATCCTGAATGTTATGGAGGTAATCATAGCTTTCAACTGTGCCATGACGCGACAACAAGGAAGTTGTTGGAGGAAGGTTATTAGCAGTCTTTCCTTTAGCGTAAAGGAAAAGGAATACATGCGAAGCGATACATGATTTTGGCCCTTTTCGGCATACTCGTCTTTCAATGGCGTGAACATGATGCACTTGCTTGGAATGTCCGTAAATGAGAACTCATGGAAATGAGGGCGGACTCATATTATGCTGTGGCTCATTGGATAGCTCTAGAAAAGTACAAAACTTCAAGTTTCGGTCCTGATTGGGAAAACAGGCTGCGGAAACGTGAAATTCTTCATTGCTTTGATGCGTGCTGGTGTGAAGCGGAGGTTAGAGACAGGTAGAGAACAGAGGACAGAGCGAGGCACCCTCCGCAATGGCATGAGCCATCTGAATTTGGATTTTTTGCCAAGATACCTTCCATGAGTCGTTCAAAATGAGCCTTCCATGAGGGTCAGTTTCAGAAAACTGAAATGATGTTACAAGTGGACTCAGAGTGTGTTCCTTTATGCAACGTACCTCGAAGAAGAACTAGCGCTCAGCCAACACATAATGGAACAAGTACATAATCAATACTTTCCAACTAAAAGCAATCTTTTATGATAACTAACTGAGCCACATATACTCTCAGACGTGCTCGCCGTTGTTCACAGAGCACGAATGAGATTTCACCTCACGCAATGCTCCCTGTAGACATCCGGAAAAGGGCAGAGATCGCCCTCGAGAACTGCCTGTCGCCCCCTCCATGGTGCCGCCGTAGACAACTCCATCTGGGCGGAAACGCTTTCGCTGCAGACATCCTATGGGGAGAAGCCGGGCCTCCATCCCCGATTCCGCTTTCACATCTTATCAACATCCTGTAGACCTGATATCACTATCCCAGTGAAGCATCAGCCGCCTTATGACGTCACCAACCGAAAGTGGATTTATCTTCTTAAAGGCACAGTCCAACTTCAGAATCGATTTTTCGCTCTTTCTCTGCCTATCTTGGAGAAAATTTCACGCTGATCACAAAGGTGTCTCCCAGAATCACTCAGAAATAATTTCGAAATGAGTTACGGCTCCTCAAAAATCTTGAATTCGAAGTGGTAGAAGTTCGCGGGACGAGTTGTCTCTGAGTCTGTATTTTCTCGTTATTCCCAACCATCATTCTGAATCAGGTCACAATATAGAATAGATCGTAAACAAAAAAGAAGAACATAGGTTTCGGATAAAATCATTCTCGCGTCTCTTCCCTATTGAGGTCGGGAGACCTGGCAGTGGGCGTTACCCGTTTTTTTCGTCTCAGGGGGCGTGGCTGACTTTTTCCTAACTTTTTCTCTCTTATATGAGCGAATTGAGATTTCGCGCTTGGCAGGGTTGCCAGTAGGCGGCGACCGGATCATAGCATCAAAAAATTACACCTGAGGTTGGACTGTGCCTTTAAGGGACTTGGTAATGAGGCTCGATTTTCTCTATTTCGGTTCTAATTCAACTGAAAAAGAGAAATTGGACCTTTTCTAACTACCCTTTCTATGGAAAAACTAACATCGTCGTGATTCTAATGAGACTTTGCGTTCCTTCTTTGGAGGTTGGTGCAAACTTGGTGCGCTATTGTTATAGCATATGGTCTCGGAGTTTGCCCCAACCTTCAATAGTACACGCAAAGTCTCATTAGATCCATGCCGACGTTACATTATTTTAATAATGACGTCCTTATGCGGACAACACTTCACCGCTTACTGCCAGTCGTTATATACCAATTAATGGGTGAGCCATTTTAGCGTAGTCCGAAATGACCAAAATAAAGTACCTTACGAGGATGGCCCTGCTTTTACATTTTTTCGAATACCTTTGACTCTTGGAATAATCTGAAAGTTGAGTTTTTCGAATAACTCGAAAATTTGAACTCTTCGAGTATCCGACTTTTCGAATAATCGGTTTTCGAAACATTCGGAAATTGGAACTTTTCGAATAGTTGGTTTTCTAATAATTCGGGAATTCGCGATTTCCGAATTGTTCGGTTTTCGAATTATTCGGAAACTGACACCTTTGGAACATTCGACTTTTTGGAGCCGAATTTTCAGTCGAATGAATATTCGAATCATTCGATGCGGTCAAAGCATGCTCGTTACTAGTAGTTCAAGCTGTGAGTGACTCAGGCCTAATCGCAGATCATAAAAAGTTTCTATCTCGGAACGGTACGCGGACCATAAAAACTATTATCTGTTTATCTTGAATTGCACCAAACACGACCCGCCAAAGGTTCTCTAACTGGCCCGCTAGTACCGTAGTGCACGTCCACGACGCGTTCTCGGCAGACTCCCGTGTTCATTCGGTGTGCAGAGCGTGGCAGGGTGAGTGGTCCAGTGGCGGCATTGACGAATTGTTCGCACTGCACACCAAGTGAACACCGGGTCTGCTGAGAACGCGTCGTGGACGTGCACTACGGTACTAGCGGGCCAGTTAGAGGACCTTCGGTGGACCGTGTTTTGTGCTATTCAAGATAAACAGAGTATAGGGTGCTTCTTCATGTTCCAATTTTTTCCAGGTTGGCTATTCGGTATACTTCGGACCGAATTGTTATATTCGGAACTTATTCGAATGATTTCTGAAATTTCGAATCATTCACATTCCAAATTCGAAAAATTTTGTTCTTAAATAATATTCGAATGTTTCGAAAACGGACTTCTGAATGATATTCTAAATTCGAATACTTCGCAAAAAACAACAGCCTAGCTGGTTCAATTATTCGAGTTTGCGGTGCTTTGCTCGCCCAGCCGCTGGAGACCTCGTTCAACTACTCGCGGTCCCAGATGGTGCTCGGCGAGCTGGCCAACTTGCATGTCGGTGTGCTGCTACGATAACGGTGGACTACCTTGCAGCACATGCTCCTGCGATTAAATTCTACAACATGTGCTCCTCCGGTAAAAATTTGCAGCGCGTGGTGCTGTCTGGAGCACGTATCCCTGCAATACACCCTTTCAATGGGTGTGGCCACTCGAGTTGGATACATATTCGACACGCATTAAATGCGGCGATTTATTTTTGAGCACGCAGCAACGTACTCCATTTTGCTCATTCCGGAATACGCTAAAATGGCTTCCCTTGTTAATCAGAGAAAGTGATTTTGGCTAACTACGCTCATTTTTTTTTATCAACATTTTTCTCTAGCTTCACTTACCTCTCCTCTAGTATTGACAACATGGATGGGAATCAGGGTAAATAAACACCACCGAATGATCAGAGATTCTTCTTAAACATCCTAAAACGACGACGCAAATGACACACATAAACGGACGAAAAAAAAACCGAAATCAGCCTACGAAGGCGGTTGCTGGACGTTCCGTAAACCACGGAATCCTTCGGGTTTGTGGCTTTCAGCGGGATTGCTGGTCGATGAGCTGTTTGACAGCCCGTCGTCCTCTGCTCAACAGAACACCGAAACGGCACCGCGTAGAGCTGCCTGTTCCACAGTGGTGACTCGTTTTGAGCGGATCGACGTCTGCAGACAACGGCGAACGTCTGAGCGTGTGATTTGGTATAAACGAAGCGTGTGCGGCATAAACAGCAGCGAATTGTAAGTAGCAAGTTTGAAGCGCACTTTTTGCTCTCACAAGTAGCAAGTTTTTCCTGCCTATACGCCGTGGATGTGACCGCGTCGCGGCGGCAGAGAACACTCGACGGCGTGACCAGCCGAATGCGAATGGTGATGACGCAATATTGCGTCCACTACTACAATGCTCACACACGGTTTCCTCCACTGAATGTGTTGCGTTTTATTCTGTTTCTATTATCGATTTGCCTTGTTTCAATTTTGATGTTCTATTCAATTCTCTATGCAATATCACATACCATTTTAGCATTAATGGTCCACTGTTTGCATATCAAATGCTAGTTCTTTCGTTTACCAGTCAGTTTTTTCGATACTATTCCCGTTCAAGCTGATGATAAAGTTTTCAAACAAACGTTCGCAAAAACTGTGCTCTTAATAGGTACTTTAAGAGTTGCTTAACAGGTGTTCAAAGGGACCAGTTTACGTTTTCTTCCTTTTTTGAGAATTTCACTCAAAGATTCACTCAGAGGTTCAGATTTTATTGACGCTTTCCCCGCGGAGTCCTTTAGATTGCTGATCATTAAATCGATATTTTGTCTCGATTTTAAGAAAGTTCTGTATTTAGGTTGCGGAGGCCGAGCTAAAGGCACAGTACACCCTCAGATATGAAATTTGAGATTTTCATGTAATTGTATAGATGACCCTCCTGTATACAATACACCACCCTGTTTTATAAAGACGAAAACGTGGAAAATCGCTTTTTTCGTCTTTTGATCATAACTCGCTCCAAAGTGGACGATTTTCAAATTTGAAGACATTTTTGGAATCAGCATCGATCTCTCTTTCTTTTTGATCCATACATGGCTTACTCTGAAACAAGGCATATAGGATTGACACAATCAATCGAGTGGGTGAAAAGTGGGTCAATATGAGATGCTGAATTGTGTGACTGGGTCTACTCTAGTTTATTTGAATTTTCGATTCAGTTTTTGTCATTTGACAAATTTAATTTTTTTATATTTTTGAATTTTTAAATAATTTAATCTCACTTTTCCTCTAGGCATTATTTACTAGCTATCCATGTAGTTAATTGCTTGAAACGTTTTGCTTCTTAACTATTTTGGTTTTTCTATTTGTAGTTATTACTCATTTTGAATTGCTTTATTTGATTTTTTATCTAAATTTTCACTGTATTTTGAATTCTTATATACTTCAATTTGATTAATATAACTTCGCTTTATCTGAAAAATGGTTTTGATAACAACGATAAAATATTATTCGGTTATGAATCGTTTCAACTGTGACTTCAGACAAACAATTCATAACACTAAGAACCTCTAGAGTCTTCGATGTAGGAGCGAATTCAAGTTTCAATCGTTTGTGTCAATACTAAAATTTCTTGGAGGTATTATTTTCGGACTCCGAAAACACCATTCGTCGCCCTGATTTCCAGAATGTTTTCAAGTTTGTGAAAACAATTGTTTTCTGGAGTAGTTATGACATATTTTGCCGTTCCAAGAAGTTGAAATTCTTCGGAATCTATGAAACTTCATCCTGAAAAACATCACCACTCGATTCTTGTCGTATTGCAAATTTCAAAACTGTTTCCATACCTTGTAAACAGTCAAGATTTTTCTAGTATTGATGATTTCCGCTCTGACAATGGTCCCCCTTCAGCTTCCTGCGCCTCCACTCCTTCCACTCTATCTCTCTCTCTTCCTCTCGACGATCTGACGCACTCCTCGCCCGAAGACAGTCCCCCGAAGTGGATTGAATTCGAACAGCGGAGATGGAGTGGAGAGATGGCGGTGGAAGGTTTGGTCCTTGGAAAACCAATGGTCCGAATGTGATAAGAGTAAGCATAGTGGGCGTTTCTGAGATGTTGGTGTATGGGGACGGGATAAAAAGTACATAGTTAACGGTATGGGTGGACTGATTTCTTGGACAGCTTTGGAGGGCTCAGAAAAGAAAGCGTTTAGCTGTGTGGGTGGTCAACGTCATACGCGCATTTAGAGAAAATCGGAACAGGAACTAGCTTCATGGGTGGTCCTTTCCTGACATACCTAGTCCCGTTCTTGTACTGTGCTATTGGAGAGTGAATCCTTAGTCGCAGACCACCCAGCAGCCAACGAGCGCGGCCGCGGCGCGTCACCGCACTGATGAATCCACCAAGCGAAAGGTGTGACTCAACCAACTAACTGCTCTTCGACAAATGCGGACAGAAATGCATTGAATACAAGGAGAAGGATCGGAATATGGAATTTTTCATTTTTTCAATAAAAAAAATCACATCTTCATCGGAATGTGGAGAATACCCTGTGTTTTATCTTTGTTGTTGCGGGAAAGAATCGCTTACAGTACCCGCTTTCAAAATCTCCTTGCAATTGGTGAGTGAATCCTTAGTCGCAGACCAGCCAGCTGCCAGGGCGCGCCGCCGCGGCGCGTCACCGCACTCATGAGGGAAATTAGAAGCGATTCAGTTTTTGACTGCACGCTTACACTTTGAGCGTGTTATTTTTCTTCTTGCTTGGAAAACGGCACTATTTACAGTATTGAATGATTGACGCGACCTGAATGATCCTCATTTGTCGAAGAGCAGTTAGTTGGTTGAGTCACACCTTTCGCTTGGTGGATTGATCAGTGCGGTGACGCGCCGCGGCCGCGCTCGTTGGCTGCTGGGTGGTCTGCGACTAAGGATTCACTCTAGAATAGCACAGTACAAGAACGGGACTAGGTATGTGAGGGAAGGACCACCCAGGAAGCTAGTTCCTGTTCCGATTTTCTCTAAATGCGCGTATGACGTTGACCACCCACACGGCTAAACGCTTTCTTTTCTGAGCCCTCCAAAGCTGTCCAAGAAATCAGTCCACCCATACCGTTAACTATGTACTTTTTATCCCGTCCCCATACACCAACATCTCAGAAACGCCCACTATGCTTACTCTTATCACATTCGGACCATTGGTTTTCCAAGGACCAAACCTTCCACCGCCATCTCTCCAATCTATCTCCACTGCTCGAATTCAATCCACTTCGAGGGACTGCCTTCGTGCGAGGAGTGCGTCAGATCGTCGAGAGGAAGAGAGAGATAGAGTGGAAGGAGTGGAGGCGCAGGAAGCTGAAGGGGGACCATTGCCAGCGCGGAAATCATCCAATACTAGAAAAATCTTGACTGTTTCCCAGGTATGGAAACAGTTTTGAAATTTGCAATACGACAAGAATCGAGTGGTGATGTTTTTCAGGTTGAAGTTTCATAGATTCTGAAGAATTTCAACTTCTTGGAACGGCAAAATATGTCATAACTACTCCAGAAAACAATTGTTTTCACAAACTTGAAAACATTCTGGAAATCAGGGCGACGAATGGTGTTTTCGGAATCCGAAAATAATACCTCCAAGAAATTTTAGTATTGACACAAACGATTGAAACTTGAATTCGCTCCTACATCGAAGACTCTAGAGGTTCTTAGTGTTATGAATTGTTTGTCTGAAGTCACAGTTGAAGCGATTCATAACCGAATAATATTTTATCGTTGTTATCAAAACCATTTTTCAGATAAAGCGAAGTTATATTAATCAAATTGAAGTATATAAGAATTCAAAATACAGTGAAAATTTAGATAAAAAATCAAATAAAGCAATTCAAAATGAGTAATAACTACAAATAGAAAAACCAAAATAGTCAAGAACCAAAACGTTTCAAGCAATTAACTACATGGATAGCTAGCAAATAATGCCTAGAGGAAAAGTTAGATTAAGTTTTTAAAAATTCAAAATATATGAAAATTAAATTTGTAAAATGACAAAACTGAATCGAAAACTC